>JAVRXN010000010.1:12228316-12565816 GCA_033556935.1 Timema podura
ATGGAAACCATTATTTACTGCATGGCTGTACATCACTGAATAAAATATATTTCTTTTGCTAAAAAATAATAGTTCACACATAGAACATATCAAATCTTTCAATCTGCAAATACAAGATTTCTCTTTGGATGCTGGTCATAACACATCTAGATTGAGTTGCTTAAACTAGGGAAACTGTTATTTATTATTGGAATTTGCTATCGTTAGTTCACATTTAAATCAGTAATATATTGAGCATAGTTCTCAAAATAAAAGGTTAAGTTGTCAATTTCATGAAAATATTTTCTATCTTTTGTTTCGTGCTTGAGCTATAAAATATAAACGATACAATGATGTTTAAATATGTTTTAGTATGTATTATAAGATAAAAGACGAAATAAAATTCTTGAAATATGTTTAAAATAACAATTTAATAATAGTTTTGGTGTTTGTTTTTTTCAAATAATGGGTTTTGATGTTCACTTTATCAAATAGTAACACAATACAAATACAGTAAGTTCAGTTATGTTTCCATATTACCATTTAATTTTGAGGGGATTATCAAAGTTATTTTTTGAAAGAAAGTTTGAGTGAGAGTTGTAGAGAGATTGAGAGAGATAGTTTGAGGGAGAGAGAAAGTTTGAGGGAGAGAGAAAGTTTGAGGGAGAGAGAGAGTTTGAGACAGGGAGAGAGTTTGAGACAGGGAGAGAGTTTAAGACAGCTAGTGAGTATGAGAGAGAGTGTGTGTTTGAGAGATAGAGTTTAAAAGAGTGTGTGATAAGATAATTTAAGTGTGATAGAGTATGTGTAAGGGGAGAGGGTGTAAGAGAGAGGTAGAAAGTGTGAGTGAGATGTAACATTGTGTTACATTAGAACTTGCCCCCATTCTAAACTTCATACACAACTCACCGTTGATTCATACTACCCGCTCCAAATAATATTCAATAATATTCTAAACCCTACAATAATACACTTCACTATTGTAGTTCCTGTAAATTGACACAACGTAATAGACAATTCTAATCAATAAAATCAATTCTATAGAACAGTGGAATACATTGGAATCTGTACTCACCAAATCTATCTTGTGGTTAGAGCAACGACTAGCAACACCGGGTAGTAACAGAAACCCCTTCATTGAAGTCCACTCCAACTAAATCTAATAGACACTGAAGACGACCCGTGCCGAACTATCCACGATCAACAGAATACTATCCACCTGCTCCATGATGGAATGTTCCAGAACTACAGAAATAACATCCAATTGAAGAATCACTGCTCTAGATGATGAATGGGACAACAACATCAACAAGTTACTTGATGTTCCATTCCTTCTAGAAGGAAGACCACTGACAGAATTGTTCTTTCCCCCACCTTGCTACCCTGCAATGAAAAACCTCTATTTAAAGTGCTGAAATTGTATTATTAAAATGACTATTCAACCGACACTGAACGGAGGAACATAGTCCTAGGACCAGGACTATGCCAGGATCATCCATGATAGACTACAAACGTAAACTATGGTGACGTATATTTTGAACATTATAATTGAAAACTTTAACTTTTTGTATAAGCCGTTTTAGGCGTTGTAAATTTTCACATTAATTTTCTTTGCCAAATAGTATTCTATAAAATGTCTGTCGCCACTTGGGCGCTCAAGACAGCTGTTTATTTTGATCTTTACATAATGATAACTTTTGATAATTTTTGTGTTGGACAAGTTTATTAACATTTCATTCTGAAATAATGTTGCTATTAAAAATGATTTGATTTCTTTTGTTATAATGAATACTTATAAAATTTAACTTTGTAGCGTAAATTGTTTGACAGAAAAAAATTAATTAGTGATTAATTGATTAATTTTATAGTTGAACTTTGTTTAAATGTTTTCGCTAGACTTTGTTTATAGTAATTTAATTACTTTGAGTTCACAAGTAAATGATAGTTTCTAAACTGATAATATAGGTCATTTAGTCCCGCGGGAGTTTGACTAAAGTCTGTTAGCCAAACTCTCGCGTATTTTAAAAATATCTAATAAATATACCTAATATTTATTATTCAAATTGTTGAAGTCTGCTTTAGTTGATGCAACACAGACGCTTTTGAAACAATATAATAAGGCCCATAAGGCCCTTATATAAACCTTGCAAATTTGTTAACTGATTTATTATTTTATTAATGTATTCGTTTCAACACTGTGGGTTGTTTGTCTCTTAAAGACTAGCCCATCTTATTGTTTGATATGTCAAGTATGAAGGAAGTTTCTATCTAATGAACTGCGCTAAATAGCGTATAACCGAACGGGTAGTAAGACGCGTGCTAAATAATAATAATAAACTGCGCTAATGACTATTTGTTTCTAATATGATTTTCCACAGAACTTGTACAATTATTGAGACCATATAATTGAACTCTACTTTGTTTTTTGCTTTGAATAAACCATTTATGGTATTGTTATTTAAATCTTGTATTTCATGTCCTTTGTAAATTTGTAGCTTGCAACCCTCCCCTTCCTTTAAGTTATCGATGGTCGTAAGGAAAGGTTGGAGAGAGGGGTGTAACAGAGAGGGTGAGAGAAGAAAATGTGTCTGTGAGAGGTGAGAGCGAAATGCACCATGGCTCATATGTACAATGATTCTTTTTTTCTTCACATCTCCACAGAAGCCCTGATTTGTTTATAATTGTATATTGGTAAGAAATAAATATTATCTTTGGCTAAATATAATAACAACTAAATTCTTATTTAATTGCTATGGTGCAACAAATAGTTTGATATAAAACTGGGAAAAGGGTTGTTTTAAATATTTCATCTTGGCATGAAAGGGAAAAATAAACGTTTTGCAACTAAACATCAAAAGCTCTAAATATACTATCGAAAATTATTGTCCTTTGACGAGTAAACCTTTCAATAAATTAATGTTGAGTGAGGCCTCATTACATAGAACATTTCCCAGTAAAAAGATTTAAATACATTTAAGCCTGATAATCCGCAACCATCGCTGCAATGACGAACTAGTACTTTAGAAAATCCCACATCTTTGGTGGAATGATCAAAGGTGTCAGTCTCACATTAGACTAGATAGCCGATGGTGGGATATCAGGGGTCGAGTCCTGGCCAGGTGTATAGGTGGTGAATTTTATTTCTACCTACACTAAACATATTATACTATAGATGCTACAATTCACTCCTCACATATGAGCTAGTAAGTTAGTTTACTACCACAATAAAATAATTTAATATCGCACGTCGCTGTCATGCACATGAAAATATGTAGTATCAAATAAAAATGTGCTTCAGCGTTCATTATCACAGGCAAAAAGCACCGCCGAACCGCGCGTTCAAAATATTTGGAAATAAAAAGAAAGTGACTAACTTACATTTTAAACAGCTATCAATAAATATGTTCACTAACAATAAGAACATTAACAGTTACTTTTTCAAGAATTTGACAAATGTGAAACAAACATTTTCAAAATACTAAAGCTAGTTATATTATTTAAAAAAATATATAACTTTTTTGTATAGATACACATTACAATTAAAGTGGTTAATTGTTTCTATTTCATTTTTAATAATTATAAAAAAATTAAAATGCTATTTTTTTAAAACAAATATGACCCTGAATATGGCCTAGCTATTGATCAGTTATTTTTTATGTAAATAATGTAGCCATTGCTATAGTTACTTTCATACGAAAAACTACTATTGCTATAATTACTTTCACACCCAAAGTTGCTATTTGTATCACTACTTTCATACCCAAGTTGCTATTAGGATCATTAATTTCACACCTTAAGTTAAGTACCTATTTATGAAAGTGGAGTTAAACTGTAAATGTAATTTTTTAAACACCCTACCTGCTTAGTATTTTTTAACCCTCAAGTTTGGATCAAACATATCAAATCAAGGTCATGACATTGCCATATAATTTTGTACTGAATTCATTAATAGTTTCGATTTGTACACACCTACACGTCATTTTAAAGGACCTTAAAACACATTTACCACTAAAAATATAGTAATCATCCACTTACTCAGATTCCATTGGTTTGAAAGTCAAGTCGTCAGTGTTTGTGACCGTAGTACAAGATTAACTATAATCCACTTTGCCATTATCAATAAATAAATAAAATAAATGAATAAATAGTAAATAATAAGGAGAATATAAGACTATTCATTTATTTAAAATATATTCTGTTAATTCAAAGCTAAATATGATCTTAGCTTAAAAATTTAAATCTGAGAGCATAAAATATATCATGAAGAATATAACCATTAAGAGATGAAATAATTCTGCATTGATGGAGTCTTAATTATAAAGGCCTAAATAATTTTATAACAGTTCAAAAGATTAATATTTTGAAAAAGATAAATCCGTTCACAAGGGTGCACTTTATTTTTTCTCATTATAGTAGAAAAATGATTATTGTAGTGTACATTGAGCTCCCTACTCAGTATTTGTACAATGCTAAGAAATACTTATTAGTCATACTTTAAAGCAAATTTGGTGAAAGACGTGTGGCAGGACATGGTTCATTAATAGCTATAATATTATATTATAGATCATAATTATTTACTATAAATTATATCAAAGAAACCATTTAAAATTAATAAAAATTGTCCAAACATCAGCATAAGGCTACCTTGGATCAACGATGGAGTGTTTTTTGGATTGTTATTAATTGGCCAACAATTTTACCACAGGATCAGCCTTAGATAGCTCAATGGTAAGATATTGCATGCTAAGTTAGAGGTTCCTGACTTGTTTCTGGATTTCAAAAGAATTGTCAAAAAAAGTTAAGTATTTAACTTCGATAACATAATATATGTTTGAAGTCATTTCACCTACTTATTAGCGGTTCGGGCTCTCCGAATGTCTTCGTAAAAGCATTTTATTTGCCTTGGAATGCTTTTTCCTTTTACATATCATCTGCCATCTTTAAACTTTTGTGGGGCCATTTTTTAAAATAATACAAATTTTTTTCCACAATTAATAAATACACTTCACACATCCCTAAAGACATTAAATGCAATTTCACTCAGCCACACTGAAAAAAAATCCTTTCATCAATAGTAGCACTTGCTACACTGACTTGAAAACTGTGGGGAACCAGGTGACAATCCCTAAAGAGAGATGTTGATGGGTCAGGTCGATAATCTTTAGAAACATGCCAAAACCACTGGCGACATATTTATGGTTTCAAGGACAGACAGCTAGTGACTTGGAGTGAGAAGGGATGAGTTCTCTCTCTACTCTAACCGGGCCGTTCTGTTTCTGCTTTTGCGGGACTGCATCAGATATATTTTCAAAATCCGGGGGCAAAATATGTAGCACCTCAGCTCGTATCGATTTTTATGAGTTTCAGATTGAATATCAATGGGAATGAAGTACCACTATAAAGTTAAAAGAAGTCGGCACAATAGATATACTTTCCCCACTTATTGCACATGTTTAAGTATACAAAATAATTAATTGAATATTGCATTTATTTGGCAGTTTTTTATGCAATTAATTGAAGGTTCATTGAAATAATATTTATTTCAATTAATAAACCTCTTCAAGTACTTCTAACATTCCAAATATGAAATCTTTGCATCATTTGGTTTTTCTAAAAATTGTTGCATTAGGTGCCAAAATTTCAAACTTTGAGTAAACACTGTGCTTAAAATATACACTTAATCTATATTTAATACACTGATCCAAGTTTGGTTTA
The DNA here is from genome assembly GCA_033556935.1 of Timema podura. Taxonomy (NCBI): domain Eukaryota; kingdom Metazoa; phylum Arthropoda; class Insecta; order Phasmatodea; family Timematidae; genus Timema; species Timema podura. The sequence continues at coordinate 12,234,011 of JAVRXN010000010.1, forward strand.
AGAAGACCTACTAATATATTATATATATATATATAATAGTCATACTATTTTAGATAGGTCCGATGCCGATCATTTGTTGCCGATTAGGCCGATCACCGATGCCGATTATTTTTGTTTTCAATTTTAATAAGTGTATAAAGTAAAATGACCCTTAAAGCAAAAAAAAAAAAACTAGTTTTATAATGTCCAATATAGGTTGGTTTTAGTAACATTTAAATAGAAACTTTTAAAATGTAAAGATGGTTTAATTATTATTTTATATTGTTATTGTTAGGACAAGTGAACCTGTCACCAAACAAAAACAAATCACATGAATAAATAGCAAATATACCGGTACATGTTAGATAATTAAAATATGATTTCACATTTATGTTTTAATAGGCCTACTGACCCTTTCATTAGACAAAGACAAATCATAATCAGCAAATTTAAATTTAATTTTAATGATAAAAAATAATCAAGGCACACATATTTTTGCACACAAGGCCTACATCTATTTTGTTTTTAGATTAAATAGGAATTTTTACAGCCAATGTCTATTAAAATATGGCTTCAATATTAAACAATTTTTAACAATCGTAATATTTTTGTGAATTGTGATTTAGATATATCATAACATAGGTTTTTGTGATTCTACAAAGCATTCCATCTTAATTTCACTACAAAATATTAATATCGTATAGAAATACGTGGTTTCTTAAAAAAAAAGTATAATAAAAAGGCATCACCATTTTTAAACAGTAATCCGATCTTTTTATTAACAATTTAAATATTCTTAGTGAAAAATAACATTGTTTTAACTACATCTAAATAAAAACTACCTTTAGAAAATCGAATGAACGGTGAACGGGTCAAAATTAACGGATCATTGAACTGAACCAGATACAATGAATCTTTCATTTATAATAACGATTTTGCCCATCTCTACTTCAATATGATAAAATAAATAATAAATAATATAATGTGCAACGAAAGTTATTCTTCGTGTTTTTTTTTAAGAAATACTATAAAACTCATTTTAATTTACTTTTAACTATTAAAGAAAATGTAAAATTTAAATATTAATATATATTAATTCACTTCATATTGAAATATGAGCGAAACAAATTCCTTGCCAGTGGAAAGTTTTGTACTTGCATTAAAAGAAAAACAGTTTCCATTTAAAACAAAATGTGCGCATATGCGAGATTATTACGTCAGATGTTTCATTTTTTGGGCATCTTTAACAAATCGAAATAAAACAACATCAATCTGCTAATATTTCATTTTATGATTATTAGGTTTGTTACCTGTGAGTGTTTTTATTTCTAATAATGTGCATCTGCATAAATTGGAATAAGACCTACGGTAAAAACTAAAAATATCTATTCTCATTTGTTATTTTAGGAGCGTTGGCTACCCTGTTTATTGCGAACTCAAAAGAGAATTGGTGTTCATATACCTGGGAATGGATGTTTAAAGTTATCTCTTAGTTTTCAAATTGATATTTAATGTTTATGACTTAAGATTTTAAAATATACCCATACATTTTGAATGCACAGCATTAAAAAAAGAAAATAGAATATATTTCCATGTAAAACAAAATGTAGTGCACACTGCACATGCACGGTATTCTTGCGTCTGACATTTCATTTTATAACTATCTTTAATAAATCGATATAAAACAATGCCGATCTGCTAACATTTTATTTTGATGGTTAGTAAATTTGTTACTTGTGAGTATTTTTATTTCTAATAACGTGCATAAATTGGAAAAAGACCTATGGTAAATATATATTTTGTTTGGAATGTTGGATGTACTGTTTGTTTCAAACGTAAGTCGCTAAGAACAAGCTAATTATTCAAAGATCACATACTAGAGAGAAGAGATAAAATATTATTTTTTAGGACTTAAAATATACCCACACATTTAGAATAATCGGCATAAATAATCGGAGATTTAAACACCGATCATCGGAATCGCCGGTTATGCAATAATCGGCCGATGATCGGATTAATAATCGGCATCGGCCCAGCCCTAATATATATATATGTATATATATATATATTGTATATATTTATTATATATATGTATATATATATATATTAATTATATATTATTAATTTTGGGCCATACACCCTTCAGATGTTATGACTGTACGAGGACAATTTCTTAGGCCCCCTAACAAATTGATAGATTTGTTAGTACAGAAATTCAGGAATAAGCCCTATGGCATAACTATACCTTGTGAAATAGTGAGTCGAGCAAACATTCTCTAAATTATGAATTGAGTAGTTTTATTATGTAGACGGGTGATGTTTTTGTATGTTTAATATAACTAACCTCTAACACTGTTAGTGAAACAAAAATTCTTTTCTTAAAAGAAATTGTAGGCATACTTGACCCGCACCTGCACTATTGTTTGTTTACAATAGCACATTAATTCACACTGGCAGTCGAATGGTTGGGGGCGTTATTCTTGCATTAGATTGTAAGATTGCTTATGATGGGGTGATTGGGATTTGAATCCGGGTCATGTGTAGGTGAGTGTTTGTTATTTCCTAAATGGCTTAATTAACTCTCTCTGCATGCAAATGCTAGCACATTTCCTCTCAAAATTTATTCTTCAACTTAGTATAAAAATTCAAATATCCCAGACAGGCTTTGACACACTCAAAAATAGGACATGCAAATGAAACTCCTTTGTTGGAATTGTCAGGTGCGCAGATGCACTATTGGTGTTAGTGTCAACCACTTCAGTAAGTCTTTGAATCCAAACACAAATCTCATGTTTTTAAACATAGGTATAAATGGTTTGAGGGTAAACATCATGTTTGAATGAATAGTTCATTCCAAGAACACCCAACTCTATGGGCTTAAATCCAGATGCCTCCATGTGACCAATGAAAAGTGTAGACACCAGTACCGTGTGTTAAGTACCAAGTAAAGTAGGCTCCCGGGTCTGAGCATCGTTAAGAGCATTCCTTGATTAATTTTCCTTTCTTCAAAATCAAATTAGCCTACTGTGCCAGGATTTGTAGGCCTACAGAGGGTGAAATCTGCACATTCCACTGGGTAGTCTGATGCAGTGGTATTCAACATATTTGGTTCGCTACCATACTTGTGTACATTGTAATTGAACAAATCATACATCTTCTAAATTCTGGTTTTGTAATGCTTCTTGCCATATTTGTGGGTTCAAGGGCCATATCAGTCCTGCATGTGCGAAAAAAGCCAACATAAAAATGTCCAATCCAGATAACAAATCGGGTTATTTCAAAGGGAAAAGGGCCTTAAACCAGGAATATTTGGGTGATCAAACATCTGACAGGGATTGGAAAGTAGTGCCCTTATCAATTTAAATCATTGATCTACAAGTGGATACAGGGGCTGATGTAACTCTTATAAACGAAAACATCTTCAAGAGCAATTTTCAAATAAAGAAATTTTACCCACTACATTAAAATTGCATACCTACATTGGCGCACATATACTATCATTGGGTATTTAGCCAACTTTCTAGTTAATGAGAACATTTTGAATTTATACTTAGCAGAGGGGAATTCTACTAACTAGGGCTTTGCACCCTTAAGTTGAATCTGACAGAACTTTTAATAACTGCCAATGTTGTTGATAAGGCTGTGGCGATTCCCAATAATGATAAGATGTAGGGGATTTTCAAAATTTGACGTTATTTTGAAAGAAGGGGTAGATGAAGTTAAAGGAGTGGAAGCTCAAATTTGTCTTTTACACTTTACGGAAGACATCACTATTTGGCCTACTCTCTTGTTTTTAATATGGAAACAGAATTAGAGCTCTTAGAATGATATGGTATTTTGTCCAAAGTTATTCTTGTGGACTATACTACACCAGTGGTTCCTTTAACAAGTGACAGCAGGATTTGCAGGGATTTAAAGACAACCTTCAACACGTCACTCTAGGACTCTCCCATTCCAAACATCGAATGCATTCTTGTGAACATATGAAATTGTTGGTTTTATTTGAAATGTGATACCAGCCATGCTTTAAATCATATTGAAGTTAAGGAGTTTGATCACAGGTACTTGACAATTAATACTATAAAAAGCTTTATTAGTATAATTGATTTCCATTAGGCATTACTACTGCTCCTGCCATAAAGCAGAGAACAACTGAGAAGGATTTTGAAAGATATTAAAGGAATTTAAGTTTTTTACAATTATATTTATGTTAGTCTTGAAATCAAAGATCAACATTATCAGTTATTTGAGTAGGTGTTTCATAGACTGGAAGATTATAATATCAAAGTGAATTTTGATAAGGATACCTTCCTAAAATCCTCTATTAAATACTGTCTATTTATCATAATCAAGGCTGGCATCCACAAGTGCACTTAAAAGGTGGAAGCAATCTTGCAAATTAAGCCACCGACCTCGGTAACCAAATTGAATTAATTTTTTGGGACAGTCAATTTCTATGGGAATTTTTTACCAGACCTCGGTAGGTACTTTAGCCCATCCCCTTACAGTGTTTTAAAAACTGAGCTAGATCTTAATTTTGATGAAAATTGTGTCAAACTTTCAAACACATTAAGAAGACAATGTCATTTGATAGAGTACTTACCTTTCCGATCCAAAGGAAAAAATATCCTCTCTACTGATCAGTCCTTGTGGATTAGGGGCTGTACTATTGCATCACATAAGCAATGGCCCTGAGAGACCCATTCACTCCGCCAGTCGGACTTTGAGCCTGAGTGAATGAAAGTTGAGCCAAATAACAACTGAAGCATTTGCCATTATATTCAGCATTAAAAAACATTTTACCCATCTATATGACCATCATTTTATATTAACAGACCATTGCCCCTTGCTTTCAATCTTTGGGACATCAAAGGGTTTTCCTGTTCTGGCTGACCTATGACGTGAGGGGTACACTATTTTTCTTCAAGCATTTGACTTTGATATTCAGTATCGCCCAGGGGCAGAGCACGGAAAAGCAGACCGTTTATCACGCTTAACCCTGCAGAGCCAAACTGACAATTTTGACATTGATTTGTAAGATTTTATCATAGGCCAAATCAATGTACTACCAGTCACCGCTTATAAGATAGTGACAAAAATTCTCCAAGAAAAGGAGGTGGCAGAACTCATTCAAGCACTTAGAACGAGTATTACCTTGAAACCTGGTCATAGGTAGGGAATCCCGCAGCTTAAATATTTATTTTTCCATGCTTTGTGGGGCCTGTGGGTGAATACACCCCATGTCTAGGACTCAAAATGTTGGTTACACAAGGGACACATGGGAGTGGTAAATAATAAATAAAATACCTAACTCATAGACTAAATTAAATTTATCCTTCAAACAATAATATATTTTTATAATTATTTCTGTGATAACTTAGAATAAACACTTTACATTAGAATGTTTGTAGAATGTTGGTGCTTTTTTCACTAATATATATATATATATATATGGGTGATTTGAGATGTCCCTAATTTTTTATGATTTTTGTATTATTAATCCATGTATATTGTACTTTTATAGGAAATTATGCCAGCTGAACTTGAGAAGTTTAACTGCACTCGTGGTAAATTTGCTTTTGAATTTGTTAACCTACTTCGTGATGATTGTCAATGGTATGTTTGATTTACTCACCACTCATATAATGATCATTAATTTAATATTTCTTAGCTAAAACATTTTTAATACAGTCTTAAAGACTTTTTTATGGTCATGAACTTAGTTTATTCTTTTGTAACCAGTAGTTCTGTGAACAGCACACCTTACTCCTTCCACATTCATATCTTTAGCTATAGTCCTAAGATTTATCTTTGAATTTTCATTTGAAATATCTCATATACTTTCTCCTTTGATTTAAATCTGATACTTTCCCTCGGTGACAAAGTTTGACATAAAACAAAATAATTTTTGATAAGGACTGATCAGGAAATGGTTGTCAGCTTAGTATAAATGGAAATTATTTTGTGTATCTGGGCAGTATGTTCTGTAAAATTGGAAGGATGAACGGTGAAATTGACAAATGGGTGAATGCATCTCTCTGAGTAGTTGGATGTATATGAACTAATGCAAAAAATGATGTAGGTAGTATGGAAAGATGCATAGATGGCAATATTTAAATGTAGGTTAATGTCGACATTGTTTTATGAATGTGAAGGGTGGATTTTTCAGGAGAAACACAGAGCAAGGTGAATGCAATTGGAATGAGGTATCTAAGAAATGTATATGGAAAAACTCGTATGGACGAAGTCCATAATAAATGGGTGCTGAAGGAGTGAAGTTTGAAAGGGAAGCCAATAGGTGATTGTGAAAGAAGTGTCTTATGTAGGTTTGGGCATGTTGAGAGGCTAAAGGCCCGTTGACATGATGTTAGTTGGCTAATGGAAGTCCACTAATTTGGCTGCGCGTGCACAACTTGCACCGTGTAAACAGACAAGCAAGCTACTAACATGCAAGTCCACTTGCAACTGAAAGAGTTGGTCACCTTCCAACTTTACTAATGCAAGTAGACAATTCAAAATGGCGGCAACTAAAAGATTGTTGTGCGGGAGACACTTATTTGTGGAATGTTATAAAAATGAGTTTTTGTGGAATTTTAAGCACCGGATTTATAAAGAAAAGAATACCAATGATATTGCACTAGAGGATATTGTAAAGTGATATCAGGCTTATATATTCTTAAGAAGTGTCCAAAATAAAATGTTCTGTAAATATTGCAAATGTGCCTTGTGAGAGATATTATTTAATATCGGTTAACAAATGTTATAAATAATTTTATCAAACCATTATTTCCTACCAATCAACGTGGCATGTGTAATTTTTTTACATACAATCACAAAATATGATAAAACGTTGTAATACCGTGATTAGTTCCGGCAACATAATATTCGTGCTATCGGCAAGTAAGGTATGAATGGCCGGCTGTTTTCACGCGAAATCACCGGCAAGCTTTCCAATCTCCGTATTTGACACCTAAACCTATTTTTATAAGTTTTAATTAATAATGTTCAGCCCATACACTTCAAACACTTTATAGTAATGCTTTGGCAACTTGAGTAGATACACAACACTATATTATTGTCTCATAGCAAACCAGATAGTTTATATTTAAACCAATCTACAAATTAATTTATTATTATTTTTAAGGAATATTTTAGGCCTAGCTGTCATTTAACAAGATAGTTTGTTATTAGTATACCAACATTTAAAACAGGGTTGAAAAAACCTGGGCTATGCCTATTTATAAAAAAGTATCCAACCTAGTTTGGTTGTATTGGGATTTATTGACTATTTGAGTTTAATTTTATTGATCATGTATGCAAAGTGAGTTAACAAATCAAGCAAAATAATAAAATAATTATTTGGGATCAACTGAAACATATTTTAATGTATTAATGTATTAGACATACTAATCACAAACGTTTTTATGTTATCTATATAAAACAATTTTTTAAATAGGTCAACTAATTATGATACATTGCGTTTACTGAAAAACTGTAATTTATTTGGCCGCCCATTCTTATTCTAAATTCACCCTTCCTAGCTCCTAACACATAAGCGTAATTAGTATATGCGTATTAATAACCCTAACGAGAAATCAGACGCAGTGATGAAAAAAATGGCTCCAATAGAGAGATCAGTTAACACCACTTCATTTTCAGCCATGTTTTTAGAAGCGATACTAATACAAGTGAAAATTGCGTGTCAACACAACTTGCATGTTAGTAAGCTAATACTAGTAAACTTGCATTAGTCCACTAACACCGTGTCAATGGGCCTTAAGTGTGGATCGAGTGAGGGAGCAAATATATGAAGGTAGAGTGTGTGGGTCAAAAGGAAGGGGTAGGCCATTTAAGATGTGACTAAATGTGGTAAATAAATGTGTGAAAAAGAGAATCATTAAGAGTTTTAAGAATAAAAAAGTATTTATGATTTGGTCTATGGATGTTGTTGAAGTGAAGGGATAGGGAAGTGTAAAGAAAGTAAGTGAGGATGGATTAAGTACAAAGTTGTTTTTTGAACTAAATGCAGTTTCTTGCCTACCCTCTAAGGGAATGATGTGATTAGGTATGGGTCAATTCATATCAAGTGGTTAAAAAAAATATTGGTTACTTGACCATTAAAAAAAAATCCGGTGTTGACCTTCTACATTTACAGTTTAAAACCACTACTATTTTATTTTTATTGAAACTGGTTTCAATATGGCGGCCATTTTTGTATCATGGCCCACATCATTTTTAACATTTGTAAGAGTTTGCGGTAACTTCATTATCTCAACTGTGGTAAGTCCTAGGACAAATTTATGAAGACTTTGATGTTAAGAACATTTTAGGCTACAAGCATGACTTACCACAGCTTAGATTATGAAGTTACCGCAAACCCTTATAAATGCTGAAAATGATGTGCGCCAAGATACTAAAATGGCCGCCTGGTTGAAACCAGTGTGAATAAAAATAAAATAGTAGTAGTTTTAAACTGTCAACATACAAGGTTAACAGCACACAAAATATAACTTTTTTAAAATGGTCAAGCAACCAATGTTGTACCACTATATATGGATTGACCCGAATGTATGTGTGTTTGTAAAAATATTCATATTTAGAAAATACTAATTTGGTACAATTTGAAGAAATTGTACGAGGAATTTAATTCACAATATTCTAGTATTTCTTTAGGTTTTTCAAAATTCTCTACAATGTGTCCAAAATGGTATGCTCTTGCGGTGTCTTCTGGAACTCATTCTGTGTGTGTATGCACGATACATCAAAACATTCAACTTCTACCTAATATTGTACAGTTAGAAGAGTCCTAGCAAGACCTAATTTATGTTTTGGTGTGCAGTAAAGAAAACCCTAAATGTATTTTACAGCGTTGTAAAAACTTTCCCCCAAAAACATATTGCAGAATATGTTAAAGGAAAATTTTGAAAAATATTACCCATTTGATGAAATTGATGGCTATCAGTTGATAGAACAGAATTTCAAAAGATGACTTGTACTTCAGAAGAAGTTGTTGTTTTCCTTGTGGACAAATTTGAAAAGCTTATTCCTCATTGTTAAGTAACAAAAGCACAAAGTCATTAAAATAACTTAAGAACTCAATTACTTTAGAAATGCTTTGATTTGATGGACTTCAGTGAAAATAATTCCTTTGTGAACCAAGAATAAGCACTAGGACATCATTGTAGCCATGGTGCTTGCACACTACATCCTGTCATTTACTATAAAATAGACACCGATTCCATCACAGCATCAAGTCATTGTTTCATTCCTGATGATCTCAATCATGCTGTTGCAATGGTCTATAGAATTAAACAATAAATTATTATGTTTATAAAAACTAACATTCAAAGTGTAAAGGAAGTAAATTACTTTACAGATGGTTGTGCTAGTCAGTAAAGAAACTAAAAAAAATGTTATATAGCTTAACCATCACAAAATTGATTTTGGCATATTGGCTTCTTGGTCTGTCTTTGCAACAAGTCATGAAAAGTCATCCTGTGATGGTATTAGTGATACTGTCAAACTTATCACTGCTGGAGATATTATACAGTGGCCTCTAAATGAGCAAATAATAACACCATTAGATGTGTTTAATTTTTGTTCTGATAAAATTAAAAATATTAAGTTTAGTTTTATTTCTAAAATTACCATTGTTGATGTGCGAGTTTTGTGTAAACAAAGGTTTTTACAACCATTCCTGGTACACAAAGTTTTCACAATTTAATTTCAGTACTAGTATTTAAAATTTGTATGAAAAGAACTAGTCTCAAAGAACATTTCTCTTTAATTTTTGACTTTAGTATAGAATTAGACATCCAGCATAAATTGCATACACAATGTTATGTCACTTGTGTCTATGATTTAAATTGTTATATTGAAATGGTAATAAAATAACCTCGGAGAAGGAGATGTGTCAGTGCAATTTATGCACCCAAGTGGCCCAGCAAACTTATTTTACTGGACATTGTTTGAAGATAAGTGCAATATTTCATTTGATCACATCTTGCATGTGTTAGAAGCTCCATCATTAAGTTCGACAAGAACTTATAGTTTTTCCAAAAAGAGGTACCTGTGAAGCTAAATGGCTTTCTTTTAGAAATTCTGTCATTGTATTTTAAAACATTGGGTAAGTTATATTTTTAACAAATTGTTGTACACGGATTAGCTCATTAACATTAACTCTTAAGCTAAATTTTCATTAAGTTAATGATATATCTATTTTTAGCACAAAAAGCAAAATAAAGCCAAAAATAGATTTTATGTACTTAAAGATGAGTATCATATTTTTATTGTTTTAAGTTTATTTTTAAAATCATATTTTATACAAATCCACAAGACAACATATTATTCAAAACACAGTATCTTTAAAGAGAAGATTTAAAAAAAATCATTGATCTATCTTTCTAAGTTCTAGAGATATAAACCATTTTATATCACACTGTCAATTTGCACATAGTTGCTGCGGAAGCTTTTCAGGTATATCTAGGTTAAATTTGGGCCTCCCTAATTTGAAAACTATTGGTTAGAATTTATTAAAATTTATAATATCATTAAAACACCCTAAAGATATTACGTGCCAAATTTTACCAAAATCTAAACTGATTAAATGGCCTGGATTAACTGAAATGGAATGACCAAAATTTGAAATATTTTAAGTATAGCCCTAAGGATCTGTTTCTCAGTGTGTAGATTATATGATAAGTTTTATAGAATGTAATTGATTGTATCTGTTTTCCATATACGCTAAACATTTATTTAATAGAAGTTTACTGATGACTGGTCTTTTTTTAGTTTGAATTTTTTTGAAAAGGGCTGTAACAACTTTGTTCAGAATTGGTAATGAGAAACTACAAGATCAATAATATGTCTATTCTGGAAAACTTGAAATTTGCTAAAAATATTTGAACACTTTGGTTTGGTTTATTATCACTAACAAGATAATGGGGAAAACGTACTTAAAGTTAGTTAATTGAAAATACTTTTGTGAAATTTTCTTCGAAGCTATAATACACAATATGAGAAAGTTTCTGTGATTGTGTTTAAGCTTTTCACCTTAATTAAAATAACATTTGTATCATTATTTAATTCTTTGTTTCATATTTAGTTTTAGTAGATAATATTTAACAAAAAATATTATTCAATGTTTCAGGATCCTTCATTCCTGGAAAGAAAACAATACAGAAATGGAAATATTGGATAAAAATGAGTATAGTAACATCGAGAAAAAAGATCAATATACTTTTCCTCAAACAAGTGTAATACATAGTACACCAAATGAGAAACATGATACAAGCAGTATGACCACATCATTTTCTGAGCATAACAAGTCTTTAGAAAGTAAATATCCTCCCAATGAATATTATTTGAACTTATGTCTCTTGAATTATAATTTTTTTTATGAAAACTTTATAGGGCTATACTTTTCCTCTTTTGCCAAGAGATTATATTGGTAAGCTACAAAATTCAGAATCCTAATTTAATTTCCTGGTAATTCCTTGTATCACTAAATATAGAGGCACTTATAGTGTGTGGTGTGTGTGTGTTTGTGTGTGCGTGCGTGCGTGCGCGTGTGGTGTGGAGAAGATTTTTTTGCTCCAAATTACATTTTTTTTTCTGCTGATTCTAGCTATTCTTGTTTCAAGTTATTTTCATGAAAGTGTTATAATTAGATGTAGTAATGTCCTTTCTATAGAGATTTAAGAATAAGAAATAATCTTTTAAATAAAACACCCAATTTTATTCAAATATATCTCGCCAATTTTATTCAGGAAATAATATCTCTTGCCCAATTTTTATTATCAGGAAATAATATCTCTTGCCCAATTTTATTCAGGAAATGATGTTTCTTCCCCAAACTTGGTAAACATTAATTTTTCCTGTTTTTTTTTTCTTTGTCTCAAAATCTAGTATCTCACACATGACTAAACTAATTTTATAAACTTAAATATAATAATATACCCTTTGTTTACCCAGTAAGGTAGCAAGCTTATCTTGCATTGTTCTCTTATGATATTGTTTAGTTATAGAGTAAACCATCAAGGTTCTGGGTCAGGACAGTGTACATCATCTTCTCAGCCTATGTCTTATTTGATTTGAGCTTGGAATTCTCTTTTTTGAATCGATGATTTTCGTCTCTACTGTTGGACTTGGCTCTACCCCAATAGTTTTGAACTAAATCCTCAACTAAGTGAGCTATTGTAGTTTTTCCACACCAAACTATTATCCTTCATATCAGTTATTATTTGAACATTTCTTTATAATCCATCCTTATTATCATATTGTAATATCCAGCACACCAAAAATATTTAAATGACTTAAAATATTTTATCACAGTGAATGGCAGTTGTTTTTCATTAACAGATGTGAACAAACCATGCTCACAGAGTGCAAGCAACTCTTCATTCAGCTTGGGAGATTTTATTTCGAACAGCAGTAGCCAAGGCAAAGAGAAGAAAAAATATAAACAAAGAGGAAAATGCTCCAAGGTTCATACATTATCATGTCCATCTGAAAGATCAAGTAAGTCCTGTTCAAAAGCTCTAGCTTTGAATTCTTATTTGAAAATTGATGCAATTATTCTATCATATTTATGTCTTATTCATCTATATCACTTTTTATTTCACTATAAACATTTAGTCTTTAAGGTGGAATGGAAGGGGACGGAAAAAAGCCAGTGTTTTTGTAGTTTTTATGGCAAAACATTTTTTTGGTCCAAAATAAATAGAATATTGCTTCATACAAACATAGAGTTTAATTTTCTTTACATGTTGACTCAACAATTTCCTCAATATTGTCATGAGTATGATGGCATTATCTAAAAACTTTTTAAATTTAAGAAAAAGTTTTATTAATTCCAGAACCTGACAGTAGCCATGAAATGTGAGTACCATGTGAGAAAAAAATCATGTTTGATTGGAGCAACATTTTATTATTGGCAAAAAAAGTTTTGCCATAAAAACTGCAAAACACTGGCAATTTTCGCTCCTTCCATTCACTTAACCAACAGCAAAATTACTAAATTAAGAAAGTCTAGCTTCCATATAATAATACAGATAGAAATTTTAAAAATTAACCATAATCCTAAAGACCTGCAGTTGTTATTGAATATAAATTTGTGTAAATATTAAACAATTTTTCATATTAATTTTTTACTACTAAGTGGAAATGAAGGCTAGATGGGATATAATCAAATTCACAAACTCTTCCTGGAAAATGTATAGTAAATAGAAACAACTAGCAGAAAAAGTATCCATTTCAAACATGTAATAGTAATTAAAATATTAACATAGATACAATATAAAGGATACTTTTTAATAGTCAAATACCATATTGGTCGGTGCATGATATAATCATGCAACACTCATCCATTAGATTGGATCATTGATGCAAGGTAGATTAGTGTCCAAATCCCAGTCAAGTATACTGAGAAAATTATTTCCGAAACAATTTCTTGCTCTTCATTTATGTGAATGCAGCTACAGTTTTTCTAAATTTTACAATCCTCATCCTTTTCCAGTGCAAAAGAATAACAGCTTTATTATATATATATATATATAATATATATATTTTGCTTATTAGTGTTTCTAAAAGTTATGAACTTTGTACTGTTAGTCCATAGGAAGGGTAGATTCTGATCCCATTAAACCTGGAAGCTTTAAAACTTTGGGAATATGTACAATTTGATGCCCTAAATAAAATGGGGAAAAAATTCAAAATTCGATCGCAGCCGCCATCTTGGAAAAATGGTGCCCAAAATAGGTTTTTTCAAACTATCTCGCCTCGGATGCCTCACAAGGCAAAAATGGTCATTATATAATTAAAAAGGCATTAAATTTTCTACAAAATATGTAATACACATTGTTTCCTAAAATGAATAGTTTTGACGCAGCAGCCAAGTGAAGTCAAGCATTATTTAAAAAATTCTCATTTTTCACAATTACTCATTTTGTTGCGAGTTTTATGGACGAGTATTTCTGTGTTTGGAGACAGCTTTTATTTTTCTATTTAAAAAGCCTCCAATTAGTAGAATTTATCTGGATAGCTGTATGTAGAATATTTGTTTCCAAACCACCATAAGGTAGAGTAGAGTCAACATCTTTCAAAAAATTATTTGTCGGTGGATAATGTGTCATGTCATAGACCTGACTTCGAATATCCTCCAATACTATTATCGCAGCTGCTTTAATACCTCGGAGTCTTTCTTCCTTTGGTTCAGATTTCTTTTTTCATAGCAAGTATTCGAGAGAACCTTGGATCCAATGTTACAAAAGCAAATAATCATCTAAGAAAGAATATATTTCTTCCAAATTTTGGTTGACATTTGTGGCTGGTGGACGATGACTTTCACGACGAGAAAGGTTTTTCATGCATGACATGTGATACCTGGCTTCAGCTGCGACTAAATATGGTGGAAATTCCACACGTTTGATGATTTCGCGACTCCTTTCATCATTCTGAGCTCGAGCTGATTTTAAAACTGTATTTTTTCACAGTCAAGCTGCGAATCTCATAAATAATATCGTGAGCGCTTAGTTTGACCTTCTTTTATTTCTTTGAAAAATCCTCTGTAATTTCCTCGGAACACAAGAAAAAATTATGTTTAAAATCAAAAGCAACTCCGCCTGATCTTTTTTAACGAAATACCCATGAATTTCTCATTGCAGTACTGCTTACGACACGAGTCATGCACTATCACGGAAGTCTTTCTACGAAGAAAGTCTATATTCCCATCGTTCCTTTTCAAACTGAATTGTCTAAATGTTTCTATGCCTTTCTCCTTCACCTCAACTGTGGAACTGTCCGAAATATGTGTATCGCAAATAAAGCATTTCTGCTCCTAAGCCATTTTAGTTCGAGACGCAGACCTGTAAATTACTGCTATGCGATAATATCTCAAAAAAATAATACAGTCGATTAAAATTTGTTAAATAATTTCCATTAAACCTACTAAAACAGAGATTGAAATGAAATCACGATTCTAAAAGTAGTTTGTTACTAAACCTTCCTTTGAATGCTGTTGAGAGAAGAGCTCCCCTTCATCAATTGTAGTGTGTTGAATTAAAATTATCATTCATAATACAAAGAAAAAAATTAGCACATAAAGATCACTGCACTATAATTTCTCACGGTTTCAAATAAATATCCCTAGATTAGAGTTGGCAAGATACGAATCAAGAACACTGGTGTAGAAGAAAGCAAACCAACCCATGTTGCAAGTCGCAGGTGTCCTCGAGGGAGAATAATTCTAAGAAATTTGCAGCTATGTAAAAGCAGACAGGGGTAATCGAGGAAAGGAAATAACCAATTAGCGGAAACTACCAACAAGTTGTGTTTTATGTTATACCGCCAGGCAAATAATAGATATTCTACAGCGACGTTTATGCGTTCCATCTAATATATTTCAACAATGCTTGACTTTGCTCGGGTGCTGCGCCGAAACTATTCATTTTAGGAAAAAATTTACCTAATATAATTTGTATAAAATTGAATGCTTTTTTAATTTGATAAAAAACCTTTTTGGTCGTATGACGTACCCGAAGTGAGATATTTTGAAAAAACCTATTTTGGACGCCATTTTTCCAAGATAGCAGTGCTGGCACCTGCGATTGGATTTTGCATTTTTTCGAATTTCGTTCAGGGCATTGAAATCTACAAATTCCCTAAGTTTCAAAACTTTCACACTCGCACCTTTTTTCACGCCCTTTACTGTGTGTGTCATTTGAATATTCCAAAAGATTAAAAGATTGAATTTTTAGAAAATGGTCCACATAAGCTTTAACTAAAACTTTTGGTGTGATTTCTCATCAAACTGCATGTTTGGCATCCTATAGCTGTTTATTTACAGGAATAATATAAATACATATCAATTTGATTAAATGGCTGATGATGATAAAGAATCATAAGGTGAGTTTTCATGATTGACTTGGTTACGTCTTGGTATCGAGGGTTTTCGACCAAGTGGTTCTTGTTGGAATGTTGGTATTCTTTTATAGCTCACTACGAGCTGTGGTTTTTTAATGAAGCCTTCTTTAAGCGTGTTCATGCACAGCGCGTATCCTTGGCAGACAATAAACAGTTGAGTCATGCCCGTTATAAGTTTGTGACGCACATCTGTGACTTTGTCACTTGTAATTTAATTGTACTGACTAATGTATGATTTCTTATGTTATCTTGTTTATTCACGGTTCACTTGAACCGTGGCGATCTTTCTCTAACAGTTCTGACCAAGGTGGAGCACGAAAACTATTTTGAGATGTTTTTCTTAAACAAAAATGGCGGTTGAGGTAGAATAGAGTTAACAGCTGGTAGGTGAATCCTAATATTTACATATCATATAAAGATTAACATATCTTCCCAAAAACAACCTTAAGAAAATATGAAGTACATATGTAATATTGAATAGGTTTAGATCATATAGTACTCTCTTTGTTCTATCCATAACTTACCAGATTTTAAGTACCTACTTACTCACATGTATTTCTAGCTAGTAATTTTTGTTCATTTTAATTGACAAAAACTTAAAATTCATTGACTATGAGGTTATACTTGTTTAAATCTATCATAAGAAGTTATGCTGTTTTGAAATTGGTGTACAAATTCTCAGTTCATTGGCCATAACCCTACTGTTTAGTCTAGTCAAGGAAAGCGTTATCAAACTGAAAACATTTTGTTAACATTCACACCAGCTCAACCGTGAAAATGCCGTGGTCGTAAACATTGATACCAGGTCAATGGTGAAAACATACATATAGTAAATAAGCAGCATAATTAATAAATATAATAATAAATTAACTATGGAAGCTTATTTGGTATAATGTTTTAAATATTTACCAAGAGAAATGTAATTGCAAATTATGAGAATGTGATTTGATAGTATTTCATAAGAAAAGAAATATTGCCTTTAATTCTTTGTAAATTTTATTAAAAATTGCTACACTTATTACAAGAATCGAGAGTAAAAGGTCTGAGTAATTAATACCTAACATAAAATGTTATTTATATCAAAATTATCATAAGAATCCTGATTCTTAATTTTTTTTAAATAAAGTAAAGCCCCGATTATCCGCAAGCGGATGATCCACGGTGCGAATTATCCGTGAGTGCTGCGAAATTTTTTTTTAATTACGAATCTCAAAAAAACCTATTTCAATCCAAGCCAACAACAGGGAAAACACAATAGGCCCTACAGTGCGAAGGTCGAAAATTATTGACAGGTTTATTGTGCATCTTAATCCTATAGGCCTTCTCGGAATTTGTGGATGAGTGGCAGGCTCTTGCTCTTTTGTTTTGGTCATGGCTTTCACATTCTCTGATCACTGACCTTGACGACCCGAGCGGGCCTCCAGTGGTGTCATTTGTTAGTAAGCGTGCTTAGTGATCAGTCGTGTTTTATGTTTCTTTGTCAGTGCTCAAGTTTAGTGTTTCATTAGTTCTTGAAATTAATAATGGCTGAAAAACGAAAGAAGGTTATCTTTAACGATTGCACAATAACTTGAAATGATTTCTAAAATAGAAAATAGCGCTTCAAGGAAGCAGATGTGTTTGGATTACGGGATCGGGGAAACAACAGTGCGAGACGTTTTAAAGCAAAAAGACAAACCGTTGGCCTTTGCATCAGTGTTGGACAGTGCTTCTGGGATGAAAAAACGAAAAACAATGAAGAAATCCACCTATAATGAACTTGACTCTGTATTAGCGGAATGGTTAGCTCAGGTGCGAAGTGTTGGCACCCCCGTGTCTGGTCCTATCATTGCAGCTAAAGCAAAAACAAAAAAAATATTTGTTAGGCCTGGAAGTAAATTTTGATGCGTCGTCCAGCCCACTCGTACTTTAGCATTTGAAAGTAAACATCAAGCGGCAGGTCACAAAAGTAGCAAGGAAAGAATTACAATCTTGCCATGCAGCAACGCTGTGGGTAATCACAAACTTTGGCTTGTTGTAGTCGGTAAATATAAGAAACTGAGGTCTTTTAAGGGGACAAAAGCAGAAAATGTACCAGTTGATTATTTCAACCAAAAAAAAGGTTGGATGAACCAGCAGATTTTTCAAGAATGGTTTGAAAAGAATTTTTTGCCTCAAGTACGTAAACATCTTGACTCAAAAAATTTGCCAAAGAAGGCTGTTTTGTTAATTGACAACGCGCCTTCACACCCAGCTAGAAGTGTGCTTAAATTTTCTGACGGGCAAATCTTCACAAAGTTTTTGCCCTCAAATGTTACCGCGCTGATACAACCTATGGACAAGTGAGTCATTGCAACCATGAAGAGAACATACAGAACAAAGTTGTTATTGTCAAAAATCGAAGAATTTTGGAAGAATTATACAATTTTGGATAGCAATTAGGATATTGCGTCTGCATGGAATTACATAAAACCCTCAACCCTCGTTAAATCGTGGAGAAAACTCTTTCCGAGTATCGAAACAAATGTCAACCAAAACATTTGTGAAGAAGAGAATGAAGTCATGCCGACCGCTACACTTGTTTACCTAGTGACATCCGTTCCGGAAGGTGAGAATGTCGACGAAGAGAACACAGAAGAGTGGCTGAAATGCGACACCGGTGTTTGAACAACTGACTGATGTAGAGATAATGAACAAAGCAATTGGAGTGAAAGAGAACGAAGAAGAACAAAGTGAAAGTGAAGAAGACGAAACGGATGACACACGAAACTGCTTTGCAGCATGTAGACGGACGGATTGCTTCAATATTTAGAGGAATAAAACGAAGACGCACATCTGGCAGAAAAACTCATGTTAAGGAAAGTACAATCTAGAATAAAAAAAAAGTGTTTCCAAAGCAAGAAGCAAAAACGAGTGACTGATTTTTTTTAAAAGGCGTAACTGAACACTTTTTGTTAACAGTACAGTAGATATTGTTTTTTCTTTACTTTTCTTTATTTTAGTGATTTAGACGTAGAGCAAAAGGTTTCTGCTATACTGTACGTATTTTAAAAGTTTTCATATTATGTTTTTTGTACAATAAAACATAGTTTTTATGCTGAAATAGTTTTTTTCATGTTTGCACCTCCTTTTTAGTCTTTTTTTGGGTTATCCGCGGTACCCTTGCCACCCAATTCCGCGGATAATCGGGGCTGTACTGTACCTTAAGAATTACCTACTAATTTTTAAATTAGGAGTTAAGCATAGTTCAAATGTATATAACCAGGGAGCCATCATGTAATATATCTTTTAATGGTATTGAATTATTGAGTTTGTGTTTAGACAAAGGTTTATTTGTGTCGAACACATGTCTTAAGCACAAAGATATTCACTTGTATTTATGGTAAAGAGGCGATTCGAGAACGATGATTGAGTTTGTGGTATATGATGAGAGTCTTAGAAGTTTGGTTCTAGGGCTGTGCATGGAGTGAATGGATCAATTCCTAGTGATATCATTGGTGGAATTGGGTAGGAATTTTGTGAGCAAACAGCATAAGAATGTTAAGCAAGTAAGAATGTGGGAAAGCTGCAAGATTAAAGTGTAAGAGCACAATATGAAAGATTTCTGGATGAAAAATTAACTTTACCAGAGCATGAATGGAGTGAAATTGAAATAGTTGCAGGATAAAAGTGTGAAAGTGCATTTTGAAAGATTGCTGGGTGAAAAATTAACTTTACAAGAGAATGAATGGAATAAAACGTTCTAATGATATAGAAAGTGTTAGGAACAGAATTAAAGTGGCTTTACTTGAGTGTGCAAAAGATGTCTGTGGATCCATGGTGATTGGAAACTTGAAAAGAGATTCATGTTGGAATAAACAGGCGAATGAAGTTGTGAGAGAAAAATAAAGAAGCACACAAACGAATAATTGCTCTTAAGATTGAAACAGAATATAAGAGGTTGTGGGACTTATACAAAGAGAAAACGATGAATGCAAAGTAAATAGTAAGGAAAGTAAAAAAATAATACTAAATGATATTAAGAGAAGGAGAAAGAATGCAGAATGATTTTGAAAGAAATATACTATTCTGGAAGTGGGTAAAGGGAACAAAACAACTAGTGCAAGGAAAGGCCTATCGCATTCAGAATTAACTTGATTATATGATTTGGTATGAAAACAGTGTCAGAGAGCAATGGAAGGAGAATTTCGAGCAAATGTTTGGTGAAAACATAAAGTGGCAGAAAATGGGTAAAATGTCATGTTGAGTGAAAGAATTAACGAGGCTGAAGTGTTAAAATCTATGAAAGGGTTAAAGAATGGCAAGCTTGCAGGCATAGATGGAATCACAAATTAAATGCTCAAGTTTGGGGGCATTTTGTTAAATTGTGTGAGTTGTTCAATGTGTGTGCTGGGATTTTTGAATATTCCTAATGACTAGAAGAATGTTGTCATTGTTCTTTTTTACAAAGGCGTGGTCATTATGAGTGAATGTAATAATTATAGGGCAATTAGTTGGTTCAATATTCCAGGCAAAGTTTTTGGGAGAGTTCTAATTGAGAGGGTGCATTAAAAAACTGTTGACAAAATTTGGAGTGTGCAATATAGTTTTACACCAGGAAGAGGTTGCATGGACCAGATATATGCATTGCAGCTGGTGATTGAGAAATGTATGGCTGTAAGGAGGACAATTTATTGTGCATTAGTTGATATGGAGCAAGTGTACAATAGGGTGAATAGAAGTATGCTATGGAATATTCTTAGAGAATATGGTGTGGTTGCCTGCATTTACGGCAGTATATGATGAAAGTAAAGCATGCTTTAGGGTGAACAGGGCTTAAAGCAGATAGTTTGACATTGAACAGGGTGTTAGACAAGTTTGGGTTATGTCTCTATAGTTGTTTAATGTATCCATGTATAAGTTTATATATATATATATATATATATAACCCGCCTCGGTGGCGTAGTTGGCTAACGCGCTAGTCGTGTTGAGCTCGACCGCCGAGGACGGGGAGATCGAGGTTCGAATCTCGGTCGGGTGAACTGGGGGTGGTTTTTCCTAAATGGTTTTCCACTCTCCCTCCACGCAAATGCGGGTTCACTTCCTTTATATCCAACCTTCCCAATTCCTAATCCATTAGCGTAATTAGTACTTAAGCGTATAACCCGAACGGGTAGTAAGACGCGGTGCTAAATAATAAAAAAAAAAATATAAGTTTATAGGGATGCTTGTGAGGATGCGATTGGTGTACAAATGGACAATATGAATGTTAGAGTGCTTTTATATGCAGATGATGCTGTATTAAAGGCCTAAAATGAAAGTAACTTGCAGAATGCATTAAATAGTTTGAATGTGGCGACAGGCAGAATGGATTCTATTCTCCAAAACTAATGTGATAGTTTTTGACAAGGATGGATCAGGAAATGATTGCCGGCCTAGTTTAAATGAAAAACAATTAGAACAAGTGAATGATTTGAGTATTTGGACAGAATGTTCTGTAAAAATGGAAGAGTAGAGTGATATAGTGAAATCAAAATATGGGTGAATTCATCTCGGAGAGTTTTTTGGATGTATGTGGACTATTACAAAGCTGGCAGTTTATAAAAGTGTGTTAATGCCAATATTGCTGTATGGATGTGAAGCGTGTGTTTATCAGGAAAAATACAAGAGCAAGGTGAATACCGTTGGAGTGAAATATCTAAGAAATGTATGTTGAAAAATTAGTATGGACAGAGTCAGTAATGAATGGGTGCTGAAGGAGTGAAGTTTGAAAGGGAATCCAATAGGTAAATGTGAAAGAAGTGGCTAACATTGGTTTTGGTATGTTGAGAGGTTGAGTGTGAATCAAGTGACGAAGCAAATATATGAAGTTAGGGTGTGGGGATCAAAAGGAAGGGGTAGGCAATGGCTATGTTGTATATGAATGTGTGAAGAAAAGAATTGTAAAGAGTTTTAAGAATAAAAGAGCATGTATGACTTGGTGTATAGATGTTGCTGAAGCGAAGGGATTAAGTAATGATAGGGAAGTGTGGAGAAAGTTAGTGAGGGTGGATTAAGTGCGGATTTGTTTTTTGAGCTAAATGTACAGTTTCTTGTCGACCCCATAAGGGAATGGAGGGATTAGGTATGTATGTATATATCTATTTTAAAATAGTTTTAAAACTCCCAAAAATATCGGGTGCAATTGTAGCCCCTACTGTAAATATTATGTGATTCATAAGATAAATATATTCTTAAAAATTGTATAAGCATTAGTTTATATTTCAATGTTCATCACTATCGATAAACATTTATTTCTATTTTCATAAATGTGTATTGTTATTACAATTTTTTGTAAAACTTTTTAATTTTCTTGCAGGATTAGGTATTCCTTTGGTTTCTTCATTAGATTCCAAGGGTAGTGTAAGCTCTCTCAGATATTCCATCAAGTCGAATTTGGAACAAGAATCTCCTATGTTCAACAATATTCTAACACATACACCAAAAGACATTTTGAGTTCAAACATAGCTGTTGAGATACCAGTCCCAAAACTTGTGTCTTATGCAGAACAACTAGATTTATTATGTGAAATATATTGTTTCTTTCTTGATAACAACCTTGTGGTGAATCTTATGGCAGAACTGGTTTTTGTTATATCTTTACTTTTGATAAAGGAAACAAAATATAGTGGTAACGCAACTAATATCTTAAATGAGGACAAAATTAATTTGGGATTATTGAAGACTATTCATAACTGTGTATATTTTGCAGCATCAGTGCTTGAACATCAGAAACATGTTTTGTGTGTTCTTGATAAGGATACTCTTGACCTATTCAGAAATAATAAAAGGTTACTAAGCTTTGTTCCAGATATGTTTCTACACATAAGTAATTTAACTGATGAAGATTATACTCATGCTACAAATCGATTTCATGTTTCACCCATCAGAACACATGTAACATTTCAAGCAGAGACTGATAACAGGCAGAACTTTCCAAATGAATTAACATTTCACTCCTTTCGCAAACAGAGAGATCTGTTTTATGAGGTAATATATTAATAAATGTATTGGCTTCTAGTATGGCAATTTTTAAGACTATACTAAATAGTAATACATTATTATTATTAGCACCGCGTCTTACTACCCGTTCGGGTTATACGCAAATAGTAATACACATTTTAAATTTGGTTGCAAAAAAGCTCTTTGTTATAAAAACTGCCATCCTTGAGCAAATCAACTTACTTATTGCAAAGTATTGTTAGTTAGTTAATTTTCTTGTATACATTTTTGGAAATTTTTAAAAACTTTCTAGAAATATAAATAGAAAAAGCAACAATTCCAAATCAATATTAATTTTAAAACTATCATTTTTATCTTTTGTGCATATGTTTTACTATTTTGAATTTCACTAATCCCTTATATCTTTTGAACTAATACACATAACTACAGTCCCAATAAAATATGAATCTTTAACTCAGCTGGGAATGGAGCCCAGTATTTTTAGACCTATAGTGCGTTCTATTACTCCAAGAATTGTCGAAAATATTTCGTATTTGGATAAAAGCTTGCAATTGGCACAGACTATCTCTAATATGACCTTGTTTAGAAACCATCGGGACACAACTGATTTTACCTCCTGCGGGGCGGAGGTCAAAAGTCACTAAAAACTTTTGTTGGCTTTGTTTCGAAAAAGATATGTTTTATCAAAATATGTCTTAAACAAATAATGCGCATCATACAATAATCTATAATAAAGGTTAATGTCATTTTTGTGATATGATCAGCCATTAGGCCAAAATATTGATTTCTAATACTTTAAAAATATGCAAAAACTCTACATGTCATCTTTTTTCCACCTTTGAGGCATTAATGGAAGGTCTGGCCTAAATGATAAAGAAGAACAAAGTTCATAACTTTATGTATGGTACACTGTTTTCTATTATTTTAACTGTTAAAAAGTAAAACCATTTTAATATATTAACAAAGGAATTGTGGGCGATACTGTCTTCTGGAGATTACCTTTTTCATTGAAGAAGGTCTATAAGGGATTGACCAAAGGAAACAGGATGAAGTAGTTCCTAAACGCTACTATATTTATTGTGAACATTGTTCGTCACAAGCACACAGTAATTTACAACGCATAAACTTGAGGTACATTCGAAGCCATCTTCAAGAACATGCATTTGTACTCAACAAACTGTGTACATGGATGTTTGTGTTAGACCATACAAATTATGCAAGATGGTTTCCAGTGTTTGTTAAAACAATTAATGAGCTACAAAGTCATCGCCCTAAAATTCACTTTGACTTCACGAAAGGGAAGTTTGTGAGTCTAAAATCAAACCAAAGTTTACTGCAATTACTGATGACCAGCTACATGAACAGTATAACAAAGAAATCAAAAGGATTGGCAGGTGCAGTAGATGTTCTGCAATATCCATCTGCACTTCTAAAGTGGATGGTTGCTGGGCCAAGTGTGATTCAAATACTGTCCCTATTTGAAGGTTTGAATTCAGTTCAAACTGATGACAACAACCACAGAGAGAAAACAAAATCTTTTGAAAAAACCTTCAAGAAACATGCCAGCGACTTTGTTCGTACTTTTAAACAACATGGGAATCCTTTTCAATTAAATGTACTCTCTAACATAGTCAGCAACATAAATGCTCAGAAGAATCTGAAAGATCAGTATGTGATGCAAAGAAGAGAGGGGCAGCTTATTACAAGACCTATATAAAGGAGAAATGTATTGAAGGTAAAATGTCTGAACATGCTGTTACTTTGTTTAAAGTAAAGAGTGTGACGGACAAATCAAAACAACAATTACAACTCAAGGCTTTAAGAAAAAGATGCAAACGTGTTTTGTAAATTGTATGTGGCCATTGAGATACGAGGAGCAGATATAGCTACACTATTTGCATATGAAAACCACTTATATCCATCAATCAGTGAGTAAGGGAAGCTCCGAAAACCATCCAAGAAATCGAATATATTGAACTGCATAGCATCCGGACTAAATGCAAGTCAGTGTGATTCCTTGATTCACTGTACAGCTTGTGCTGTTGATGGCGCAAACTTTGTACACTTGTTGGATCATGGTTCATCAATGATTTTTCGATGGCTTCTCACACAGTGAAACATCATCTTCACAAATTTGAAAGACTTGACATAGTTTTTGATCGATATCTTGAATAGAGTTTTAAATCTGATACCCGAACAAAAAGAGATTCTGGAAAAAGAATGCTTGTCAATCCAAGTACACCTTTCCTAAAGATTTAGAGGAAATTTCTTCTTTATAATGACAATAAGAAACATCCCTTTCATCTTCTTGCAAAAATGATAGAAATTTCTTGAGCATGTAGAAGGCTACTGGTATGCTGTGATGAAGATCAAGTCGTCCTCTCTGTTAATGAGACATTCAACAGCGATGGTGTTGCACCATGCATTCATGAAGAAGTAGACGTTAAAACTGTGTTCAATCTAGTCACAAGTACGTTTTTATTGTTACAATTGATTCTCACTTGGCAATTATTACAGCAGCTATCTTTTTGGATTTAAATAATAATAATAATTATACTTAGCACCAGGTCTTACTACCCGTTCGGGCTATATACTTAAGTACTAATTAAGCTAATGGGCTAGGAATTGTGAATGTTGAATATAGAGGAAGTGAACCCGCATTGGCGTGGAGGGAGAGTGGAAAACCATTTAGGAAAAATCACCCGAGCAAGATTCAAACCTCGATCTCCCCGTCCTTGGCAGTCTAGCTCAACACGAAACTAGCACGTTAGGTAAATACACCACCGAGGTGGGTTTTTGGAGTTAAAGTCACTGTGCTTACAAGACCTCTGGTTTGAATTTGCAAGTGGGAGGAACAATACACTTTTCTCTCTTATTGCATTCTAAATCAACATTTTAGATGATATCCGATTAGCTTTACCATTTTTTCACACATTCATGGCATGTGACACCATGTCAGCGTTCTATGGGTTTGGTAAAACTAAGGCGTGGAATGTTTGGAAGAAAATATTTGAAACTACCCCAGTATTCAACTGCTTGTTGAACACTACGGGAATAGAAGACCAAGATTTCAACATGGTTGAATGGATTACAATAATTTTATATGACACCACAACCACTACAAAAAGTGTAAATAAATTTTGCAGGATACTGTTTACACACAAAAAAAAAAAAAAAGATCAATAGAGATTATCCCACCAACACAAGATACCTTATGACCTCGTGCCAAGCATATGATGTTTCAAATAATGATTTGGAGACAGTGCCTTAAACGCCAAATGCTGATTCCACAAATTACGTCTCTTGGATAGAAAAAGACTCCCTCTTGTGAATATGAACTAGTATGGACAACCATTCCAGAAGCTTTAAAAGACTGTTATGAACTGATCTGCTGCCACTGCAAGTCACTGTGGGCAAAGAACTGTAAGTATGCGGGATATGGTCTATCCTGTACCTCACCCTGGCCTGTGACGGATAATGTGCACAATAAATACAGTAGATTTAAGAACTACACCATTTCTTGATTTCTTGTTCATCGCAAGGAATTATTATGTGCAAAATCATGTTTCCTTTGGTAAATCCCTTATAGACCTTTTTCATTGATAGTAATAATTAATCTCCAGAAGACAGTATCGCCCACAGTTACTTTGTTAATTTAAAAAAATTATTTTACTTTTTAACAGTTAAATTAATACAGAGCAGTGTACCATACATAAAGTTATTACCTTTGTTCCTCTTTATCATTTACACCAGATCTTCTGTCAATGCCTTAAAGGTGGGAAAAATCTAGCGCATTAAGTTTTTGAATATTTTTAAAGATTAAAAGTCAATATTTTGGCCTAACGGCTCATATAAATTAAAATGATCTTAACCTTTATTATTGATAATTGTATGATTAACATTATTTGTTTAAGACATTTTATGATACAACACGCTGTTTTCAAAAGTTTTTTCTATAACTTTTGCCCCCCTCCCAAGTGAGGATACCAGTTGTGCCCCGATGGTTTTTAAACAAGGTCATAGTAGAAATAGTCTGTGCCAAATTTCATGCTGGTATCCAAATACTAAATATCAAACTCCCAACAGAACGCACTACTATAATTTTAATAATTAATAGCCAGAGCTATTATTTATGCTTATTAGTAGGGAATTACTCCACTAGATATCATATTCCAGGTCCTAGGTGTCATTTTTCAATTTTAAGAATATGGCACTACTATAAGTAGGCACACTCTTGACAGTTCTAAGCTATTATACATGTAAAAGAAATATCAGTAGCTAAATAACGGTTTTTAACACCATGTCTTATAATCCCTTTGGGTTACATGTATAGTATATATAGATCTAAATATACTAAATACATAGATACACTAATGTGTAAGTGAAGAGGAAGTCTGAATTTAGAGAAAGTGTACCCACATTTATGTAGAAGAAGACTGGAAAATATTTAGTAAATACCACCCTCAGAACACCCGACTGGGATTTTAACCACGATATCCCTGTCATTGGTAGTATAGTCATTGCAACAGTGATGCCTTAGAATCCTAGACCATTTGGCAATCAAAGTGGGTAACTAAATTTGTTGGAAAGATATATCCAGTGATGGCTGTATGCATAACCAATGTTAATTTCCATCTTTGTAAATAGTCATTGTTAAAAATTTTGAGTCTTCTTCCCATTAAAATGTTTTAATGTTCATTTACTAAAGAAAAATTAATTATCTTCCATAATTTATTGCTCTAAAATTAAATATTATATGATTTATGATTGATCTTTCAAGATATACATTATTTTATTATTAATAAATTAATCATATTATCAATTAGCATCTTTTACTCATGATAAATTCATTACAAAAATGATTTATTTGCAAAATTTAGAAAATGTATTGATATTAAACAAACTTTATTGTTACAAATACAATAATATGGTTTAATATTCCTAATCTTGATTTGTAACAAAATAATCCTTTTGTTATAATGCTAGTAACAGTGTTTTAAGTTTAATAATAAGCTTAGCTGAAAATGGAGATGCCAAATTTATTGTAATTTTAATCATATTATGTGTTTATAAAAGTAATTCTATTTTCATGACCTCATTTTTTTTTCTTCAAA
Source organism: Timema podura (assembly GCA_033556935.1). Classification (NCBI taxonomy): domain Eukaryota; kingdom Metazoa; phylum Arthropoda; class Insecta; order Phasmatodea; family Timematidae; genus Timema; species Timema podura. The sequence continues at coordinate 12,261,985 of JAVRXN010000010.1, forward strand.
TATTAGTTTTTAAAAATTATTTATTACAATGAAGCTATTTTTATGACGTATTAAACTAATGTTTCTCAAAGTTTTGGTGATGGAGTTATGTGCACTGGAGGACCACTGTGGCTCTGGGAGAAAGAGGAGAGGGGGATATTTGGAATTTATTCAGTATAAATATTATTTTTAGTCTATTCCATTTTGCGAAGTTAAATACAAGACAAAAAAATTAAATTAAATGTTGAAAAAATAATCATAGATATCACCGTTATAGTGTAAAATTCCCTTATTTCATAAAATAACTGGGTATTTAATGAATTATTACCTTACTGGATCAGTTAAAATTTGAAATAAATTCACTATACACTTTTACAAACTTTAGCTAGTTATTCTATCAAATTAACTAATGGCATGTAATTTTAGTTTAAAATAAGTCATATTATTAATCTTTATTGAACATTCATGTTTTACATACTGTCAGGTTATTTTTATTGAAACTAGACACTAACTAACCTAATCATAAAACCTGAGTCGCTCACAAAATTTCATCATTTTAATAATAATTAGTATAATAACTGCTATAATGGCACTTAGAATTTCATTAACGCAAGCTATTGAATACTACACTACTATCAGGCTAAGTCAAGTAAAACTAGACACATCAAAACAACAAAATATGAAATGTAGTAATAGTATCAATAAAACAAATTGTTATAAAAATTGATTCTTTTAAATTAATTCTCATGATTTTATTATTAAATCATTTATTACAACAAGGATTACTAGAACTTCCTTTGGAATTACATAGTACATTATTTTTTAAGCAAGCACATTTTTTGTTGTTACAGTGTCTTTTTCATGAACATTTTTTGAATACTTGATCACTATTGGTACTTTGAGCTGGAGAAATGTCTCAATATTCGATACTTATTCAATTTTAATTAATTTTTATTCTTACACACTGAACTGGGACAGAGAATATAGCTGCTTGATGCGACCATTTCTTGTTCCCAGCAGAAAAAAAAAATATTTGTTGGATTTTTTCCACTCTACCAGCTAAAATAGATCTGGTTTCTCCTCTTCCTCTATCATCTTAACCCATTCTCTGCTACGGTCGTTGAACAAAGTCTTTGTTTGCCCAAACGTTCCCTGGTGCCAGCGTGAATTGACGGTTCATTACAATAAGTTATTGTAATGCCATCTATCAATGAACCACTGTTGTTTTAGACATTTTGAATACTTCAAATTGAGGCTAATAGATGGGGCTACCAGTTCATTGCTATACTGTAATGCCATCTATCAATGAACCATTGCTGTTTTAGACATTTTGAATACTTCAAATTGAGGCTAATAGATGGGGTTACCAGTTCATTGCTATACTATGACTATGAATAAAGCAATAAATGAGAAAATAAGTGAGTAGCAAAAATATGTGTTGGTTTAGAGTATACAAGTAAAAAAATCGCTGCCGGGCCTGCATAGATTGCTGTGCTAAACATGCGCCAGGGAATGGGTTAAGGTACTGAAATACGGATTGTAATGCCTGATATTAATTTCATTTTCTTATCTTGACCTTCCAAATATTCTTTAGCTCATCGGCTTTCCTTCTCGATATTCAATTTATTAATACAAAACCTGCAGACCTCCCTAACCATAGTTTGGGTATGCCCCTAGATTTATGCAGATCCGAAGAGAAAATAAAATGGAGTGGGGGTTATGATTAGTTAAATATTGTGAGCAAATAAAATATCAAGTGCCACATATCCTTGTGTTGATCCTCCCAAGTAGTCCTAATTGATGTTCTTGTAGTCTAGGAAGTGGCCTAAGTCCTGAAGATTGTCTCAGGTTCCAAATCTCCCAGTTTCACATGTGATTCCATTAAGGAGTTGTACAGTGGCTAGACATTTATCTATTATAAATAATCGGTGGTTTTTGTGACAGTAGGCCTAAATGATGGTCAAGCCAACTTTATGTTAGGCTTATATATTTATTATTTTGTTAGATTATCATGTTTATAATAGTAAAAAATTAAATGATCAAGTTAACAGATACCAATAAAAAAACCTTCGAAAAAAGCTTCTAGGGGCATATAATGGTAAAAAAAATGCCTCCAGTGGTTGGGGGAACTCCCATCTAAACCCCCTTCTTCGGAATCCTGCGTGCACTACTATTGTTGACAGTCCAACTCTGGGTGCAAGGGGACCTCTTAATACCAGAGGGAAGCTCTATTTTTCATAAACTGAATACATTTTAGCCTGTTACTCCAGGAAGTGGATTGATTGTTTTGCATCCAAGTTGTCAACATGTTTTTGCTGTTCTAGCTAGCCCTCTCGATGCTACCTTGGCTCTGGCTATGCCTTGGTTCACCATGAACAATTTTAAGCTTTGCCCAAGTTATTTTTAAGTAATCTTTAAGTTTATTATAGAATTCTCTGTCATTGTCAGACTGAAGAATACATAAAGCGACAAACAACAGGAATATATCAAGCATCTGTGTTACATATTATTCTTCTCTCTTTGTTTGAAGAGGGCTTAACATAATGAACTTAGTAGGATGGTTTTGGTAAACTAAAATAAATTTATGAATCTCATCAGGTTGAGATTGGAAATCTATAAGGTGTACTTGACATCTTGAGTTCAGATGTGAAAATATCATGAGTTTAACATCAACACCCTTCTTTCTCAGTTTTCTTTTTGGTTGACAAGTCTTCACAAACACAAAAAAAAACTTTGTCATTTTGAGTAATATTTTTAACGATGACTAAATTCTTTTATCACACAATCTCTACCACCATGTCCTATAGATAAATGCATTTCACATGTAATATCAATAAGTGCATAGCATGAACAATATAATACAACATAAGGTTTTGCATCTGTCACTGGCAATTTTAATTTTTCTATTCCCTGAATTCAAGGATATCATGACATTGAACTAACCATTAGTCATGTCTTACCTTCTTCTCTGCTATTTTAGATTTCTTGACTTCTGCTAACAAACTTGACAATTTTTCACAGGTAAGCAAAGAAAGCACTGTTCTCTTTCACTTCACGCTTACTCAGTAAAGATTCAAACCTCTCTTTCATTATGTCGTTTTAGTTTACATCACTCACACTTAACCCTTTAGTGCCAACGTCGCTCAGAGCGATGCACGAAATATCTGCTAAACTTGCCAGCGTCGCTCACAGCGATCCCATTGTTTTCGAGCTCTTAGTTCAGTATTAAGTCAACAATAGGGTAATTTTATTTCCATTGCATTCTTGTATGTTCAAGCTAATTTTATTTGTCTTTGCGATATATCGAACCTGAAAATTATTTTATAACTTTTTACTTTATGAGTTTTATCTTTGGCCTTGTTTGTAAACATGGCTACTAAGAGAAAAGCTGTGATTCAAGACACAGAAATACTTGCAAAATTATTGACAGCTCAACCCAGAGTGATCAATTTGTTTGTGCATTCTGAAAGCATTTCTGAATTTGTAAATAATGAAACTTAACAAGAATTTTATTCTAGTGAAATTGAAAGATCAGAACAGTAGGAGTGGCAGCTGACATTGATGACACGAGTGTGAATACTAGTTATTCCTAAAGGAATGAAATAAATTTTGAAGATCAGGATAATCCACCCAACCTCTTCATATTTATGCGAAAAGTACCAAGTTTGAAGTCCCTCACCTCCCTTCTGATTCCAACCCAATTATTTATTCTAGACTTTTTTTACTATAATCCTGCTAAAGTTGATGGTCACTGAAACAGCTGCTATCATAACCCAATTTAGCGTAAAATCTAAAGTTAGTTTTTTTTTGTAAACTTTGTTATTTACTCAGTTTTTTATGTTCTTTTCAGTGATTTATTCTATTTCAAGCTACTTAAATTTTCAATGCTTAAAATTAATGTAAAAATAAAACAGTAAAATTTTTTTTTTAATATCTTGGCTAGTGATTTTGTTATTATATTTAAAAATTAAAAAAGTATATGTATTTTATATCATCAATTGGCAAGATGTTAGCTAGTTTATTAAATATTTGAGTGCAAAATTCAAGACTAATGAGTTATTAAATTTAACAACTATCATTTTCAGGAAAATAGCTTGGCATTTTAGCACATTTTTTTGTAATTTCACCGCTCGTGGCTAGTTGGGTAAGCGCCAATTGTGTTGAGTTACGCGGACGGGGAGACGAGTTCGAATCTCGATCGGTGAAGGGTGTTTTCAAATGTTTCACTCTCCTCCACGCAAAGCGTTCACTTCTTTAAATTCAACCTTACCATTCTAATCCTTAGGTAAATAGTACTTGGCGTTACCAGGTAGTAGACGCGGCTAATATAATTTATTTTGTAATTTCTCTTGGCACTCAAAGGGTTAAAGAACTCATTCCAAAGTCCACGCAATAACTGTCACACATTAAAGTACACTTGAGAAAAAAAAAATTAGAGATAGAACTAGAATTTATGTTACAATTTCTGCTAAAGGGTTGTGGAGTGCGTCACAATAAGGATACATCAAATAGCGCCACTGCACGTACACAGTACGGCTAACAACTGACTGGAACTGGAATGTATATGCCTACTGTGGAGAGCACTATGTACGAGTCACTAGACTGACTCATAGACAAAGAATGGAGAGAACACTGTGAAATTAGTCACTAGACTGACTCATGGACAAATTTGAGTAGACCCTGCTATAACCATATTACAACATTAACCAGATCACTTTCCAAACATTAAATTATGAAATCTGTACTCTGTTATAATTTAACAACCTAAAATCATCGTGGACTGAAATGTATTGGAATTTTGTACTACACCATGGTTACAAGACTGAAATAAATTTTCATTCTAATCTTTAACTCAGTGGGGTTTGTTAGTCTATAAAATAACTAGTTAAATCATAGAATACAACATTATTATAAACTTTAATTGACCCAGTCATATAATTTATGAAATACCTAGTTATTTTATGAAATAACGAATTTAAGACTTTAACGGTATTAAATATACATTTACCTAGTTAAGTAAGTCATAAATATTTGATTAGTTTTATCATTCTAAACATTATTAATTTTGATAACCGTTTAGATTTGTTGTCTTAAGGCTGGTACAGATTTCCTTTTCTATTTGACTTTGCGAGAAAATAAATACAGGATAGAATGGATTTTTCATATTTAATCTTTTGCATTTCAAATTTTTTTATTATAAGTTATCAGCGTTCTTTTATTATTACTAAACTTCCTGGGATCCTGCAGACCACTTGGTAGATTGTTGTAAACCATCAGTTGTCTGGAGACCACACTTTGAGAAGCACTGATTTAAACAATGACCACACTTATATTTCACATAATTTTGAGAGGCGATGCCAAGTTTCTTTATTTTGCATAATATAGGCTTTTTAGGCCTATTTATGCTTGTAGTTTTTTTAATGGAACTAACCTGTTCCAAAATATAGCTATGTAACGCTCAATAGTTTAATTATTATTATTATTATTATTATTATTTTATTATTTATTATTTGTGTGTAGACTTTTTAATATATGAGAATAAACATGTGGACTGATTTGTCAGAAGCCAACTAAGACATTCTTATATAGTTGCAGAGTTTGTTTGAAATAATGGTGAATAAACAAACAAGGGTGAGGCGATCCGCTTTGGTAGGAATAACTGTCCAAGTTTTGAGGTAGAGGAGGCAGTCTGGTCAACGGAACTCGGAGACTATATTGGTTTGATGATTGAATAGTGGAAACTGATCCGGGCTGTGGGTGAGGCGGCGAGCCCCGGGAATGTCGGGGAAACAGGAGTTCGTCTCCCACGAGGGTCAATGTAAGGTGTCACAGGCCACTGGCAGAACGGTTCACATGGTCTTCACAGTTATCTCAACATCTTAGTTAGCGGTCACAATTGCATCACATCTTCTGTAGCAACTAATACTTACACTTTTCTAATAAACAATATCAAAATACTTTCTATCTATGTCTGTTAAGGGTGAACAACCCCCCTTACCCTTACAGTTATCTTTGGAGGACTAGACTCAAAATTCAATGTTAAAACTGACTGAAAAAATCTGGACCTACACAACCCAAACTAATATTTAAACTATTTATAAAACTCTAAAATAAAATAAAATTAAGGTACAAACCCATTTTCTTTTATTAAGATTTGCAATATAATTAATTATGCTAATTTTTCTCGTTTTTTAGATATTGAGTATTTGGGAGAAAGAGCACTTGGTATCAAGCTGGTCATTCCATATAACTTTGTCGGGGCGTATCAAGGATTTGCTCAATTCCTGCAATAACCCATGGAACCTGTTTCATTTTGCTCGTCTTTTCCGTAGTCAACTTCAGTTGTCTTGTCTCTATGATAGTAAGGTGAGGTCTATTTGATTTTTTTTTTTTTAGAAAAAAGTTGTATTGTCTCTATGATAGTAAGGTGAGGTCTATTTGATTTTTTTTTTTTTTAGAAAAAGTTGTATTGTAAGAGGATCTATATTTAGTGTTTAAATTTGAAGAAAAAAAAGCCGGCAAACTTTATTTAAGCATTTTTTTCACAAATTTGAGGTTGAAAAACTAAATTTAGTTTAACCATATACAAATAAACTTAAGGGCTCCTATGGCCCTCATTTTCCCAAAAACATACATCCATGCACATTTCTCCACAAATCAGAACACATTATTATGATCTGATGTTTGACTTTGGTTAAGGTGCGTTTTGCAAATATGTGATTTTTTTAAGTAGACATGTGCTGGGACTGTCATAATAGAGTAGCTTTGTGATATGAACCGTCTGATCAAAAAATGCACTTTGTGTTAAAAATTCAAATGCTGAAAAATAAATACTAAACTGTTGTGAGTAAAAATACAATTTTGTAAGCAAATACTACACATTTTGGTATAAATATATTTTAATAGAATACATGGGCGGCTCTAGCCAATGGGTGCATGGGCGAGCACATACCCCCCCCCCCAAAATTCAATAAATAAAACAATTATAAAATATTAATCCAAGTTAATATATAATAACTTTATTTTATGTTTTAATTCCATAAAAGTAACTTATTTAGTGTTAAATAATAACATTTTATTATTAGCGAGCAATTCTCTTTATGTCATAGGCAAACAGGATTTTATTAAGATCTGGGGTGCAGAGCTCCTACACCCGAAGCCCTGTGTATTTGTGTTAGGCCGAGCGCGCACCAAACTAGTAGAAGGTCGCCAAACAATGCTATTCTCGGGCACAATTAGTCGGCACCTGAGCTGCCCTTCACTCAGAGGATAATGTGATGTCTGGCGCACCACACTAACATCTCTAAAAGTTGTGCATCGAATCGTACATGAACAATAAAAAATATAGTTGTTTCTGTTTTTAATTAAGTTCACAGAATGTGTTACACCAATAATAACTGTAGTTTAGTTTTTTTGTTTTTAATTAATATTGATTCCGAGTTCTTTTGTGTAATTTATATTAACTAAGGTCCAAACAACAATGAACACTATTAAGGACATAGCAGGTAAGCCATTAAACTATCAAAAAAGGCTTGAAATAAAGAAACTTGGCCCTCCAAGACCACAACTTAACCCATCACGTACCTATCATAACCAGAATAGAAACTACATTGCAGGTTGTAGCGAAAAAATTCGTTTTTTTTGTTTTGTTTTGCTATTTTCGGCTCTGCAGACATGTGGGCGACTACAGCTGTAGTTAATCTCAAACACATGGATAAGAAAATAAAAAAGCATTTGGTGAGTAAAGTAAATTTGCAAATGAAATGAATCTGGCAATGGTGGGGCGGTAGACATAAGACAGCAATTAGATGAACGTTACAGAAAGTCATTTTAAAAACAGCATGAATTAGTGGAGAGAAACAGGTACATACTTTCCCAAATAATTGATTGTATCAAATTTTGTGGTTTTTTTAGTTGAGTTTAAGAGGCCATGATGAAACTGTTGAAAGTTTAAATCCGGGAGTTTTTAGAGGATTATTAGAATTTGTTGCATCTTTGGACAACGTAGTACAAGAACATCTGGAAAGTTCATATGTTTTCAAAGGCACTTCAAAAACAATACAGAACGAAATTTGGGATGCTATGCTGATAGTAGCTCATTTTTATATAAAAGAAGAAATTGAAAAAACTGAGTAATTAGCAGTTGAAGCAGATGAAACCACTGACATAGCATGCAAAACACAGATGTTTATCACGCTTCATTACCAAATTCAAGGGTCTATTTTTGAAAGGTTTAGGAGCAATCTCCCACTCACAGATCAAACCAGTGGAGCAACAGGTGGGGTTCAGCAAAGGATTAAAGAAACTTATCCAGGAGCAAATTTTGTTTATTGCTATGGGAAATTTAATCATGCAGAAAGTAACTTTCGCTTCAAAAGAAGCCAAAATATTATTTTCTGACATTCAAGAGATTGCACCATTTTTTAGCCGTTCCCCAAAAAGGACTGACGCTCTAAATGAAATAGTTAAAAAAAAACTACCGCAAGCTGACCCTACCAGGTGGAATTTTCAAAGTAGAAGCGTGATTATGATTTTCGAACACAAAGACAGCCTTGTAGAATGTTTTGAGGTAATACGGGGATCAGAGACAGACACTAAAACTATTTCACTTGCATCAGGGTTCATTAGATTATTGCAAGATGAGAAGTTTTTATTTCGTTTGGACTTTTTTCACACGGTGATGCCTCACATAGACATGTTATTCATTCAGATCCAGAGGAGGAAAATATAACCCACTGAAGGTAAGAAATTTACATCTGATTTTGTTTGCTGCGAATGAGAAAATAGGGAATTTGGGTTTTTCTAGGGATCAAATTGAATCTACTGGAGAAAATGAACCTCATATTAGCAAGAAAAGACGACAAGCTGGAAGTCCATTGCCCAATAGGCTATCAGCTATTGAGGTGTGTGATATTATCATTAACCAAGCTAAATGTAAATTCGAGTTCAACAATAATTTATCGATTGCCCTTCTTTTTATGGCAAAAAATTTTGAAAACTACAATGAAAAATTTCCTGATGAACAATACTTGAGCACCATTCAAGCTTTCCCTTTCATTGAAAAGTACAAATTGAAAACATAATTTCAAGTCTTGTATTCTAGGGAAGATTTAGAAGTGCATCAGTACATTTTGCAGGGTTTTTTTTAAAGAACAATTTAAAATGAGTTTTTTCAGAATTGTGACGCTTCTGAAAATAATTGTGACATCCCAATGACAAGTGTAGAAAATGAAAGGTGCTTTTTGACTCTTAAAAGAATAGAAACTCTTTTGAAAAACTCTATGCAACAAGATCATCTGAATGCTTTAGCCATGTTGTCAATTTATAAAGATCTAATCTGTTCACTACCAGACTTCAATAAAATCGTTATTGAAGAGTTTGCCAAATCCAAACACCGAAAAATGAACTTTTCATGTGTGTGATTGTGAAAGAAGACATTTAGTTTTTGTCTAATCCATAATATTGCATTTTCTAAAACAGTTTTAATACTTATCATTGCAACAAATGCAACTAAGACTTTTGATTCTATGAAGATATTCATTTCTAACTATAATAGTTTGTTGTTTTTTTTTTAATTATTTTATTAGATAATATGTTTCAGCAAATATTTAAGTTGAAGTGTTACTTAGCTACTGCAAGGACAATTATTTTGTAAAAAATGCATTAATGCTAAATAGTTAGGCATAAGTAGGTAGGTATAAGTACATAGGTAAATATATATTTTTGTATGCGATGTTTTTCAGGAAAATCATATTAAAGTTATGTAAATGAAAATTGTAGCTTATTCATTTTTATATAATTAATTAGCTTAATTATTTTTGTGCCCACCCTGAGAAATATTTCTGGAGCTGCACTGATAGAATGGTTTTGTCAACTTAGCATAGAATTAATAAACTTGAAATTTTGTAATCAATAACTGCACATTTGAGAATAAAATATTACTGTACCATAGTTTTTTTTCAACTATCTTTTGCACTGATTAACTTTGATGCATAGTACTACAAATTAGAGATGGATAGGAATGACATTTTTATTGGGGGACAGGAATGAAACAGGAAATGAGTCAAAATATCAGGATCAGGACAGGAATAGGAAATTATAAAATGGTCAATTTAGAATAATTTTGGACTAAAAATATTTCTTGATTTTTAAACTTAAAGGTAGTGAAGGAGCGTCCGTGGGATTTTGAATAAAGGGAAGGTATACCAACATCAGAGACATTGATAATGAAGCACATAATAGTGAACTACCATATGTTTTGTCTGAATCTGAGGCAGAGGGCTTGCTTGACGTTATTAATTCAAGATTGCTGCCGTTACCGAAACTAATTTCTTTTCTGATCTGTTACTGTTATTAGTGTTGTCCTATGAAAAATATGTAAAGAACATTTTTTGTTAAACATGAAAAAAAGAATAAAATAAAATCAAGAGATATCTTAATATCTTTTACCATTTCCAAGATAAAGCCTCATATATTGCTACTTCATCACAAACCTTTGTTTGTATGTTCACTAAATTGGAAAGTGTGAAATAATTTACTACTTTCCCCTTGAACTACACTATTTATTAAAACTATAATATCTATTTACATTGAAGAGATAAATTAAGGTTTTATACGTCATCTTCTGAGTACCAGATTTCATTTTTATCATCTGCAACATTGCTGTTATCCCAGACCCCTCTTTGTCACCCCTACATTTACACAGTTCTATGCACCTCAGTGGCTCAACTCTGTATTTGCAATGTACAGAACACCATCCTTTGACGCAAGCAAGCATATCAGCTGAAATATTGATTGTGGTGCACATGGAAGTGTACACACATAGTAGGAGAATATTGTTTCTTTGCCTTCTTCCAACCGAATTGTGATGGCTCTTGGAGATTCAGGTGTTGTTCATCAGCGCTTTGCCACTCCCTCACCTGGTAATAAGTCCTTAAGATGTATGGTATTAGAGAGGTTCTTGTTGGCAGGAGACTTTCATTTAGCATCTCTTTTTTTCAACATCCACAAATGCAGCTGACCAATGTCCAAAATCTTTGTTCCTGGTGAGTATACTTTACAAATTAATCAACCATTCATCTTCATTCTTAAATTCTTCTTGACATCAAAGTATTTCCAAAACTTTAAGGATTTATTTTTCTGAATTCTTGAAAACTTTCCAGAAAGCTAGCTTCCCTTTCTTCGTAAAGTACCCGGTAACATAACATCCTGAAAGAACACTTTTTTTTACCCCTAGCAGGAGCACAAACATTTGGTATCTATAAATATCTAACTAGTTCCAACACCAATGAAAAACATGCTGTCAAATGTGACAAACTTGCTGTCAGATGTGAAAAACAGTGTCCACCACAGTGAAAGGACACTAAAATCAGTGTGAGATGAAGATCTCCAACATCATTTCCATCTGAAGACATGGACTAATTTCTCCGACTGGCTACCATTTTTCTTTTTATCCTCTGTATGCTGACTTTATTTTTTGAGAGGTATGCTGTTAACTCATATTTAGTTTTACAATTCAATAGAATGGGGCTCTCGTACATTTTTCAATATTTTTGTAATCTGTATTTTTGCACTCAACAGGTTTTCCTGCTCTTTTATTCGCATGGCGTTTTTGAGTGAATTTTTAGGTAGATCTCAAATACTAAATGAGTCTCATCATAATTAAGTAGATAAGATTCTGTTTTCTTGTTAAAGTCAATTGCAAGGCCATGCCATTTCTTCACATATGATGGTTTTATGCAGTGCTTTAAATTCTACCATTCCATCAGAGACAACTGCTGAAAATGATTTCGAAAGTTTTTGCTCTGGTACAGATAATCTGCCTCGGTGACAAATGAAGAAACCTCAATCATGTTGTTAGAAACCTCGCTATGTGGGTGCTCTTCCAGTATATTCATCAGATTGCTTTTGTTTGAAGGTAAAATCATTCTACCATCCAAGTTAAACATTAAAAGAAGTACTGCAGAGAATTCACAATCACTCAGGCATTTCTCTAGATCAATGTTGTTTCGACTTCTTAAAGTAATCAGCAAAAATGTGAATAATGAACAAGCTGCCTTAAACGGCACTATGGTGTATGACACTTTAGTCCTAACAAATTTCATGCACTTTTAAGCAGCTGAAGGTTCTCTTTATTCATTGTTGCTCACAGGTTACATCTGTCTTATTAAATCCAGTCTTCTTTGAAGTTGTTGTACATTCAACATCCAATTTCTGTTATTTTTAATGTGCCCATCTGAATTTTTTCATCAAAGACTGCCTTTGTTCAGATATATATATAAGTTATTTTCCATCATATATCACAGGATTAGTCAATGTGATCATCGAGTGATGATACTGATATTGTTTTAGCTGGCATAGGACATCTTACATTGCATTCTCCTGATAGACCACCATAACTGCACCATGCAAAGTTCCTATGCCAAATGAAATATCCTCAAGGAAGTCAATAATGTCAGCAGCCCAATAGACAAAGCTGCCTTTTACCAACTCAGAAAATGTAAGATCCTCCACACCATCATGCATCTGCTATTTTGTTCTGTGTATGAACGAAGGACTCTGGTATAATCCATAGAAGCTCCAAAATTATGCAGAAATTGAATGATGAATTTGCTGCAAGTAGCTATGTGCATTATGAGCCCAACTTCCACTTGCAGAGGCATTTCTCGGGTATGCTGTGTGGTAGATGTGCTTGCGTAGAAAGATTGTCATGATAATAACGTTTCTTATATGGAACATCTGTAACAATTTATGAGCCCTGTTCACTACAGTGGTATCCCACTTTTCAGAAGTACTTTACATACCCATCTTTCCTTGACACCACCACTTGTAAAAAAATAACTTCCCTTGGAACAATATCTGCCAGATTCACTTCTTCAAAACTTCCATTAAATTTCCATCTTTTACAAGTTAGTATGGCTCTCTGTAAAATTTTAGCTACTTCAAGAAGAGTTATCATATTTTTCTCAATATCCTTAAATTTTTCTTCTGGATTAGATAGTGCAACATCTGCTGTTACTTTCAGTGAGACTCGTTGAGGTTCATTTAAACTCTTGGGATGACTAAAGATATGCCAATACAATCATTTAAGCTCTTCTTGTATTCAACTTTTGATTTGCTTTCTAGTTTTCATCCATCCTTCTTCTAAACCAGTGTTAGCTACAATTTTCCTGTAAAGCTTTTCAATTTCACCCATTATTGTTACATTGCCTTGACAGAGAAAGTCACGGAATGAAGATAAAAATTCAATATTTGTCTCTTCCTAAGACAGTTAATTTAATTTGGCTACATTTAGTGCCATGACATATCGGCTCTGCCTGCAATCGCTAAAAGTGCCATGATCCGATCTGATCGGCTCTGCCTACTACTGTTAAAAGTGCCAGAGCCTGATAAGGTCGGCTCTCTAGATTTGCGCTAGTTCTCACTTTACCTTATATATAGTGTAGTAGTGTCACATATTACTGGAAAGAGAACATTTCCCTCTATTATTTTATATAAGGTTGGCAAAAAAAATCAACCGTAAATAGTTTTATTGGAACTGGGATTTTAGTACATTTACAATGGCGGAAGGTCACATTCTCAATGTGCTAAGTGCAAAGCCGGTTTACATAAGAGCTGCATGGAAAAACAAGTGTGGCTAACATTCATACTGATGTAAATAGTTTTGTAAACAGTATGTATGTTTAAATTGTTCTGAGCTTAGAAAAGTATACTCTTTAGATCAGCGATTCTCAACCTTTATAATGACACGCACCCTTTTCACCACATGTCTGAATGTTACCCCCTCACCCTCTTTTTTTCCAAGATTGCCTAACTCAAAGTTGCATTCTTGATAATATACATATAATATTGAAAACGCTTTTTTTTCTATACTAGTACATAAATACATATTACTTTGATTATGTTTACTGTGTAGCTTTACATTTATATTAAAATTACCGTTTTGCAAGTCCAGTGCATCAAACTAAACAAATTGTTTATGCGAAGTCTGAAATATTGTAGTTTGCAGAAAAAAGGTTTATTATTATTATTATTATTATTACTATTATTATTATTTTTTTACTACCCGTTTGGGTTATATGCACGTTAGCTAATGTGTAATGGTAGGGTGATTGTGAGATGAATAGAGTACCTACAGTTTGACCTGGGATCCGAACCACGGTGGAGGCTTTGCATCCCACACATTCACAAGTTGTGATTAATACACATCTTGTCAGAGGTGAAGGAAGGGTTTGGCATTCAGATAAATCTGTGCGGGTACCGAGGATTGATCCCCGAAAAAAATGTTTAGACAGTTCTAGTCTGTGGTCTTATTATCCCACTAAAACCCTAAAATTTTCCCCTCAGGGGGAGGGGGGACTTCCCCCTTGGTTGAGAACTCCTGATATAGATTTTCATATTATGTCATGTGAATGAAAAGATTTATTTACCAATGTAAGTAAATCAACATAATAACTTTATAAATTCATGTAGTATGTAAAAAGAATATATGAAATTATTTATGAGGTAAGCAATTAATAAATTTTGCTTTAAGGTAAGCCATAACTATTCCAAAAATATCTAATTTAGGATATCAAATAAAAATTTCTTTAACTCCTATCTATATTCATATAAATTCAAAACTTAATTTTATTTTATAAAATTAAATGCTCTACAACAAAATAATAGTTAAATGTATGTATAATATTTCTTTAATTTGTTAATTATAATTAGCCTTAGTTTTGAAAAGATTTAAAAAAAGAAATTTAAATTAAATTTAAAATTTAGGAATTAAATGATTTTAATTAAATGGTATTAATTTATAGTTATTAAGAAACTGTACATGCCGATTAAAATGATAGAAAAACCAAAATAATCACTTCATAAATAAAGTTTGGCGAATTTTCTTGCAAACCCTTACAAAAATGAGGAAATAGCTGTGGCATTCTTTGCACATAAAACCTAACAGGCCTTTGGCACTCTTTGTGTAATCACACAGCAGCTCTTCATATAATCCATTGCATCGATCCTTGTTTGACTCATGACATTGCTTGTAGCATTTCAAATGCAACGATGCTTTCATTTTAAGCTCTTAAGATGTTAATTTGTCTAATGAAAACTTATGTTAAAGTATTCGCTATTGTTCCACTCATCTCTCTTCTTATTACACTCTAAAACGTTTCATAACATTTTCAACTAAGGGAAATCTATTTATTATTTGACATAAGATACACAAGGAAAAGTATGTTATCCTCTGCTGTTTTTGTGTGTTTTTCTGCTGGTGAAAGTTATACCTATCTCTGAAGGTATCAACATTATGAAATCGTGATTTTATTGGAAAATAGAAACAAATTTCATGCTTCGGCTGTTTTTGTATTTTTTTTTATATTATCTCAACAGATTACTGCCAATTATCAAATTCTAGTTGATAAACTGTAGTTGGTGGTCATCTTGAATTTATGTTGTCCCTCTGCCGCATATTCAGACTAAACACCTGGTAATTCATTATTATATGCTTCATTTGCAATGCACCGCCAGTATTAATTTTTTTTAGCACTGCTTTATTCTACCTATTAACACTAACAAACTGAATCTCTACATTCATAAATTCATAAATGGTTACTTTGGCAAGCTACTTACTCCCCTTCCCCCTCATTTCCATGCTCATAAGATGGTAGAGTATAATATATCTGTCCTCTTAAATATTTAAAGTTCTCTCGCTTACGAACAACCAAATAAATTAACATTGATGAGTAGCACTACCTGCTGGAGCACGAAAAAAGCTTTTTTCCCACCCAAAACTCTATGGTAAATAGCCATTCCCACCCAACTTATGGGAATGGATAAATTCCTGACCTTTTCTGCAAGTATTTTCGATACGTCCTCCCCTACTACAAATATATATACAAGTTAGGCTGAAGTGAATGACAAATTTGGCTGCCACTATCCTTATTGTATTCTTTATACCACCTGACAACTGCCTGGCGGATTTTGTATGATCGTTCTATCATTCAAGAACTAATACGTTTACTTAATAAAGTATCATTTTTCTCCTAATTCCATAAAGTGCATTATGTTTTATTATTTTAAATTTACTAATATGGGATCCACTCCAGCAATTTGGTGTATATTTTATTTTTTACATACATGAATGCCTTGTGGATAACCAGTTGTTCCAGTAGTGGCCACAAAAAGTGGCTGGCTTTTCATGGCACCAGAGTTGAAAAGATTTTCTCTTTTTGTTAGTCTCTTATTTAATAACTTAGATAATACAATCAATCAATGTACTTATCAATGTACACATATTTTTTGCCTCATTGCGAATAAAAAAATTTATATATAATGTATAAAACAAATGATTATTGTCAAATACAGATAAAAAAGATAAATGTAGGCTCACACATAAAGAAACTTTAGGGTAATTGTGCATCTTAAAAATTCATCATGGGCCAAATTAATTTCTAAATTGGTAAATATCATAAAATTACTCCCTTCTAAAACCCTGTCACAATTTTGAATATGTAGGTAAATATATCTGTATTGGTCACCAATGATTCAGTAGTCAGATCTGCCAAAGTACAAAGTCTGATGTGTCTTTAGAAAAATGAACTTGAGTCATGTTTTTTTTACAAATCCACAGTTGTTAATTCTTTCGAGCGTTTTGAAGATCTTATCTTTCTTGAGTGGTGTGTGATAGTAAGTTGCAGCATCAATAAATGAATCATGTTTGCAGACAAGACACACTTACAATCGCCGAGTTTTGTAAAATTATCTGACAAGTGAAAATTGTTAACATAAACCGACTGTCAAAACTCTAGTAAATAGAAACCATAACCAAATAAACAATAAATTAACAAAAATATGTTAATTTTAGTTGCTATTGTAATATTCTTTAATTGCCTTAGTAACCTTATAGGCTACTTTGCGGATGGTAGTTGAATGACACTTCAACACTTAGAACTGTATAGATAGTCTAGTTTCTAGGAATCAACCAATATATCGGCATTATTCACAAATGGCTCCTATTATTAGGTTGTATGGTACTAATAACTAAATACTAGTGGCAGCCTACTTTTTTTTTTTGCATGTGCTGGCCTGTCCTGTTAAAAGGTGATATATTTTTTTAGTAAAATCGCCAAGCTTATAGAATTAGCGTCCCCAATATAAGATATGTCATCAATCACTTCCTCTTTTTTTCATAACCCAGGTCAAGAAAAACTTTCAATCACAGAAGATATATATATATCTTAATGGTAGTTGTTTATTTCTCTGGTATGAAAAAGTCTTTGTGAAATAATTGGCCTTAAAGAAGATATACCCTTCCCCTGGCCTGTGTTAGTTTTTTAAGTGAAAGCGGGACCTTGGCACAATTCTTTTTAGAGGGCTGTGGGTGTAGCAAGCATCACGGTGACTTGAGGGATAAGGATAGCTGTGTCAAAGTCAACCAGTACAGTACAGTTCAGTTGTACAAAGGTGAATCAATTACTTCTATTCTCTTTCCCATGGTCATATACAAATCAGAATCAATTTAAAGACATGAATTATTCTTAATATGTTAATCACAATTACATAGCTCAACACATAAAATAAAATTAATAATTTTATTCTTAAATATGCAATCCCTTACAATTATAATAATTGTACAAGTGGCAGTATCAAACCAACTACCAAGTCGAAGATGGCTGCGTTATCTGATAGCTCGTGATCTTAATAAAATCACACATTTGTAGCCGATGATTTTCATGCGTCCATCATAGACTCTTCCTTATTTTTACTTTCTCTCTATCTTACAGGTAGAGAAAGTATGGTGATCGTCAAAAAAATCGAACTCGAGATTTTGATGAATTTTGACGTTTCATGACTTCCTGAATCCGAAAAAGTAGTTTTTGAATTTCTGTCTGTCTGTCTGTCTGTCTGTCTGTCTGTCTGTACCTCCAACTAGAGCCTAAACTATTTTACCGATTGAGCTGAAACTTGATATCTAGGGTTTTCATAGGGTTGCCCGAGGGATTTTTGGAATTGGATATCTACCCCTAAAATTAAGGGTAGTTTACTGAAGGGAAAAAAAAGAAAAAGTTGATTTTCTCAAAATCGGCTCTAGCGATTTTGATTAAATTTCATTTATGAATATTAATAAATATTCCAAACAAAATGGCTACTCTCAATATTTCGGCAAAATGGCTTTAAGGGCTCCGGTCTGACGCGTAAATTAACATTTTTTATAATAGCTCCGAAACTATTTGAGATATGAAATTACTTAGCATTACAAATATGTATATATATTTATAATACAAATATTTTATTCGAAACATATTTTTATAAAATCAGTAATTTTCATTCTATACGCAATTATATATATATTTTTAGCTTTTTGGACATTAAAGCTTAAGTATTGCGATCGTAAAAAAAACTAACCTGAAATGTTGATGGATTTCGACGTCTCATGACCCCCCGAACCCTAAAAAATAGTCTTTGCATTGCCGTCTGTCTGTGTGTCTATTAAAACTTAAAATTAAGGGTAGTTTACTGAAGGGCAAAAAGAGAAAAAGTCGATTTTCTCAAAATCGGCTTTAATGATTTTGATTAAAATTCATTTATAAACATTAATAAATATTACAAACAAAATGGCTACCCTCAATATTTCGGCCAAATGGCTTTAAGGGCTCCGGTCTGATGCGTCAATTAACATTTTTTTAAATAGCTCCGAAACTATTTGAGATATGAAATTACTTAGCATTACAAATATGTATATATATTTATAATACAGATATTTTATCCGAAACATATTTTTATAAAATCAATAACTTTCAATCTATACGCAATTATATGAATTTTTTAACTTTTTGGACATTAAAGTTTAAGTATTGCAACCGTAAAAAAAAACTAACCTGAAATGTTGATGGATGTCGACGTCTCATGACCCCCCGAATCCTAAAAAATAGTCTTTGCAATGCCGTCTGTCTGTGTGCCTATAAAAACTTAAAATTAAGGGTAGTTTACTGAAGGGCGAAAAGAGAAAAATTTGGTTTTCTCAAAATCTGCTCAAACGATTTTGATTAAAATTCGTATCTAGGCGTTGATTAAGATTATAAATAAACTGACTATTTTCATTTTTCTATGAAAATGATTTTTAGGGTACATTACAGAAGCGTTAATTTCCGTATCTCCACAACTATTGGAGAAACTAAACAACTTATCATTGCAAAATTGTAGGACTATTAGAAATAAAAAACTTTTATTTGACATATATTTTTATAAAAGCAGCAGTTTCTGAGATATTTGCAAATATATTAATACAATTTTGTGAACTTTAGTTGTAAACATATACTACTTAAGTCTTAACGCAATAATTCTCCAATGCCATAGAGTAATTAAATATAAGTATCTAAAAATGTATGTTATTTTTCTTTAAATCTCTTTGGAGAAATGTTTGCATAGCAATGATCTATCTCCATTTTAGACTCAATAGTCAATATTTACATTTTTTATTGGTCAAAATGTATAAATGAATAATTAAATATCAATGCGATGACAAGAAGATCTCCAACACCTTATAAAATGTTAAAACTTAAACCAGAAATCGAAATTTTAATACGAAGAATGGAAGACATTAAACTGTTTGAAATGTTCTAAGGTGGACAAAGATGCGCCTCTTTTCTAATTGATTCTATGTCATTGTATGTATTTTATGCGTGTTCTTATGTGGAGTGGTGATGATACAATGTACATTATTCCGTTCAGAAATCTTACGAGCTTATAGAAAGAGAGAGAAAGTCTGCGCGGTGCGCCGTACCATTTATTTACTTTCTTTCTATCTTACAGGTAGAGAAAGTATGGTGATCGTCAAAAAAATCGAACTCGAGATTTTGATGAATTTTGACGTTTCATGACTTCCTGAATCCGAAAAAGTGGTTTTTGAATTTCCGTCTGTCTGTCTGTCTGTCTGTCTGTCTGTCTGTCTGTCTGTCTGTACCTCCAACTAGAGCCTAAACTATTTTACCGATTGAGCTGAAACTTGATATCTAGGGTTTTCATAGGGTTGCCCCGAGGGGTTTTTGGAATTGGATATCTACCCCTAAAATTAAGGGTAGTTTACTGAATGGAAAAAAGAGAAAAAGTCGATTTTCTCAAAATCGGCTCTAACGATTTTTATTAAATTTCATTTATGAACATTAATAAATATTTCAAACAAAATGGCTACTCTCAATATTTCGGCAAAATGGCTTTAAGGGCTCCGGTCTGATGCGTAAATTAAAATTTTTTTATAATAGCTCCGAAACTATTTGAGATATGAAATTACTTAGCATTACAAATATGTATATATATTTATAATACAAATATTTTATTCGAAACATATTTTTATAAAAATCAATAATTTTCAATCTATACGCAATTATATATATATTTTTAGCTTTTTGGACATTAAAGCTTAAGTATTGCGATCATAAAAAAAACTAACCTGAAATGTTGATGGATTTCGACGTCTCATGACCCCCCGAACCCCAAAAAATAGTCTTTGCATTGCCGTCTGTCTGTGTGTCTATTAAAACTTAAAATTAAGGGTAGTTTACTGAAGGGCAAAAAGAGAAAAAGTCGATTTTCTCAAAATCGGCTTTAATGATTTTGATTAAATTTCATTTATAAACATTAATAAATATTACAAACAAAATGGCTACCCTCAATATTTCGGCCAAATGGCTTTAAGGGCTCCGGTCTGATGCGTCAATTAACATTTTTTTAAATAACTCCGAAACTATTTGAAATATGAAATTACTTAGCATTACAAATATGTATATATATTTATAATACAGATATTTTATCCGAAACATATTTTTATAAAATCAATAACTTTCAATCTATACGCAATTATATGAATTTTTTAACTTTTTGGACATTAAAGTTTAAGTATTGCGACCGTAAAAAAAAACTAACCTGGAATGTTGATGGATGTCGACGTCTCATGACCCCCCGAATCCTAAAAAATAGTCTTTGCAATGCCGTCTGTCTGTGTGCCTATAAAAACTTAAAATTAAGGGTAGTTTACTGAAGGGCGAAAAGAGAAAAATTTGGTTTTCTCAAAATCTGCTCAAACGATTTTGATTAAAATTCGTATCTAGGCGTTGATTAAGATTATAAATAAACTGACTATTTTCATTTTTCTATGAAAATGATTTTTAGGGTACATTACAGAAGCGTTAATTTCCGTATCTCCACAACTATTGGAGAAACTAAACAACTTATCATTGCAAAATTGTAGGACTATTAGAAATAAAAAACTTTTATTTGACATATATTTTTATAAAAGCAGCAGTTTCTGAGATATTTGCAAATATATTAATACAATTTTGTGAACTTTAGTTGTAAACATATACTACTTAAGTCTTAACGCAATAATTCTCCAATGCCATAGAGTAATTAAATATAAGTATCTAAAAAAGTATGTTATTTTTCTTTAAATCTCTTTGGAGAAATGTTTGCATAGCAATGATCTATCTCCATTTTAGACTCAATAGTCAATATTTACATTTTTTATTGGTCAAAATGTATAAATGAATAATTAAATATCAATGTGATGACTTGAAGATCTGCAACACCTTATAAAATGTTAAAATTTTAACCAGAAATCGAAATTTTAATACGAAGTGTTGACCCTTGTGGAAGACATTAAACTGTTTAAAATGCTCTTAGGTGGACAAAGATGCGCCTCTTTTCTCATTGATTCTATATCATTGTATATTATTTTTTGCGTGTTCTTATGTGGAGTGGTGATGATACAATGTACATTATTTTCCGTTCAGAAATCTTACGAGTTTATAGAAAGAGAGAGAAAGTCTGTGCGGTTTGCCGTACCATTTATTTTAATGAGTGAAGAATGACCCTGGGCAAGGGATGATTCCTGGATAGCTCAGTGGTAAGAGCATTGGCGTACTAAGCCAAAGGTCCCCGGGTTTGATTCCCGTGTCTAGGTGTCATTTTTCAATTTTCAGAATATGATATCTTGATGAAGGATTCCTCACTAAAAAGTATAGATAATATCTTTGGCTATTTGATTCTCAAATCAATAAATGTTATATTCATTTCACATGTAATAATAATAATCTCATACCTCTTTTGGTGGCTACTTGGTCTAAGGCATTACTCTTGTAGTAGACTGGATTGCTGATGACGGGGAGATTGAGCTTAAAATCTCGGTCGGGTGTACTTTGGGTGGTTTTCCCAAAATGTTTTTCCACTCTCCCTCCACGCAAATGTGGTTACACTTCCTCTAAATATAACCTTTCTTATCCCTAAAACCATTAGCATAATTAGGACACAATTGTATAACCTTAACGGATAGTAAGACCCAGGGGCAAATCCAGATCATTTTCATAGGGGGGGCCATAATTATAAATAACATGGTTACAATGTTAGATTTCTTTTTAAAGCCATTTAATAGTTTCTCATTCATATTTTATCTTATGTATGTTTTAAACCGTGGTCATCCTCTCCAATTTTTTAAAATCAGATAGTTTTAATAAACTATTTGAAGTGACCCTCCTTCAACAATTTTTTGAAAAATGTTTCACTCTAGAAGCTATGAGTAGTCTTTTCCTTGATTTGTTTTTAAATTAGATTCTTTTATAAACGATTTAAAGTGTTTCTCACATTGAAATTTGAATGCCCCTCGAAGCTATTTAGAGTGCCTTAATTTTTTATGATAATTAGATACCTCTACAAGATAATCTTTGAAGTGGTCTTCCACCGGCAACATTTTGAAAATTGAACTATTTCAGATACTAGGCTATTTGGGGTGGTCCTCACCTGAAAATTCTTCAAAATGACATGCATCCAGAATCTATTTGGAATTGTTCTCCCCTAGACATTTTGGAAATTTGAATGAGCCTGGAAGATATTTAGAGCTTTCCTAATCTGACACTTTTTCTGCCAGTTAGATGCCTCTAGTCTATTAGTTATTTGATGCTGTCTTTTCCACAAATTTTCGACAATAGACTGCATCTAGAAGTAATTTGGAGTTTTATTTAAGACCATCTTTCAGCTTAATATTCGATAATAACAGACGATTTGAAATATATCTGGGGGGGATTTATTCCAAGGGGCAGGTTCCCCCACAGTTCTGCCGCTCTGCTGTCCACACATAATCTATTTTCGATATTCGTGGATGAACTACTCTCAGGCGATTAGTAGTCTTCTTTGGTGTTTGTTAGTCTACCATCTCTATGTGGAAAAATGTTTGTTACTTGGTATGCACAACAAATATTTGTATATGAAAACGATTATTTTTTCCACACTTGCGTGAGTCATATTGATAATTGAATAAATGTGGATGAAGGACGAACGTGTGAACCCGGATTAAGAGGTGTCTACATGTAAAAAGATAAATAATTGTATAATTTATCTGTGTTGTATTTTCTTTCTAAAATTTGAACTTTCAATATTTTTTTTCTATCACAGGGGGGTCAACTGATCCTTTGACACCCCCCGAATCCGCGCCTGGTAAAACCTGATGCTAAAAAAAATCATCATACACATTGGTAGAATTTAGGGCTCGAATACATGACAATAATATCTAGCACCATGAATAACTAACATACATATCTCAAGAATTATCAAGATGTACAATGAGCTGATAAGGAGCCGAACAATGGACCTCCAATGAAACTGTGCTGAATGCAATTAGACTGGGGGATTGATTAGACAAATTGTTGAGTAGTGCTATAGCCGCATCTAGATATCAATTGGAAGAAAATGCTATTAGACTTAACATAATGCTTATAAATAATTATATATTAAATAATGTGCTAGTCTCTAGTTATTAACTGTGCCTGAACATTTACTACCATCAATGTAATATCATTTCAGATATTTGATGATGACGTAGATATTATTGGTCCTCCTAATAAAGACATGGCCATAATAATTACAAAAAGGTTTGACGTTCTTGGCACCAGGTCAACTTTCAACCCCTTAACATGCTTCACTGGTCCACAGGAGTTTTATAGAGATTTTATTATTTTGGCTGCCACTACCAGCACTGCTTTTATACAACACCTTTTGGACAACATGATAGATGAACTGCTATCTTTGAACAGAACTGTGTTCACGGCCTCTGACTTAGAAGAATCAGGTATTGTTAATTCATTAAATCAATTCCAAAAATTTCCTGCTTCGGTGGCCTCATGCCTAAGGTGTCACTTTCATGTTAGACTTGACTGCCGATGATGGAGATCAAGGTTTGAATCCCGGTTGGGTGTATTTGAGGGTTGTTTTCCACTTTTCCTCCACACAAATGCAGGTACACCTCCAAAATCAACCTTCCTCATCCATAAATCACTGGCTTAATTACTATATATGCATATAACCTAAACATATAGTAAGCAAAAAAAAAATCCCGAAAGTTGTTGAAATTACTTCTTAGCATCCACATTGTAACCTTTTCTCAAATAATTTATATTTTTTCATAATAAATCTTGACTTGTCAAATTATCGTGAAGTCACAAAACTCAAAAGTGTGCTTATGACATCAATCAATAACAAGATTAATAATTTATTTTCAATAATGAGAGTTTATAAAAAATATATTGGTCACTGCAAGAAAAAATATGACTCCTCTACTCACTAAAATACTTTAATTAATTTTTGTACCCTGACATAATCACTATTGTAGGACACAAATTTATTCATTATTCATTTTTCATTATATATAAATTAAACCACATAAAACAGCAAGAAATACTTTTAAATTCACTTTCATTTGTTGGCAGGTTCAACTATAATCTACCCACCTCAGTGGCTGTAAGTTCTAAGTCCTAAGACATCACCGTCGTGTTAGACTGGCTTGCTGATTACGGGGAGATTGGGGTTCAAAGACCGGTCAAGTCTACTGAGGGTGATTTTTCCTAAATGGCTACATACTCTCCTTCCACGCAAATGCGGGTAGATTACCTCTAAAATGCTTCCTTATTCATCCCTACATTACAGTAATTATTATCATATATGGGTATAACCTGAACAGGTAGTAAGACACAGTGATAAAAAAAACACTTTTTTCATATATTTCAAATCTAGTCTATGTATATGTTTGAATCTGCATAAATTATTACTGTTAACTATTTTACTTTAATAAATAAGAATATCTAGTGTGAACCATTGTATATGCATCTATAATTCTTGTAATTCTCTATTTTTAATAGGCAAGCATGTTGATGAAGAAACTCGAAACAGCTATAAATATTGTTTGTCACAAACAACGATCCTTGCTAAGTTCATTGGTTATATAGTTTATCTACCTTATTACTCTAATTTTAAAGTTGTTGGAAGTATACTCGAATCTCATCGCAATTTGAGAGCTTCGGTAAGTTATATTTTATGTATTTCATTTTAACACAAACACATTTATATAACAAATTAATTGAATTAATGAAATATTGACTGTTAAATCTTAGAAATACTTTATTTGAAAAGGACACAAGTCAATGGCTGCAAGGTAAAACGCAGCTGTCTGCAACCTCCAGTCCGCTAACTGATTTTATATAGCCCACTAAAGCTTAAACAAACAATTGTGTTCATAAAATAAACTAATAAGTAATAACTAATGACTATAGGATATTAGGAAAATTAAAGACCTTAATCAGTTTTGCACTTTTTTTGTCATAACGTTGGATAAAATTAGTGATATATGTTTGTTGTAGTTTGTTTATATAGACACACTAAATAAAATCTTCTCAGGTTTTCTATCATTGTAAATGCTTCATAAATAGATGTTATTGGTTCTTCTGCTTGGATGTCTATGTTGTCTTCTTCTTCTTCTTAAAATTATTGAATATTTTTGCTCCTTCCTTAAGACTCTTCCCATCTGTCAGCATTCCACACATGGCAACATTGCCATCAATTGTTAGGTAGTCATCGTGTTTTGTTTTAATTAGAACCAATTTAAACACATCCCACTAAATAAAATCAAAATAATCGATAGATAATCTTTATTGTTGTGTTAGTAAATAGAAAATCCCATAATTAACTACATGGAACTTTTTCTAAAAGGGCTATATATTCTAACTATTACAAAAATTTTTTTTTAAGCCTATGATCTTAATAGTTTGTACTAATACAAATACAATACAAACATAATTTATAGAGATTAAAGGTTAAAAAAACTTTTTTAAAAGTAGAATAAAGATTCGCCCTTGAGCCCCATCTGAAAATTCCTTTAATATTCTAACAAATTCTGCAGAATGGATCATGCAAAGAGGCCAAAATTGTTATTCAAGCACATAACCTATAAACTAACTCATTCCTAAGAAATACAAAACACTCAGAACTTATCCTGTAAATACACAAATAATAACTTTATAGCTTTGCTGGGAATCAAGCCATAGACCCTTGCATCAATAGTCAGACAAAAAACAAAAGACTCAACTAATAGGTGTACTGTCATAGACTAAACAATGGAAAAATTTGTTTCAAAACTCTTATTTGATAAAGAAAAAACTTGGTTACCTGAGCAGGCATAATATGAGGTATTTCATGCCTCAACATTGAGTTTGTTTCAAATAGATTCAATATACAGATGATTGGTTAAATTAAAGTCCAACTACACTGGCAGATAGTCAAGGTCCCACTGAAGGAATAGAAAAAGTAACATAATCCTCGGGCTCCTGATAGTACTACCACACTAATAAATATAATATTGGGTACTCTATACCCCAGCACCCACTTTAGGGTTAACAAAGTTGTATCAGAGAAATTGAGGTATAATAATATCAATGCTCATACGATTAAATATATAATTGGAGGGTGTAGTAAGAGCCAGCAAAGCAGGTGTGAAAATTATGAATGATCCGTCTAATCTTAGTTTATGAATGATATGTCTAATCTCAATTTAGCTTATGAATAATTTATCCATACAAAATATGCTTAGTTAAAAACAGCAGGTTTAATGTGTATCTTTTACATGCTCTTTCATAATTCCATAGTAATGAAAACAATCTTACTATGCATTAGTATGCATTCATAAATTTGATGTTAATTAGCATTGTAACTCTCAAGTGTAATTTAATTTTGATTTTGTAGAGGAGCCCACCTTTGGACATTCTGAAATGCCTCGAGTCAGCAATAACTGCTAAGAATTTAGTCCTAACTCTCCCTTGGATTGTGGAGTTTCTATCAATGATGGATGAGGTGTCTTGTCAGCTGCCATACAATCTTTCCTTATTTGAAAAACTCTTTGAGATATATTATGACTGGACCTATTTGGCCCGAAATAGTTTTGAAATCATGGATTTGTATATCCTCAACTATCTATTTCGCTGGTCACCTTTTTACTTGGCTGGCTCTTTGACACACTTCACACACCTGTAGCACTTTACTTCTCCTGGAGGTTTGGTAAGCCATTGCCAAGCACTCACCAAGGAATGTGTGGTATGTGGTTTTAATGATACTTAAGTTTTCCTTAAAAAAATGTTGTTATTAATGTGTGGTTTGTTCCAATATCTAGAAGTTAATTGTTAATGCATGATTTAACAGGCAGGACTGGGTGGGCACTAGTGTCCCAGGAAACCAGTGCTTGATATTAGCCATCTGAACTGGGAGTTGTTGTGGGTTTTTTCTACTGTGTATTTTTCTCAGTCTATTTGCTGGTGAATAATTGGTATTTTTAATATTCATCTTATATCGTCTAAGTTTGGTTTAAAAATGATGAAAGTAAACTGGAACCGAATAATTGTTTAATATGAGAAAATTTTGTTAAGGTTCAAAATAAATAACTCAAACAAAGTTGATGCATTTAAGTCGAATCCACAAGTAAATATAATTTCTGTCTACCCCCTTTAAACGAAAGGACAACCGATTAATTATTATTTAAAAAGAAGTGCATTTTCAAGTTTTAAAGGAATTTATCTAAAATTAGTATTGATACTATTTCTGTCCGAATTAGTTGAAATACAGATAATTACTCTGATAAATTCCATCTGTAGCTTATTACTTTAGTGCAACATTTCCAATACTATGTACAACAAGTTGTGAATAAGTGTTCTGTGAGAAAAAACTAGAAATACAATCATAAATATTTTTATTAAATTTAAATATAGCATATTTGATGTTTAGTTTAAGATAATTTTCATAAGTAGGCCTACCTCTCTATGCAAAATACCAAAACAATTTTTTTTTTTTTTTTGCTTGAAAATTATCAACTTTCCATAGCTAATATAGACAAAGAAATTCAACAAAAAACTCTTAGTGGATAGTGAATGCTTATCAGGTCTTGTGCCATAGATATTGTAACTTGCAAATTGAACAAAAAGTCTGGTAAAAAATGAATGCAATATTATTGTCAAAAAATACTGGTTCACGTCATATTTATGATCTTAATCACATTGAAAAGGAACTAGTTTGCTGACTATAAACTTTCTTAAGTATTCATTGCAGCTAGATTAGTCTATTGACTTTTTGGGATGTGCTGTGTTACTAGTATTGGTCCGATATAGATATAAGAATGGTATTGAAGAGGACTTGCTCTTAAGTGATTTTTTTGTTCAAAGCAACATATCTATAAAAAAAATAATTAATCGCTTCAGCAATTTTATAATAAAGCATGAAACCTATTTTGGGAAAAATATATTGGTATATGTACTGACTGAACAACAATTATCGAAAAGATGAAGGGAGCTGTAACGCAAATCACAAATGTAACTCCACAAAGCACTAAAATTAATTGTGTTCACCACAGGTAATTACTTTCAATAAAAAAGTACCAGAATATTTGGAAATTATTCCTTATAATACAGTACAAATTATAATGTTGTCAAATCTCGGCCACTTCAATCCAGGTGATTTAAAATTGTGTGCAAGGAAATGGTTTGTCTGTATAACATTCCGTTTAATGACTTTTCGACCAATTTTTCATGGCTAATGGAATTTGCTTGTCTGTCTGATACTTTTTTTAAACTAAATGAAATAAGTCTGTTCCTGTAATGCAAGAACTTGGCCATTTTTTACTGTAATTGATAAAATGTCAGTAAAAAATAAACCAGAATTTGTCTGAAATAAATTGTTCAGTCAATTAAGAAGTTGCCAGCACTATCTTACAACGCTAACATCACTTATATTCTTAGTTGGAATATTTTCCTACACCTAATGATGATAATGTTTGGATACAAAATCTATTTATAATTCCAGCCAAACCAGTCTGTTTTAATGACCATAGTTATGCAAAACTAATGGTTTTGGTTTTTGACTGATTTTAAACCAAATGCTTAAAGATCTTCTATTAAATATGTTTGGGGCAGTCTAATAGAAGAGTACCCAATTGAAGCTAAGCATGTGGTTAAAATGCTATATTTTTTTTTACAACTGATTTATGTGAGAACGGAAATTTATATTTAGCTACAACAAAAAGCAAATAATACATAATGCTGCAACTGGCATGAAGATTCAACTTTAGAGTGTTATTCCTGATATGAAACAAAGCAGAAACATCAAATTCCATTTGTATAAAAAAAAGATTTGCATATTTTTATATTGCTAAAAATATTGTGGGCTAAAAAAATGTAATAACACAAATTAATCTAAGTTTGTACTATACCAATATTTTTTATATTTTTATTTTGTATATTATTGTTTGCTTGGATCTTCCTTTTTAATAATAATTTGTTTCTGTAAACATTGAGAAAGAACATCAATAAATAAATAATTTACCTTATTCTTAAGTTATGGGGAAGCTTTATTAACCCTTAAAAATTCAGTGCACCAAATCATCTCTGTGTCAAGTAACTACTAAAACACTCTTAGCGGCTGATCCATTGGTGCAAGCTAAATCCTCTATTTTAGTTCAATATATAATTACAAGTTGGCACTAAAAGACAGTATTTTAAATATTAAGGTTTATTTCATGCTTGCTTTAACAAATAGCACCATGTCCAACAATAAGTATCTATTTTGAACAAATTAAATATGTTATGCTTACTGTTTACATTGTTGCATGAATACGTCTCTAGTTTGTGGTGTTTATTTTAATTGTATGTTTATTTGAGTTTATCAGCTCCTTTTATTTTTCTTATTTGTTTTCTTACTAAAATTTATTTTTTATTTAATATACTTTTTTTGTTTTAAAGTTTATAATATATGTGTTATTTATTTGAAATAATTTAACTAGCCAATGGCTGGTCCAATCTCTTGGCTAACCGACTTTGACAATTAGATTATTTAGACACTATTGATAGTGATAATGAAGTATATTGATTGATGAAATATATTTTTTCTAAGTTTTCAATGTTCATATTGGGGGTGTGCAAAGGCCATTTTTTTATTCAAAGCGAAGTCATGTCGAATATGGGAAATATTCTTGAAGTCGAATCGAAGTTTGAAAATTTTTTTATTTAATTTTGAGTAAAAATATTATGTTGCCATTGAGTATATTTATCTAACATCAAATTAAATATTACATTTATTTTTTCTTAACACTAATATTTGTAGCTTATTGCCAACATATAAATGTTATAGTCACTCTATCTTTGTATTAAAAAAACTTTTTATGTGTACAGCCTGAGTGAGTATTAAAAAAACATGCATTCGCTTTAATATCATTGGAGTTGCCCTGCATGGTGTTTCACTAACCTCTTACACATGAGATAAAATTAACAAAACAATAGTTAACGGATGTTCAAGAACAACGTTTATAAAAAAAGTATGAGTTAAAGTTAATTCGGCGACACGTCTATAGGTTTGAGAAATCCGATGTTACAAAATTTTAGTTTTTCTTTTTTACAAATCAACAAGGAAACTTTTGATTTTATAAATCCATTTAAATCTTGCCATGTGAATTACTAAAAAAAATATGGTTCCGACTTTGAAAGTAAATCTTGAAAATAATACAACCTTGATGATAATAATTTCACTCATAAATAACTTCTTCATATAATATGTATAAAATAACAAAATTTGTATGCATATATAATTTTATTATTAGTAAAATAGCTAAGATTTTATCTAATTTAACAGCAAATTTTTGTTAATAAGTATTCACTATTTGCATACTTTTTTAAAAATAATAAAAGTAATGTCATATGCCTCGCACATGCGTGCTCAACTATTTCTCAGGTCCATCACTAGCCTATGCATCAACAGGAATTTGAATTGAAAATACTGATTAATGTATTAAATAACTTAAATGGCTGTGTGTGTGAATTTCAAAATATTTTAAATATTTAAGAAATACTTTATAAGTTTAATCAAACACACTGAAAATAAAAATAAACATTTATTATTTATTTTAATTTACACTTTCAAGAGGAATACATTAATCTTCAGTTGGTACCAATCATTGTTTGTGATCAAGGCGGCTAGAGGTTTAATGTTATGGCCGTCTTGAAATTTAAAGTGTAAAGGACATTTTCCCATTTCCACCAAAAAATAAAGAAAACTTGTTCTAAAACTCAAAACGATAAAAATATATTTTGATTCTTGAGGTAATTTCATTCACTTTTATTTGATGCAAAATATAAGTGTAATATAATCACTAGACTTCTAATAGCAGACAAAGCTTTGAATAGCTGCCAAAGCCAAACATGGACTTGAATCGAATACGAAGTACACCAAGATTCCAATTTGGTTTTGAATTTTTTGAAGCTTATAGGTTAGTGAATAAAAATGGTTAGAAAAATTTAAATGGGAAAATTTAGAATGTGTTAAAATTAGCCTCAGTGTTTTGGATCACACTAGTGAAAATGTGCTGTGTGTAAAAGGGTTAAAACTCGAAATTTAAACCATACTTATTTTTATAATGTATAAATCCATCTTCAATTTAGAGAAAAATCTTGGCATTTCATAAGTATATACCTCGATTTTCTTATGAATGAGCATTTGAAGCACCTTTTAGAAGATACAATCTTTTTTGCAGTCAACATTGATAAGATTTTACTATATTATTAGTGTTATTTTAATGATATTAATAATATCTATAAAAAGTGACAGCACAAGTTAACATGACTTGCTACACGAATACATTAACGTAGATCTAGTAACTTTTTCTAGCTTTCAGGTCTATCCATTCATTAGAAAATGGTGGCGTACATACAATGACATGTCTATTTTATGTACATCGCATAACATAAAGACAGTTTACATGATTTTCTAACTCATTATCTATGGTGACTCCATCTTAGTTAATATTAACAAAAGGTGTCACTCGTGTTAGACTAAACTGTTGATGATGGAGATATCAGGGCTCGAATCTAGGTAGGGCATACTGTGGGTGGTTTTTCCAAACTTGCTGTCCACTCTCTCCAATAAAATGCAGTTACACTTCCTCTAAATTTAACCTTCAACATCCCTAGCTCGCTATTGTAATTAGTACTTATGTGTATAACCTGAACAGATAGTAAGATGTGGTGCAAAAAATATATAAATATATAAACCCTTTGAAGCTATAAAAGTATAATGCAAGGGAAGTTTTGTTATAAAATAAACTCTGTCTTATATTAATAAGTAATATAAATATTATTCTTTACAGGTCATCTGGGTTCGTCGATAGATATTCTTGATATTGTTGACAAAAAAAGCCTATACTTCTGTTGTCCATTCATACGAGAGGTGCAGTTACTACTTGGCTCACATCATAGTGAAATATCACCTATACTTGACTCATGTATTGAAAAAAGAGTGCTGCCATCTTCAGTTGACTTCATTATATCAGAACATTTTGAAAATTCTGTAATTGAGAAAAACAAAATGGTTTGTTTAAAATTAATACTTTAGACTATTAGGAAATTTAATACAAATAAATAATATCCTAACTATCACTATAAGATCTGTACACTGTCTATTAAATTTGAGTTTTCAACCTTATTTCAGGAAAAGTAACACTATAATTTATTTTTTTATATTTGAAAACCTTTCATAGTGTAATGAAAGTTGATCTCAGTGGTTTAGGGTTAAAGTACTTGCCTCAGGACCCGGTGTTCATGGGCTCGACCCCAACAAAGGTAAATAGATTTTTCTTGAGCGATAAAAATCTTTACCACAACATCCTTTGAAAGGGAAGGAAAGCTGTTGGTCCCTTGTCGATTGTGGTATGTAAAAAAAAACCTGGAAGGTATGTGAAAATAACTTTCCCGGCAAAATTAGTAAGCTCTTTCACTCTCGCTCATAGACATTCTCATGTGCTGATATAATCAGCTAGTTCAGAAAGTGCACGTTAAATACATCAAATAATTTTTTTTAAATAATATTTCTATTTTTAGTTGATTGTCATCAAAATTGAAGGGCTTGTTCCAAACTTTCCAAGAGTAGAAAGTAGGTTTAAAAATTTTAATACAAATGTGGAAGAGTCAAATTGAACTCATTATTCAACAATCGATAACCTAAATATTTTGAGAATATAAAAAAAAATGATTAAATCTATATTTATATTTAGGGGTCTGTGAGCTTGGATTTTTTAATTCAATAGAGTATTTCAAAAAGTTGATTAGTTTGAGTCAAGTTTGAGTATATTTATAATTTTAAAATGTTAAAGAGTACAGGATAAATTATTTTAAAAGTTAAATAGTGTATTTAAAAATGTTACCAGTTAAAACAAACATAAAATGTAAATACCACATCTTTAAAATGTGAGATTTAAAAATAAATGAAAACAGCACACACACTTAAAATTATGATGACACTCATTTTTATAATTAGTAAATACTTCTGAAAAAAAAAGTTCAAAAATGGGAAATACTAGTTTTAAAATAATAAATAACACTTTAAACAACATTATTTAAAAATAGGAATATTCTAATAAACTATTATTAGCACCGCGTATTACTTCCTGTTCGTATTGTACACACTTACGCTGATGTGTAATGGTAGGGTGATTGTGAGATGAAATGGAGGACCTACAGTTTAATGTGGGATCCAAACCACGGTGGAGGCCTGGCATTCCACACATTCACAAGTTATGATTAATACTGGTAAGATAATTGTGCAATTCAATTTATTTTGAGAGTAATAGTTTAATTTTTATTTAGATTTTATATTTATTAAAGAAGTAATTTTATTAGTTTTAGTATGATTTTTAATGAAATAATAATTTGATTTATAGTTAATTATGTTGTGAAATATAATTTGAAATAGTTTGAAATTTTTTTTTGTTATAAGTAGATCTATTTTATTGTACCTTTTGTATCAAGGTAGATTAAAATATTAATAATAATTTTATTTGTCTCGATTTAATAAGAGTTAATAGTATATGATAATTAATGTGATAATTAATCACAAGATAGCTTAATAAGATTATCTTCTTCTACAGAATTAAATTCAGATGGAGATTTGGTCCTGAATGAGTCTTGAATCCATGCAAACTTAATGTTATCGTCTTCTTGAAAGTATTTTTAAAACCATTTGATAAGCTCTGATAGGTACCCTTCAAAAACAGATTTTATTTTGCGAGAGAAATTAACTTCATTGGAGATCACAAACTGATATAACAAGGGGAAACCATCTTTTCCACCTTCTTCATTTATTTTTCTTATCCATAGCTGTAATTCTTTTTCTGAAAGCTGAAATCTTATCAACCAATTTCAAAATGTGCATGTATCCTCCCTGCAGGGAGAGATTTAACACATTAAACTTTTCACAGATATCACATAAGAATGCTAGTTTTACCAAAAAGTCTTGTTTCCACAAAGTGTTTGGCATACTCATATTTTTCCTCTTTTAGAAAAGTGTACATTTCCTGCCTTAATTCAAATGTACGGGACATTACTTTGCCACGAGAGAGCCATTGCAAGTGTAACGTTAACTTACAGTTAGTTACAATTGGATCCATCCCGTTATAATGTTGATACGTAACTATCAAGAATTCATACCACCCGCTCAATAATTCCGACCCAAATAGAATCCCTACAATGGTACATTTCTCTGTTGTAGTCCCTGTAGGCTAATACGGAAAGATAATACGACACAGTATATTTCATGCTGTACAATCTTCTGTAATATTACTCATATTTGTTCAGGAACTTACCTTTGAAATCTTCTATCACTAGCCGCCACCAAAGCTGAACGACACCGTGCAGCCAATATGAAGAATGGGGCCGAGCTAACGAAAGTCTACAATCAACGCGTGGTCATTCTCCGTCTAGTCAGATTGAAACTAAGGAATGACAACATGGAGCACGCTAGAAGACAACAATCCACCCGCCCTCTGACGGATGTCAGATGAACTTCCCCAAACAACACAAACATCCAATGATCGCCGACTTGTTCTAATTTTCCGATGGAACAACCCTACAAAGTGACTACGTGACCGATGACAGCTAGCAACTGCGTGCTAGAAATTACCTCCCCTCTTTCCGTGCAACGAAAATCACTATAAAACAGGCTGACATTGTCTAAAAACTTTGACTATCTAAAATCTACGAACGAGGACGGATCATTGTCGTCGACCCGGACAATGATCGGATAAACATTCATACATCATAAATTGGAACGTAACTATGGATGTTACTTATAAAGAACTCTATTCATTTTCAACTTATAATATTTTCGTGTTAAAATCTTTATTTTGTGTTTTGCTTAATATTTAACTTTTTGCTTTATTATCTCAGTCGCATAAATGTAACTTGTATGCCGCCATTTAGGCGCGGTTGGTTAGTTTATTAGTTGATTAGTTTGGTTTGAAATCCACCATTGGTAATTTTGTATTGAGTGAATTTAAATGTAAATTGTTAAAATGTGTGGACTTTTGTATTTTGCTATTTTACGCGACTGTAGAATTAAAATTAAGCTTGTTATTTTTTTTTATATAATTTATTATTATTCTAAATTTCATTCTTTAGTTTTTCTAAGATATAGTTAGTCCCGGGAGATTTTGACTAGCGTCTGGAAGTCAAACTCTCGCGTTATGTTTTATGTAGTTGTAAATTTTCGTATCGTAACTTGTAATTGTTTGAGGAGCCCATCAGGCAAGAATATTTAATGTTTGTTTCATTTTTGTGGATATCTTACTCCACTTCATTTTTGGTAGTTTAACTTCTCTTTTGATATTATAATCTACGTAATATTGTGTCTCTTAAAGACGACTTGTAATAAATGTAAACATGGGATGTTTACATTCTGCGCTTCACGTTATTATTTTCAGCATTATTCAGAATGATATAATGAGACCACTGTACTTTGCTTTATCTACGTTTATACTGAATAAACCATATTATTGTTATATTTTTAATTCTGCTTATATTTTCCTTTATGTAGATTATACCTTCTCCCTTTTATTTAATTGTGGTCGTTAAGTAGAAGGCACGGAGACGGTGTAACACTGCGCCACTCTGCTGTCCTTTTAATTAACTGATCTTCCTGTTTAATTAGTTAATTAATAACCTATATCATTGCTGAAAAATGTTGAAAAATTATACTGTATATTTTTGTTGTTGTTGTGAAATCATAGCCTGAGTTTAACCTTGTATCTCTTTCTGTTTCATAATGGAACACAATTTGACTACGGACGCTTCGACTGAGGGAGTAGTGACTGGCGAGCCGAGCGTGTTGTCTAAATCTGATGTTTACCGACTCAATAAAGAAAGCCTTATCTCCGAGCTTGCTAAGCGTGGACTGCAAGGTTCAACAGAAACCACCGTAGCAAGACTTCGTGCAGTTCTCGTGGGAATCCTTTCGGAGAGCGATACGTCTCGAGACCAGGCAACAGTGGGAGTGGAGAATCATCATTCAGTACCGGTGAGGGTTGGAGATCCAATTGAAATGTCACGCGTTTTGGTGAGTGATAAAATCCAAAGTAAAATTCTCGTTGATTTTGTAAATCGAATACCACTGTGTGATGGTCAGGACAGCTCATCTCTTTTTTTATTTTTAATTGAGGTTCAAAGGATTTGTCATTTAAATATCGGTTCTGAGTCCGAGTTTATTGCATTATGTTTAGGTAAAACTTTTGGATATTTAACTCGTTTGTTTTCTGAAGGGTTAGTTAATGGGTTAAGTTGGAAACTTATTTGTCGTAAGATATTAGACTGTCTTGTCCCTACTAGAGCTAGAGATAATTTGTGTAAGCAGTATGTACATCGCTTTCAACGTCCTGATGAGTCGTTAAGGAGTTTCATCATGGCCATTTCTGAGGCCGTTGAAGTTTTAGGGTTAGATCTTTCTGAATGTCAGATAGTAGATATTATTTTGGAGAATGTGTCGCCCTTGTCTCGACGTCATTTTGTATTTACTTCTAAACCTTGTACGATAGTTGAGTTACATGAGCTAGCTTCACTAATTGAAGGTACTTTGTTGTCTGAAAGTGAGTTTCTAGAAAATCATGCGCCTTTTATTGTTGACAATCCAGGCGTGGGTTCGAATCCAAGTTATTGTGGTAGGTCTAGGAATAATACTGCGATTTCTCAGTTGGGTGTGCAACCTGTGAAGAAGAACCATATTGGCCCGCGAGCATTGGATAGTAAGTTTTTGTCAGGAATTCGCTGCTTTAATTGTAAACAGTTAGGACTTGTCCAGAGCAAGTGTAGTTCAGGAAACTGTTGTGCGCCGTAAGAATCATGGGTCTTACGAGTCAAGCGCATTTCCATGCCCCCCTTCCCCTGTTGTAGTTCTTGTGCTTGTTTCTTTATGTTGTCTTGCTTTAATTAAATATCTGCCAGGCTCTCTCCCAGATGGGATAGACCCTGGTCAGTTGAATCTTTCTTATCACCCGTGTCGATCAGGTTGATGTGCCAGACAGACCCGACCGATACGCGAAGAGCTCATGTGAGCCATCTTAAACTAATATCGACGCTTTAGAATGTCGTAGTTTAATGGATAATGTTCGTAAGTTATTGTACTTACAGATTTAATTACTCCATTTTGGATTTACTTAGGTAAATGTAGGATGCCAAGAAATTTTTTTTATAAGTTTATGGGGACTTGTATTTGATATTTTTGGTATTCCTGTTTTTGGTAAGACTTGGTGTCTTGATATTATTTGACAATTGTTGAGTCATTTAATGAACGGTCAATTAACGTAATCTCATGTTGTTAATTATAATATTGACCGAGTTTATTCATACTCTTAATAATAATGTGGAATCATGCCTAATTTTTATAGGTATATGGGGACCTATAATTAATCTTTTGGCATCCCTTATTAATTTGAGTTTTGTTTGATGGCATTGTGCCATGGCTGTGAGCAAAATCATGTTTAAAATTTAAATTTTGTTTACCATTAATGATATGTTATATATCAGTGGTTTGTAAATATAGTGTTTTGATATATATATATTGTTGGCCATGTGTATAGTAATTTACAGGTATTGAACCGTAATTGAACTTGTGGATATTATGTGTTTATAAAATAAGTGAATAGTTTATAGCTTATTATGGCACGAATTTGTTGATGTTCCACTTCATGGAATTTGGATCACGAAATCAAATGTTGTTTTGATTTAATTATGACGTAACTTTCTCTATTCTATGTTTTGAGACACTCTATTCTAGATTGAGTGCTGAGAATGGTCTTATATAGAATATAGTGAGATTATGGTGATCTAACATTTGAAACTCTCAAACCTTTGAATAGGAACCTTCAAAAGTGTTGAGGGGGGGGACGCTCCTCTGATACATCTATGTAGGATTTCTATAGGATTTTAGGATTTCATGAGGATA
The DNA here is from genome assembly GCA_033556935.1 of Timema podura. Taxonomy (NCBI): domain Eukaryota; kingdom Metazoa; phylum Arthropoda; class Insecta; order Phasmatodea; family Timematidae; genus Timema; species Timema podura. The sequence continues at coordinate 12,300,562 of JAVRXN010000010.1, forward strand.
AACTTTTGTGACTTTGTAGTCTAGTGAACTTTATTGTGAGAACTTGAGTTTGAACTTAGAAGAAAGAAGAGATTCTTCATGTGTTCATAGAGACAATTAGACATGTGGTTGCGTATGACTTAACGCCACTTACATATCGACAGCAGACTTGTTGTATATGATTTTTCGTTGCGCATCCTGTTTTCCTTTCTCTCCTGGTTTCTGGTAAAGTCTACGTAGTGGTACCGACTGCTTCTCTAGATGATGGAATCTAGAGCTGAAAAAGATGGATGATCTCATGCTGTTTGGGAAGATGATGTACAAGAAGGCAACCCTGAGCCTTTTGATGTTCCGCCTTGCTGAGGACGGATGCTGCATCTTCTTATTCTCCTGGTCAAGGGGGGGAGATTTGTAACGTTAACTTACAGTTAGTTACAATTGGATCCATCCCGTTATAATGTTGATACGTAACTATCAAGAATTCATACCACCCGCTCAATAATTCCGACCCAAATAGAATCCCTACAATGGTACATTTCTCTGTTGTAGTCCCTGTAGGCTAATACGGAAAGATAATACGACACAGTATATTTCATGCTGTACAATCTTCTGTAATATTACTCATATTTGTTCAGGAACTTACCTTTGAAATCTTCTATCACTAGCCGCCACCAAAGCTGAACGACACCGTGCAGCCAATATGAAGAATGGGGCCGAGCTAACGAAAGTCTACAATCAACGCGTGGTCATTCTCCGTCTAGTCAGATTGAAACTAAGGAATGACAACATGGAGCACGCTAGAAGACAACAATCCACCCGCCCTCTGACGGATGTCAGATGAACTTCCCCAAACAACACAAACATCCAATGATCGCCGACTTGTTCTAATTTTCCGATGGAACAACCCTACAAAGTGACTACGTGACCGATGACAGCTAGCAACTGCGTGCTAGAAATTACCTCCCTCTTTCCGTGCAACGAAAATCACTATAAAACAGGCTGACATTGTCTAAAAACTTTGACTATCTAAAATCTACGAACGAGGACGGATCATTGTCGTCGACCCGGACAATGATCGGATAAACATTCATACATCATAAATTGGAACGTAACTATGGATGTTACTTATAAAGAACTCTATTCATTTTCAACTTATAATATTTTCGTGTTAAAATCTTTATTTTGTGTTTTGCTTAATATTTAACTTTTTGCTTTATTATCTCAGTCGCATAAATGTAACTTGTATGCCGCCATTTAGGCGCGGTTGGTTAGTTTATTAGTTGATTAGTTTGGTTTGAAATCCACCATTGGTAATTTTGTATTGAGTGAATTTAAATGTAAATTGTTAAAATGTGTGGACTTTTGTATTTTGCTATTTCACGCGACTGTAGAATTAAAATTAAGCTTGTTATTTTTTTTTATATAATTTATTATTATTCTAAATTTCATTCTTTAGTTTTTCTAAGATATAGTTAGTCCCGGGAGATTTTGACTAGCGTCTGGAAGTCAAACTCTCGCGTTATGTTTTATGTAGTTGTAAATTTTCGTATCGTAACTTGTAATTGTTTGAGGAGCCCATCAGGCAAGAATATTTAATGTTTGTTTCATTTTTGTGGATATCTTACTCCACTTCATTTTTGGTAGTTTAACTTCTCTTTTGATATTATAATCTACGTAATATTGTGTCTCTTAAAGACGACTTGTAATAAATGTAAACATGGGATGTTTACATTCTGCGCTTCACGTTATTATTTTCAGCATTATTCAGAATGATATAATGAGACCACTGTACTTTGCTTTATCTACGTTTATACTGAATAAACCATATTATTGTTATATTTTTAATTCTGCTTATATTTTCCTTTATGTAGATTATACCTTCTCCCTTTTATTTAATTGTGGTCGTTAAGTAGAAGGCACGGAGACGGTGTAACACAAGGGGCAGTAGTACAACAAAGACATGTATTCAGCTCCCTTGTCCTCACACAATTTTTTGAAAAACCCTGCTTTCATTGATTGAGTTTTTATAAAGTTTACCCCATTCACCACATAGTCTAAGACCAGATTCAGTGGAAGACTCAGATGCTTTGATGCGAGTGCTTCTCTATGAATGATGGACTGGGTCCACAGTGAATCCGGAACTTTGCTTCGAATAAACACACAATGTCCACCCCAAATTATTTTCAACTATAAAAGTGTCCAGGATCTCCAACAAGTCTTGGGCCTCTGTACTTGCAGTAATACTTTTACAAAAAGGGTCTTCCACAATGTGATTTCCATCTATGAACTGTACATAGCAAATCAAATGTGCATCCCCATTACAGTTTATGGTCTCATCCAGCTGCAATCCAAATTCCTTCCTTTTTATTTTTTCAATTAATTTATCATTGAAATCCTCTGCCATGTGCTGGATTCTGCGACTGATAGTATTGTTAGACAAAGGCACCTTTGAAAGCAGTTTACCCGCAAATTCTACAATCATAATATTAACCAAATCTACAGCAGCCACTGGAATTAGTTGTTCTGAGATAATATGGGGTAATATGGGGCTTTTTACACTTTGTTACTATATGCAACCTTGCACGATGCTAGCAAAGCATTGCTTGGTATTGATACCTGCTGAGAAAAAGTACCTTTTTGTTGTTTTAATCCTTTTAACTTTCTGGTGAAATAGTCGCGAGATTTACCAAACATGTTTCAATGATTAGTTTTTAAATGGCGTTTTAGCCTACTTGGAAGAATGCCCTCTGGTGCCAAGATATTCATACACAGTACACACTGCGGTCTCTCTTCATCATTGATATCTTTCGATGTAAAGGCAAAATCTAAATAACTGTCATAAATACGAAATTTCCGCTTCTTCACACACCCACCACTAGTTTATGGTGCCTCTTTATTTTCCCTCTTACAATGCTTATTAATGTTGAATAAAAATTGGTCAATTTTTAGGAAGGTAAGAACAACCGCTTTTAAAAGCTTACTTGCACACAACACCATTCACTTGGTTCAGTCTTCAATAAATCAATGCCGCTGAGACAGCTATTTACATACAAACATCAAGTACCGAGAAAATTCGATAAATAACTAGAACAATCCATTCACTATAATAAAATTGATGCACTGAGTGACCTATGTCTGTTCACGCAGCAGACAGAGAAACAACTGCCTTCTAGACTTCTTTATTCTAGAACAATCGATAGTTATTAAATGACTCAACTAAAATCTGACATTGAACACCATCTAGTATTACTCTTGATAAGCGAAACAGTTAGTGGGTTGTACATTGTCCATAAGATGTCCTTCCTAGCATCGCATCAACACATCAATGGTCCAATTTTAAAACCACATGGGCTGTAATTTCATTGAAAATATTATATTTCGCTGCACCCCTGTCAGCAAGCCGTGGTGCACATTTTGGAAACTACTGTTCTTAGGTAAACTTAAAAAAGCTAAATAAACACCCACAAAAATATCAAATTCATGATTTAGCTGCATACTAATGTATTCACAAATTAAATTAGGAGTTTTCTATTTTATAACTGAACAATATTTTTTTTAAGGCAATCATATGAATATTAAGTCATGAAATATTAAATTAAATCCTTAGATGGATTAGTCATAGATGCACATATACAAATGTGCATTAGGTTTATTACAAATTATGGACATAAATAACAGTAGTATATATATATATACTTAATTATGTTTTCAATGGAATTTTATAATCATATAATTTCCATATGATAATTTAAAAATATCTCAAATTAAATTCAATGGAAGTATATTAGCATGCTGATCTTCTTAATAATAAGGTGTTATTATTTGTCAAGCTTTATAAATGGTCATTTACACAATAAATATAACCAATTGGGAGGAAGACTACTATACTAGTCCATACAACTTGAATCACTGTCTTCTATTTTTTTATTGTCATATCCTTATATTACTTTTGAATTGCTGCATGCATGCTTATATTAATCTAAAAGAGGCTACTTAAAGTATATTAGAACAGTATTTATTATGTGATGGTTTTAAATGAATATTAAATACTCAATTTAACATTTTAATTAGTGTTTTGTAAAATTCGCTCTAAGATTTTGTCATAGTTAGGCTTAATATTTATGTGTTTTTTATACCAATATTTTATTGAAAGCAAACACTAAATGGAAAAGGAATTTATAAAATGGATTGTGATTACAGTAGAGTCTCGGAAACTTGACTTAATGTGGCCTGAGATGCTGTCAAGATTTACAAATGAACTTGCATAAAATGTATGATTACTATATCATGTTTACTAAACAAGGATGAATCACTGTACTGTAGTATTGTATGATACAGTAACAGTAATATATGTACAGTACAATATATTACATGTTAATATAATATTGTATATACATACATGTAATATACAGAAATGTAGTACAATACTGTACATATAATATTGTATTGATTTGAATAACACATTACTGAATTGTAAAACTAACAAACACAGCACTTGTAATAACACCACATCACAACTGTTCCACTCGAGTTATACAAACAAACTGAGAGGTTATACATCTGAATGACCTTGGATTGTGAGGACCAATGACTATGTGCACATGCGCGTGTCAAGTTACACAAAATGTCGAGTTTCTGAGACTCTACTGTATTATATTTAAGAATGACGTAGCTATACTTTTAACAATAGCTACTGATAGAATAGCATCTCTGAAAATATGTTATGCTAGCATTTAATTAGAGCTGGGCCAATCAAATAGTACAAAGATAATGTGAACTAATATATTTTTTTAAATAAGTATATTTGAATGAAAAAGTAAAGAGTTAATTTAAATATAATTCACTACAATATAATTGACCCAGCCACTTTTAAAAGATAATTATTTTAAGTTTATTAACTGACTCCATTTTTTTCTTAGCTAGTTTGTGATAATTTGATATAGAAATTTTATTTTAAAATTCGTGCATAGAATCATATGGCACATGTATTCATTTTAGAATAAAAGTATGCAAAAATATTCTGGTCATTAAATTTGAATAAGCATAATATATTTTAAAATAATGTAAGTATAAACTGAAAATAGCCAGTATTCAAATAAAGAGAAGTCATGTTTCCACTATGTAATTTTGCAAGCTATGTAAGTTCTTTAGTATAAGCTTCTAAGCTTCCCTTGATTCTTCCCCAGTTCTAGCTTCCCTTGAATCTTCCCAAAGTTATAGCTTCCCTTGAATCTTCCCAAAGTTATAGCTTCCCTAGAATCTTCCCAAAGTTATAGCTTCTCTTGAATCTTCCCCAATTTTAGCTTCCTTTGAATCTTCCCCAGTTTTAGTTTCTCTTGAATTTTCCCTGGTTTTGGTTTCCCTTGAATCCTCCCTAGTTTTAGTTTCCCTTGAATCTTCCCTAGTTTAAGTTTCCCTTGAATCTTCCTTAGTTCCTTGAATCTTCACTAGTTTTAGTTTCCCTTGAATTTTCTCCAGTTTTAGCTTCCCTTGAATGTTCCTTAGTTTCATTTACCCTTAATCTTCCCCAGTTGTTGCTTCCTTTAAATCTTTATTGGTTTTAGCTTCCCTTGAATCTCCCCCAGTTCTATTTTCCCTTGAATCCTTCCCAATTTTAGCTTCCTTTGAATCTTCCCCAGTTCTATTTTCCCTTGAATCTTTCCCAATTTTAGCTTCCCTTAAATCTTCCACAGTTTCAGTTTCCCTAAAATATTTCTTAGACTTAATTTCCCTTTAATATTCCCTAGTTTTAGTTTCCCTTAAATATTCCCTAGTTTTAGTTTCCCTTAAATATTCCCTAGTTCTAGCCTCCCTTGAATCTTCCCCAGTTATAGCTTCCCTTGAATCTTCCCCAGTTATAGCTTCCCTTGAATCTTCCCCAGTTATAGCTTCCCTTGAATCTTCCCAATGTTATAGCTTCCCTTGAATCTGCCCAATGTTATAGCTTCCCTTGAATCTTCCCAATGTTATAGTTTCCCTGAATATTCCCAAAGTTATAGCTTCCTTCAAATCTTCCCCAATTTTATCGTCCCTTAAATCTTCCCCAATTTTAGCTTCCCTTGAATCTTCCCTGGTTTTAGTTTCCTTGAAATCTTCCCTGGTTTTAGTTTCCTTGAAATCTTCCCTGGTTTTGGTTTCCCTAAAATCTTTCTTAGTTTTAATTTCCCTTTAATATTCCATAGTTTTAGTTTCCCTTAAATATTCCCTAGTTTTAGTTTCCCTTAAATATTCCCTAGTTCTAGTTTCCCTTGAATCTTCCCCAGCTATAGCCTCCCTTGAATCTTCCCCAGTTATAGCTTCCCTTGAATCTTCCCAATGTTATAGCTTCCCTTGAATCTGCCCAATGTTATAGCTTCCCTTGAATCTTCCCAATGTTATAGTTTCCCTGGAATATTCCCAAAGTTATAGCTTCCTTCAAATCTTCCCAATTTTATCGTCCCTTAAATCTTCCCCAATTTTAGCTTCCCTTGAATCTTCCCTGGTTTTAGTTTCCTTGAAATCTTCCCTGGTTTTGGTTTCCCTAAAATCTTTCTTAGTTTTAATTTCCCTTTAATATTCCATAGTTTTAGTTTCCCTTAAATATTCCCTAGTTCTAGTTTCCCTTGAATCTTCCCCAGCTATAGCCTCCCTTGAATCTTCCCCAGTTATAGCTTCCCTTGAATCTTCCCAATGTTATAGTTTCCCTGGAATCTTCCCAAAGTTATAGCTTCCTTCAAATCTTCCCCAATTTTATCGTCCCTTGAATCTTCCCCAATTTTAGCTTCCCTTGAATCTTCCCCAATTTTAGCTTCCCTTGAATCTTCCCTGGTTTTAGTTTCCTTGAAATCTTCCCTGGTTTTGGTTTCCCTAATTTTAGTTTCCTTGAAATCTTCCCTGGTTTTGGTTTCCCTAATTTTAGTTTCCACCGAGTCTTCCCCAATTGTTGCTTCCTTTAAATCTTTATTGGTTTTAGCTTCCCTTGAATCTTCCCCAGTTTTAGCTTCCCTTGAATCTTCCCCAGTTTTAGCTTCCCTTGAATCTTCCCCAGTTTTAGCTTCCCTTCAATATTCCTCAGTTCTCTTTGTTAGTTCGGTTTGCTAGTTGACCTTGTAGCTGATTTTGCAACAAAAAAAAACTCCCCTACTCATATTCACAACCATTGCAATACTCCTCTCTTGCACAAACTGTCCCACTTGCTGAGCTCACTATTCTCAACACAGCCCCCCCCCTCCTTTCTACCATTCCCTTCCCCCTTGTTAAATAAAGAAGTAACTGGTTACTTAGAGCATACTAGCCCTACCCTCTCCTAACAACAGAACAAAGGACAAGACTTTCTGCCAGGATCTTAACAATGATGAGCCACCAATACCTGGCATGTGCGGTGGGTTTCTTAACACACAATTCAAAAGATTGGTGTAAAGAATTGGTGAGCAAAATGACAGATAGTGGCTTAACTAACTGTGCCATAGTCGGCTAATGATCAGAATGGCATCGGCCAAGTCCTACATTTAGTCATAACCATTTTCCCTGTTATATTTTTGTTTAACTGGAAATGAAAAATCATTAGATGGAAAATATGTGTTAACAGTGTTACAACCATTTTTCTATCTATGTTTTATGTTAGCTGGAAATATGCTCCCAGATAATTTAATCCTAAATTATTATAATAAATTATAATATCCATTTTACCGTTGATTTTTTTTGTTTAGCTGGAAATGAAACTTCGGGAAACCTTTTTCCATAGTCAGCCTGCATCTATACGCAAAACAGTTGATTTGGTGACAGAAAGGGTGGCATCATGCTGTGCAAAGTTTCTTTGCTTGAGTATTCTGCCACCAATTAAAAAAGCTGCAATCTCTGATTTCATAAAATTCTTTAGAGAATCAGGCATTCAGGCAATGACAGTGTCATCACTGACAGCATACCATCTTGAAATAAAGGTAATTCCTATAGAAATATTTATTCAATTACATGGATTACGTTAGTAAATTTTGTCAGGAAAAGGATTTTTATACAAGTTGGAAATTACCATGCACTGCTAAGGATGCAGCTATACTCTTGTAAAGTGGCTCACAACACATTTGAGATCACTAAGCAGAGAATTTTACATTAAACCCATTGTATCAGGGCATAGGGATTACCTATGTATATCTCTGGATCTATAATAGTCAAAGGACTTTAGGAAGAACACTGTTCTCACTGTCACTTAAGGAAGTTGGAGTGAATTAGTGTATAATGGTGCATTGAGGCAAAGTTTTTTCCTGATCCTTGTCCAGCCACTGCAATAATCAGTTATTTTTTAAAGTGTTATGCCACTAACTCTAAAAGATTATTAGGAATGTGTGCTATGTGAAATCAGGTCATCCATAAACAGTATCATGAGTGTCAAGGTCACGCTGAACAAGCTTCAGCAAGGTACCCGTTCAAAGGCTAAAAGAAAGATGTGATTGGGAGGATGAGAAACATGAACTCAGCAGTATAATGTTTAGGCCATTACACTAGAGTAAGGACTGATGGAACAGTTCTTTTGATCTTGGGAGAGAATACATTGAAACAGAAAGGTTTCTGTACAGGCGAAAATCACAGTATGCTTGGCATAAATACAGTCATAGTCCAAGAAATGGGACCCCTTCAACCTGAGGTGGCCTTAATGAATCTTTAAGATTCCTAAGTAACTAAAAAACCATTTAGTGAGGATGGAATTTCGATAAAAGCAATGGTCATGTAGGGTCCTCCACTCTTTAGTATAACATAAGTGTTGAAGGAGTTGAAACTTCATCATTATCATCATCATTCAACGTTTCCGCCTCTGTGGATTGTCTGGCACATCCTCTTCCATTCCTGTCAATCTCTCCAAACTTCTCCCTCAGCCACGCATCTCCAGTCTGCTCCTTTAGCTTCCATATCCTTCTGAGCTTGATCCATCGATCTTGTCCATGGTCTTCCAATAGGTCTTAATGCCCCTCTCTTTTTTCTATAAGGCTTTCTTACTCATTCTGTCTATTTTCATCACATGACCTAACCACAGCAACCTTTTTCTATTCAGTGTCTCTTCTAATGATACAACTTTTAAATCATCCTTTATCCTGTCTCTTCTGGTTACATTCTCAATTTCTCTCAGGAACCTCATCTCTCTTTCCTGCAATCTACTTAAATCATCTTCTTCCATATCCCGGTTTCAGAGCCATATGTCAATATTGGATGATAATATGACTTACATAACAAAGTTTTGGCTTCTTTTCCTATATTCCATCGCCAGATTATATCCTAAGCCAGGGGTAGAATTGTCCACTCTTCCATATCTTTTATCCTATTTCCTGGAATCTGCCCTGTTATTGATAATCCACATTATATCATTCTTTAATTTGTATAATCAGTTTGTATGCCGCCGTTAGCAGAATATTAATATTCATTATTTTAAATGAAATTTATTTCAGGTTAAGGTGCAGTTTATATTAAAGTAGAGTACAATAAATTTATTTATACGGATTGAGGTTTTTAATAATCTTTTTAAGGTGGATTTAATAGTAAATTTGATTAATATTTTATATTGATTTTACTCTAAAATATGTACATATTTGCAGCTATCTTTTACTGCCTAGATAGTAGAAATCTTTCCACCTTTTCGAGTTCCTTTCCATTGATTGTTACTTTCTTTGCTGGGCTTGTGTTTCTAGTCACCTTCATTATCTTGCTTTTTTTCACATTCATGTCCAACCCATATTGTTCCATCGCTCCTGCCCATTTAGCTAGTTCTCTCTCCAAGTCCTCTTCAGACTCCTCCCAGGTCATGACATCGTCCGTGTATGCCATCACTTTCATTTCCCCGGGGTTTCTATGACCCAAAACTTGGGCTATAATTTCATCCATTACAATTTTAAATAAGATTGTCAATAACACACTTCCCTGTTTCACTCCCCTTTCTGTTTGGAACCAATCAGAGTGTTTATCTTCTATTCTTACATAATTTTTACACATATCATATGTGTTCCTTTTTTGTTCCACAAGCCTTTCACCAACTCCCTTTTTTCTTAAACCCAACCATATACTTCCTCTTAGTACTTTGTCATAAGCCTTTTTTATGCCAATTATTATGGTATCTTTACCATATTTCCATCTTTTTTCGATTATCTGTCACAGTACAAAGATCAAATCAACTGTAGATCTTCCTTGCCGAAATCCGCACTGTTGTTCCCTTGCTGGTTTCTATATTCTTTGCTTAACTTTTTGTAGAAGTAATTTTTCGTGTAATTTCAAACAAAGGCAAAGCAATGTAATCCCGCTGTAATTTTCACATTTTGACTTGTTCCCTTTTTTTATATATGGGCACAATAACCCCTTCTTTCCCTCCATACTGCTCCCATCACTCGGTATAACCACTGTAATCCCATAGCTCCTGCTGTTTTTATCATTTCCACCATTCATCAATTCCTGGTGATTTTCCATTAGGAAATCTCGCATATGAAATCCATAAACCTCCTCTTCTGTAAATACTGTTTCTCTCATCTCTCCTCCACTATTTATTTCTGTTCCCTCCAATAATTCCTTAAAATAATCTTCCCATGTTTTCATTGCCTCCTATTCTCTCCACTGAACTCCTCCAGCTGTATCCAATCTGCATCTGCTATACACTCATTCCACCATGGTGTTTCCTTCTCCTTCCTCTTTCTTGATATTCTTCCACATGTCCGTTCTGCTGCTTCTACTCTTGCAGTCTGAATCTTCTCCATTCTTCTTCCACTATTCTTACTTCACCTTTGGGCAACTCAATCTTTACTGCATTCTGGAATGCTTCTCTCATCCCTCTATCTGTCAGTTTCCAACACTTGATTCTATTGCTCACTGCTTTTCTTAGTTGGAGTTTATTGAAACCTGCTATAACCATTCTGTGGTCTCCTCCTAGATTTACACTTGGTTTGACCTTCACGTTTGTTAATTTTGGTTGTAGACATTTGGGTACCATAATTTAGTCTATAAGACTTCTATGATGCCCATTACAGTCATACCGGCTTAACTTGTGACCATCTCTTTTCCTATTACAGGTACTACCTTTGACAAGATTGTTCCTCAAACACAGGTACACTAGGTCTTCTCCTTCCTTTATCCTTAGTCCTACACCATGACTTCCCATGATATCTTTGTATCCTTTTATATCTTTTCTATTCTGAGCGTTTAGGTCACCACTTGGAATGGTTCTTTCGCCCTTGATTTCTTTCTCTAGATCTTGGATGAATTCCTTTTTCTCTTTATCAGTGCAACCAGTTTTGGGGGAATACACCTGCATGAAGTCTGTTACCTCCCAATCCAAAACTACTGAGAGTTTTATTATTCTTCCATTTATATAGCTGGAATTAATTACCTTTCCTGCCAGCCTCTCCTTTAACACCACTGCCGCTCCTTTACGCTCCCTGACCAGCTCTCCAGACCACCACTCTGTATCCCTGACCTATTTCTATTTCCTTTCCACTTAGTCCCAATATGTTTAATTTCCTCTCCCTCATTACTTCTGCCATTTCTTGTTTTTTTCATGTTAGTGATGCTATGTTAATTGTTCCAACTCATAGGTGGTCGTTTGGTAGATCTGTCCTTTCCGAGGCTGTTCCTATTTTTAAAAGCATTCCTACAACCTTTATCGGCTTGCTAAGCCTGTCATAGCTTCACCCTTGTCCTATTAGTCGTCTTTTTCAGGGTTCATTGTCAGAAATCATGACTACCGTGGCAGTACTAAGGACGAGGTCCCCATCATCTTCACTCTGAGGAGCATTCCCCTACTTTAGCCATTACCTGGAATGTATTCATATTAATGTGCCCCTTTTAGAGCACTTAATTTTTTGAGGGTTTTTTTTTTTTCAAGGAACTAACATAATTTGAAGCTAAATTTATTGTTTCGGAGTACAAGCTGGAAATTCACAATTCTTTTTTCAAGCCTTTTTTTCATTTATTGTAAGTCCTTTCTATTTTTACTTTCTCTCTATCTTACAGGTAGAGAAAGTATGGTGATCATCAAAAAAATCGAAATCGAGATTTTGATGAATTTTGACGTTTCATGACTCCCTGAATCCGAAAAAGTGGTTTTTGAATTTCCGTCATTCTGTCTGTCTGTCTGTCTGTCTGTCTGTCTGTCTGTCTGTCTGTCTGTACCTCCAACTAGAGCCTAAACTATTTTACCGATTGAGCTGAAACTTGATATCTAGGGTTTTCATAGGGTTGCCCCGAGGGGTTTTTGGAATTGGATATCTACCCCTAAAATTAAGGGTAGTTTACTGAAGGGAAAAAAGAGAAAAAGTCGATTTCCTCAAAATCGGCTCTAACGATTTTGATTAAATTTCATTTATGAACGTTAATAAATATTCCAAACAAAATGGCTACTCTCAATATTTCGGCAAAATGGCTTTAAGGGCTCAGGTCTGATGCGTAAATTAACATTTTTTATAATAGCTCCGAAACATTTGAGATATGAAATTACTTAGCATTACAAATATGTATATATATTTATAATACAAATATTTTATTCGAAACCTATTTTTATAAAATCAATAATTTTCAATCTATACACAATTATATATATATTTTTAACTTTTTGGACATTAAAGCTTAAGTATTGCGATCGTAAAAAAAACTAACCTGAAATGTTGATGGATTTCAACGTCTCATGACCCCCCGAACCCTAAAAAATAGTATTTGCAATGCCGTCTGTCTGTGTGTCTATTAAAACTTAAAATTAAGGGTAGTTTACTGAAGGACAAAAAGAGAAAAAGTCGATTTTCTCAAAATTGGCTCAAACGATTTTGATTAAATTTCATTTATAAACATTAATAAATATTCCAAACAAAATGGCTACCATCAATATTTCAGCAAAATGGCTTTAAAGGCTCCGGTCTGATGCGTAAATTAACATTTTTTATAATAGCTCCGAAACTATTTGAGATATGAAATTACTTAGCATTACAAATATGTATATATATTTATAATACAAATATTTTATATGAAACATATTTTTATAAAATCAATAACTTTCAATCTATACGCAATTATATGAATTTTTTAACTTTTTGGACATTAAAGTTTAAGTATTGCGACCGTTAAAAAAAACTAACCTGAAATGTTGATGGATGTCGACGTCTCATGACCCCCCCGAACCCTAAAAAATAGTCTTTGCAATGCCGTCTGTCTGTGTGTCTATAAAAACTTAAAATTAAGAGTAGTTTACTGAAGGGCGAAAAGAGAAAAATTTGGTTTTCTCAAAATCTGCTCAAACTATTTTGATTAAAATTCGTATCTAGGCCTTGATTAAGATTATTAATAAACTGGCTATTTTCATTTTCGTATTAAAATGATTTTTAGGGTACTTTACAGAAGCATTAATTTCCGTATCTCCACAACTATTTGAGAAACTAAACAACTTATCATTGCAAAATTGTAGGACTATTAGAAATAAAAAACTTTTATTTGACATATATTTTTATAAAAGCAACAGTTTCTGGGAAATTTCCAAATATATTAATACAATTTTGTGAGCTTTAGTTGTAAAGATATACTACTTAAGTCTTAACGCAATAATTCTCCAATGCCATAGAGTAATTAAATATAAGTAAGTATCTAAAAAAAGTATGTTATTTTTCCTTAAAGCTCTTAGGAGAAATGTTTGCACAGCAATGATCTATCTCCATTTTAGACTCAATAGTCAATATTTACATTTTTTATTGGTCAAAATGTATAAATGAATAATTAAATATCAATGTGATGATTTGAAGATCTGCAACACCTTATAAAATGTTAAAATTTTAACCAGAAATCGAAATTTTAATACGAAGTGTTGACCCTTGTGGAAGACATTAAACTGTTTGAAATGTTCTTAGGTGGACAAAGATGAGCCTCTTTTCTCATTGATTATGTATCATTGTATATTATTTTATGCGTGTTTTTATGTGGAGTGGTGATGATACAATGTACATTATTCCGTTCAGAAATCTTACGAGTTTATAGAAAAAGAGATAAAGTCTGTGCGGTGCGCCGTACCATTTATTTTTAAAGTTTATTTTTAATAGTGTTGGAATATCCTGGATGCTCTAGAAAGTTTAATTTTTGGGGACTATATTTTTATATCGAGTTATGCACTCATTTATATGCGGGCACACACCAAATAGAGTACACATAAAGACATTTCCATCACTTATTGATTTTGTCTATGCAACAGGAACTTTTAATATTAAATCCGATAAAATTATTTTCTAACTGCTATAAATTATCACAATATTGTAGGTTTTCTCAGCTCTCACATTTCAAGTAGAGGGAGGAGCATTGATTAAGAGTTTGCCAACCCTCTATGGTGGTGTGTTGAGCTTTCAGATCTCAAAATAGATGGCGTTGCTAACGTTACACAAACTAGGGAATTCCATCCATCGGCTTGGCAGCATTACTGGTTTGTTAAACAATTGAAAGGCTGGCTGACCGGTAATCAGTCAAGGCCGTGGGCAAACTTTTCCTAGAACTGATAGAGATAAGAAGTGTAGTGCCCAAAGGGCTGTAAAATGTGTTGGTTACCCAAATTGGACTAGCCGTGGGAAGATAAAACGTCAAGATACAATCATACTCTCGAGCAGAAAAATTAGCCAAGTTATCCCAGCCAGCAAGACACTTCTTTCTGACACGTCAGAAATAAGCCAAAAACTGGTCAGGGAATCTAGAAGCCGAAAATGTTCATGATTACAATATTTTCTTTGTGATGTATGAATGCTTCGACTTAAAAAAGAGAAAGAATGAAATCATAGTTTTGTGGAAAAATACACTCCGTTTAAATTGTACACATTCCTCCCAGCATACAGCAACACTTAACTTTCTTATTCCTCCCATTAGTGTAAATCTTTGGGTATTTTAGATGGGTAATAAAACATACTGAATGACTTTTTCATAGAAGTTCTCAAAAATATCAATTAACCCCATTTGTGGTCACATGCTCTACGAAGGTGTCTTTCTCGCATTAGTGCAATAAACTGGTTTGTCATTGACGGAGAGGTGGGGGTTCAAATTCCTTCTGAAGGTATTCTGGTTAGATCTTATTCAATTGTTTCCTCTCTTTTCCCACACAAATGTGGGTACAATTCCTGTAATTAATTTTAAATTCATCACTACTACCCCAATATCATAATTAATATACATACACTCAGCCCAGACGGGAAGTAAAACACAATGATCTTTGCCATATATATGTTGATTAATTTTATTTCTCATTTGATCTAGAACTTAAAAAAAACTGACACTAGAGTATAAAAGATCTCAACAAAATTCTATTACTGCCTGGTTTCGTTAGTTATTTTGCCTAATGAAAAAGGGTCACAAATAAATAAAAAAGTGAACCTTTGGTCTGGAGATTATCAATAGTGACAAAAGACTAGGGTGTAAAAAATATATATTGGTCTATTAGAGGTCTTGGGCAGTGTCAAGTAGTACGCCAAATTGCTTCGACCAACAAGATGTGATTAGTTGGTCAGTTTGAATCCCAATCGGGTCGAGTTCTCTTAGTCCAGAATCCTAACTAGGCATGAATAGACGTAGAGTAAGATTCGGAGCGCTATTATCCCTTAGCTTGTGAAACCTGAAAAAATAATTCATACCAGTATTTCATGAGCTTTGGTCAGTTGTGTACCCATTTTGGGGGCCATCCCTAAATTAAGTAGGGATTTTGGGTGGGTTTTTTTTTCAGTATTTCACTACGTTTTCTTAAGGGGTTGGGGAGTCAGAATTTATCTTACCTAAGGATTTTTATCAGGGGTGTCATGGAAAATCTTACGATACCTTACGTGGGGTGAGGGAGGGAGAGTGGGGGTCAAAAATCACGAAAAAAGGCCTAACGTAATTTAAGAACAACCCCTAACCAACGTACCCCTTCCAGCTCTTTATGAAATAAAATACATACATATCTGTTGTCTTGCAAAGTATAAACGGTCGATCCAAATGTTGGCAAAGCTCCAGCAGTAAGTTAAACAAAACTTTAATAGATGAAAAGAAAGTCTAATAAATGCCATCACTTTATGTCAAAATCTGCGTTAATTTGTCTATCACATTTATTACTATCATAAAATATTTTATGATCCATAAAACTCAGTTTTACGCGTTTCTCTGGAGGTACACGTACCACAGATTGGGAATCACTTCTCTATAGTCTAAGCCAGACGTTCTCAATGGAGGGCCAAGGCACCCTATTGTGCAGCGAGAAAATATGGATAGTTAATAATTGAATCTATGTAAATATTGCGCTAGAAAAATATTCTTGATTTAGTTAATATTAATTTTATTTTTCTACGATACCTTTTTAATTGCAAAAGAGTATTTTTAGTTTTAGTACGTCATCTACTTAGTATTTCCTAAACTCAAAACACATGGACATAAGGATGTTTCATAATAAAATGGCATGGAATATAGGGGATGTATCAAAATCTATCGCCCTGATATAGATAGAGATGGAGAAACAAGGCTTTATGCTCTAAAAATTGTGTGTGTGAAATCATAGTGTTGAGGAATAATACATTAGTTCAGGATGATACACATTGCTCTCATTCACACACGACACAATCACCCATACCCATAGTCTCATAAACGTAGACATATAATTATTAACCCCCTATACCCCCTTCCCCGTTCCATCTATAGAACATAGACTACTACAACAAAATTCAAGTTTCTCAACAAATTTAATACCTCTAGGCCAGATTATTTAGTTTTAATTTTAAATTTATGTACATGTATGAACCTTATGCTTTAAACGTGAATATTCTGAACCAGAATTACACACCCAAACATATTCATATAAAATAGACAACATCCGCTTTCCCAGCCGTTAATGTATGTATGAATTTTACCACGATAATTATTGCAGATATGGGGGGAAACGAAAACAAAGTCCATAATTCAGTAGGCAAACGTGCTATCATGAAATTAATAGTATAAATATTTATTTATTTATTTTAATTTAGCACTAGAATATATTCCATTTTTAAAATATTATTTAATTTAACAATAATGTACCATAAATAATTTAAATATAGTGAAAATTACACCTATACATGGGAATAGAACCTATATCAAGGTGTCATTTGCATTATTATATTCAAATACATACCTGTGAAAGGACTTGGATACATCCCAAATAATAATTGCATTGTACTAACTTATAAGTGAGTTACAGAGCTTTTAAATAGCATTCAAGCTATCTTTGATTAAAAAAAAGTAGTGTCATCAATATAATATATTATTTCTTTTCATATAAGCATTAAATTGAGAACCACTATTTAGTAATAAAAAAGCTCCTTGTGTAGGTTCCATATTTATTGAACGTCCTAAGTAGTTTACATAAATTAGATGTCAATATCAAGTATAAAAACCAATTTAATAATAATAACAATAACACCAATAATAACAACAATAACAATAAAATAACAATAAATAATAATGATAGTGATAATGATAATGATAATAAAAATAAGTAAGCCTGTGCGAATCTTCGAAATCTCAAGTCCAAATCTGAATCTCATTAAAGATTTGGATTCAATTTGAAATTTTGAATATTTTTGGATTCACTCCAAAATTTAAAATATTAATATTGGAAAGATATGAATTGGATTTGAAATTTCGAATCTAAATAAATCCTAGATTCGGATTTGATTCAACCCCTTTTCTATAGAGAAGGTGTTGTTTTACAAAGGAACAATAAGTCAGATCACCAGGGACCTTTATTTGATCCTCACTCAAATATGCCAAAGCCCAAGCACCTGAACCTAGCAGTTTAACTATCAATAAAATAAAATATTCAATTATACATTTTAATGGGAGATGAAGGATATGCTAGATGTAAATGCATAACAACTTAATAGAAGTTGATATTGGCCTAGAGGCCATTTTATTATTATGATCAAAAAGTTAACAATATAATAAGGATTGATAGCGGACAATGCGCCATAGCTACAATATACAATGGGTAGTGAATATAGGTACTTATCTACAAGAGATTAATATAATAATATATACAATAATATAACTGAACCAATTCATATAAGAGCCAAAGTTAAAATATAGCGAACAATTATCAAAAGGAAAATTAAAGTTGGTAAACACCCAGTTGCCCAAACAACATAGCTGAACCATTCAAAGGAAATCTATACTTCCAAGATATTAAATATCTTGGGATGCCTATAGTCATCACACCTCATAACTTATACATATCAGCTAGTGGGATTATGCGCATAACCATACACCTGACTATACTAGTTACAAGCGAATCTATCAGCCTCGTCCAACAACCCGTGAGGTGTTAGATGTTTTTCATCCAGTATTATGGACTCAGCTATCTAATTTCTACTTGCGTAGCAATTGAAAGAAAGATAACAATGCATATTAGTTTCAATTATACTGTCTATCTTGTAAGATTGGATGCCAACCATAATATAGTGCAATATGGCCTACAAAGATTAAATAATATAATTGGACTTGACTATATAACCAATGAATCTAAATTTAAAGTCTAATGTCCAAAATATGCCTCAATACAAAACAAAACTAATTGCCTAAGAAAATTAAATAGGTATGAATATTAACAAATAAATATGCCGGAGCATTATACAAATCGGTCCCTACATAACTAAGATTCAAAGTAACAGTTCCCCAGTTTACGAATAAAATTAAATTATGTAAAATACTATTCCAATATAATGTATTCTTACATTTTGTGTGTCCCTAAGTCCTATATGCATCAAAGAGTGCTCATTGCTTGCCGGGTACATGCTTATATTCAGATTTTTACAGCGGGGAAAATGTGGGAGGGAGGATACACATGTTCAATGATGTCACCATCAGCAAGTAAGCGTCAGTTTCCCTCATTGGCTCCTGCGCACTGCGTCATGAGGGCAATAATACGGGGGGTAGGGAACACCACGTGATCACTCAAGAGTGCTCCTTCATTCAATTTTGACGCATGCGCCGTGTCTGCTTCTCGGGAAAACGGAGCTAAACTACGTAACATTGCGAGGTATCAGTTTAGTTGTTGATGAATGGAGTGTAGATGTGCTCGGAGGATCCATGTGCAGCGTTGGTTTCCAGGTTAAACGGGGTAAATGTGAATGCACCCTTATGCGGTGGAGGCTATGTGGCGATGAAGTTTGTAGCCATGGTACACGATAAGTTTAGCTTAAAATTTGAGTTTATAATTCTACTTGCAAATAAATACAATCAGACCAGAAGAAACCATTTGCGTAGTCTAGTGAATAAAGAAATTAACTTGAGTTCCAGGTTGTAAAGGAATCACATGGGTGTAGTGATGGGCACAATCGAGTAAAAATAATCTAGTAACTCGATTGTGTTGTGTAATCGGGAGTACTCGATTCTTCCGGGATTACTCGAGTAACTTTACTCGGACCGTGTTATTCTTTTATTTTCTCTTTTCTTACCAGATAAATAAGAATCGACCTTATTGGCTAGACTGTTTACCACGCTATTTCCATTTAAAAGCTATATTCCCTTAGAGTTCATTTTTAATCAACAGTTTTCGCTGCCACGCAAAAATGACCCTTTATGGTAAAACGTTGCACATGCATTATCAATACAAATTACTCGCAGATGTAAAGTACACAATCGAAAAGCATGCTACTAGCTAAGCGTATCACATTTCCGATTCTTTTCAAAAGTACTCGATGAAAGTTACTCGATTCTTTTTACTCGGCACCTCGGCAGTCTTATTTTCACAATCGCATTGACGAAACTAGATATTGTCTTTCTTAATTATTTAAATTTCTCCTTAGTAAAATATGATTATTTATAAATTGAAACTAATCAGAGTAAGATACAAAACCAAAAAAAAATTGTTTTTACTTTTATAAAGGTACAATTATTATCTATTTCTTTAACATGAACGTTTAAAGAAAAGTTTATTTTATTAAAAAGAGTACAAAACAATTTTTATTTGTGAGACATTTCTTAAAACGCATACTTTCATATTAACTTAGATGTAAAGTGAAACATGAAAATAAGGGGGTGGAGGTCACTGTCGACTGCCTACTACAGGAAGAGATTATGGACTTGTTATTAGTATCAAATTCCATTGCAAGACTTCCGAGTAATGTTGTCCAACCGATTGCCACGGATTCGAGTAGATGATTTGCTAAAAATTACTCGAGTAATTTTACTCGATTCTTTTAAAGAGAATCGAGTAATTACTCGATTCTTAGAATTACTCGATTCTTAGAATTACTCGATTCTTAGAATTACTCGATTGTGCCCATCACTACATGGGTGACACTTGTTTGTGACAGTTAATATCTTTCTTTTTTTTTTCCTTTTTTAAAAATATGAATCAACCTTTGCACATTGATTGAATAAAATGGTGTGATCTTTATTTGATGTTTCACCTTTTGAGATTAGTGTTATTGCAAATTTTTGTTAGTAAACCTAAAACGTGTCCATAATGATTATCATTATATTTTGAAATATTTTATTATTGGATTGGAACTCGGAAACTTAACATAGTGAAATATTCATCACGGATTCTATTTGAAATTTTATTATAGTAAGCCTAAAATAAATTGTTTGATTCAGATTTGAACCTATTTTTAAAATAAAATATCCTATACAGTTTTTTTAAGCAATGGATTCAATCAGGATTCGATTTGATCAAATAAAACTAGCATAAAATTCGATTCTTGCTCGATTCAAATTTTTTTTAAGCATGAGATCCGATTTGAGTCAGCCAAAATTAGATTTTATTTGAAATTGAAAATAATTTTGGATTTGCACAGGCTTAATAAAAGTCCTGGTAATAATATTTATTTTTAAATATTTTAATTAATATTATTCTAGACACATAACATATGTATTTATAGCTTTGCTAATAATCCTTTTTATTTAGTTTTATAGATGTTGAAAGTTAGCAGTTGGTAGTCAATATCTTGCTCACATGTCATATAGTTAGAAAAAAAAATCCTTACAATTTAATTTTTTTTAATATAACAATACTTTCATCGGGAGGTGTTTAAGAACCCCTAAACACATCTCCTCCATTTACCACTTAGTAAGGGATTTACTGGCTGTCACTTCCACAGCAATGATCACATTTGTAGTCTTCTTTGGTTTTGTATTCTCACGTCAACAAATACTTTTAAAGGTATAGTTACCACATTATCAATAAATTAATACATTCAAATTAGTCAATAAAAGCTGTGTAGTAGGTAGACTTAGAGTTATTTTAATCACATTTAAACAAGCTAATAAAATAAGCATGTTCACACTTTGACTACCAAAAACTTTGCTCATTCATTTTTTGAAAAATAACTTATTCCAAAGTCCAATGAGAGTCAAATCTTAGACAGTAAAATAAATATAGAAAATAAAAACATACTGAGAATGTCTCCAAATTACGTTTAGACCATATTTTATTTAAAATAACTATCTTTGACATGAGCAGGAATGCCTCTATTTATTTATCATAACAATTGATTATTTTATTTATTATTATATATTATATTATTTATTATAATAATGGATTAAAATTCAATGTGCAGTGATTTTTTTTTATACTCTGAATATATGTTTAACACTTATTATTACAACCTACAATGCTCAAGAATAAGAAAAACCGTGAAAGAATGTAGGCCACGAGTGCGGATTTTTACATGTTTGAGTGCCTCAGTTAAATAAACTTTGTATATGGAGAAGTATATGGTTTTTTCTATGAAAATAATGTATCACTAGAATGAGACTCATACATGTCTACAAGTAAGTAGGGATCAACTATCTTTATTCACACAGCAGTTAAGACTTAGTGACTATTTTAGTTACGGTACTTAAGATATAAAGATGTTTATATTTATATAAAAAAAAATTTCATTGTTGGACAATGGTCCTTCTTATTCCCATGCACATAGTATTAATGCTTCCTTGACTAAAAAAGGTCACAGAGATTAGCTTCACTCTCCACTGCCACCTGGATTCCGATACAGCAGGTTAGCCAATATTTGCAAAACAATACTAGCTTGTAAATGGGTAATTATCAGACTAACGGCACCTATTATCAACTGAGATAACGATTTATAGAAGGAGAAGTTATACTTAAAACCATGTATTTTTACTAGAATGTCTATTTGGGAGTCGTTAGAGCTCAATATCGTTGTGATTATTGAAGCTAACCCAAATTTAAAAACAGATCTAAAAAGAAGAATAAATTATTCCATAAATGACATGTTATAAACAAACTCTAACTTAATTTTACAAAGAAAATAAATAAATTGATTAATAATTTTTGTTTTCCCATTTAAAATGCATTGAAATGGAAACATTTTAATGAAAATATTTTGATGACTATTTTTAGCATGGTTTGAAAATTCCATCACATATGTTACTAAAATAAATAAAAAAAACCACAATGTTGAATTAATAAAAAAAACACAAATTTTTGTTTAGAATCGTGCATTTATGGGTTGGCTCAGCCTTAACTGCATCAAATAATTACATATCTGTATTGGTGTTCGAACAGTCATATTGTATAAATTTACTTAACAGTTGTTGATGTCAATATTATGGCTCAAATTTCACCCAAATGCATTGAGAATAGTTTTATACATATGATTGTCTCATTCTTTCGTCACATTAATGTAGACAATTTTACTATAAACTGATTTCCCCATCCTAAGTGCTTAAATTAAGTCATTAATAACTTGTAACAGTTTGGTTTCTAGTTATATAAGTTTTTATAAAACCATATTAACTCAAATGAATAACTATGGACTATATTTCTCTAAGTGTAATGTTAGTAAAAATCTGATTTATTATGGGATTTTCATAAGACAAAGTAGTTAGTGATGTTACATTTACTACATTTGGAAGTATTGAAGGCTTTAGATTAATTTGTGTGAAAACCAAAATAGTAGAACACCAACTGGTAGAACTTAAAAACTGACCCATCAGTATTAATAATGCTTTGGATAAATATACAACTGAAAATAAACTAATATATCCTCTGAAATTAAATGTTAAGCTATAAAATAAAAATACCACAAGCATGATAAATGAATTGGTATTGTATTTTAAATTATTATTATTATTATTATTATTATTATTATTATTATTATTATTATTATTATTATTATTATTATTATTATTACTATTGTTATTATTTTCATATATATCACTAAATTATTGATTAGACACAGCTTGCATAGTTTTGTATTTTAACTGTGGAATAAACTTATTTTTCAGGATATATTGAATAAAGGAATATCAATTTTATCTAGAAATTATTTCAATGAGTTGAAAGACCAATGTTTTGAAATTGCACAACATTTCTGCAAGGAAAAAAGTCGTTCTGCCTTAGAAGCACTGTTACCTATAGATTTTGATGGATTAGATATTTGTGTTAGTATTTCATACACAGGAAGTCTCAAGAAAACTAGTAAATGGATGTTGATTCATTTTTCTCCTGGTATGTATAAAATATAAAAATTATTATGTTTCTGTAACTTGCCTGAAAATATATATTTATGTTAGTATTTCTTAAACACGTTTGAAATACATACAAATTACAATACATTTGGATTGAATTATTTCATTTAACTTCATATGAGGTGCAATTGTATGTATGAAAGAAGTTACAGAATGAGCAATAAAAACAAATAAAATGTACCTCTACAAAAAAATAGAAGCACTGCTCACAGTTTATGCTTTACATTCCTAGCACTAAATAAAGAGGTAATTGTTCCCTTACAAAGATATTGATAGTTACTGCCCCATCTCTTGACATGGCTTTCTTTCTTTTAGAACTTTTTACAAGGGAGGTTGCGGCATAGAGCTTTAACATTTAAATAACATATATATTTGAGAGGAAATTGACATATACAGGTTCTACAGGTGAGGAAATATTTTCCTACCATACTTCATCATGTTTCTTGTGGATTTCTTAACACCTTCTTTCTTTTCTGAACTATCGCTTTCTTAAACTGACAAGCCATGTCTTTTGTATCCTTCCATTTCATAGTAAAATTACCTCTTCTTAAAGTCGCCATTTATTCCATCTTTTTGATTTAATCTATTTAACTTCCTCAGGTGCATATTTTCCGGTGATGATTATTTTTTAACATATCAGGGTGTCCAGCGACCTGGAAAACCTGGAAAACAGGGAAAAGTCAGCGAATTTGCTTGGTCAGGGAAAAGTCATGGAAAAGTCAGGAAATTTAATTAAATTTCTGGAATTTTCACTTAATCACTAAAAAAAATACTAACATTTTATTTACACTAGTAAAAATTACATTTTTATACGATTTAATACACAACAATATCTTTTAACACAGTTGAACATACAAATTTTAATTCTCAACGTCAACATGGGATTTTTGTGTGTTATCCATCTTTCCATCCTTCTACTTCGCGTCTTTATTTTTAAACTCTATTTGCGCAAAGCAATATTTTAATGTTTCAATATGATCTCACTGAATTCTAACTCAGATCGTTCTACCCAAGAGCCCATCACTTTAGGCTGTAACCCTTCATAGAGTGTCACAATTTCAGAGTGTGGATGTGTTTAGAAATATTATTGCATCAAGTTGCGATCTTAATAAAATAGTGTTTATATTATAGGGACTGGAAAAGTTGTAAAATGGTTCTGGAAAACCTGGAAAAGTCAGGGAATTTTAAAATATATGCAGGGTGTCCAGCCAAACCATAAGTCTTCCTTTGATAGTGTTCCTTAATGTTGGAGTTCAATTATTACTGTCAAAACTTTCATGTTTGTTTACATTTGTAGTTCACTATAACGCGACAAATGTCTTGAATTTAGTCTTAAAAGCTTTTTCAAATAATAAACCGTTAGTTATGTTCCAGCCAAACGCTGTACCGGTCGTGCTATAAATTGTGTCAGCAATAGTTTATACATATTGTGTATTTCGATCACTACTCTGCCCAACAGGTTATGGGCCCAGGTTACGCGAGTTACGCAATCTGAAACGAAACAATACTTGATAAACGAAAAGTTATAAATCAAAAAGGCTGCAGAAGTCGTACGATTCATTAGCCTAACATATTGGCACATTCAAACGCGATGCATTCAACACGACTCGAGATGTTGTCACGCGACAACTACAATACGTGGAAAATACAAGCCAAAGCCTTGCTAATAAAAAAAATGATACATGGGGATATGGGTCAGGAGAAATACCACAACCCGAAGTGGTTGGCGAAAACGAGGTGCTTGTTGCCGCGCAAGCCGCACTCAAAGCTTGGCTAGGGGCCGATCTGAAGGCAAAAGCAGATTTGATCTTGTCCATAAATCCATCTGAATTAAAACAGATTCGGGGATGCGCTACTTCACGCGATGTATGGGTCAAACTAGAATCAATCTACGCATCAAAGGGGCCCGCTCGCAAGGCAACATTGCTCAAACGTCTCACACAACACAAAATGCAAGATGGCGACGATGTGATTGAACATCTCGCTGGATTTTTTGACGCTGTGGATAAGCTGCAAGCAATGAAGTGGACATAAACGGTGACCTGTTGACGATCATGCTGCTATATATTCGCCCCAACAGTTACAACAACTTTCGATGTGCAATCAAATCCCGTAACAATTTATCGAACGCTGAAACATTGAAAGTGAAAGTCTTGGAAGAACATAACGCGCGTGCTCAGGAAAACAGACGTGCCGCTATGTTTGTCAAGTCAGGAAAACAGTTCATAAACTGACCGAAAGGTGGCACCAGCAGTAGTGCTGGATCAGAACAGAAACGTAAACAAAAACCAAAATTAAACTACAAATGCGGCTTTTGCAAAAAGAAAGGACACAGGAAGGTCAATTTTTTCTTTAAAAAGAAGTTGAGTGAACAAACGGAAAATAAAGCTGACAAGGCCTCTTTTTTTTTTGTCGACAAATAAATTACAAAATCAAGCAACATAAACAACCTTTGGTGCATTGATATTGGTTGCACATCTCACTTATACAACAATGAACATGCATTCACGAGCGTGAAGAAAATGCATGGGAATCTTAAACTTGTCAATGACAGTGCCACGCAAGTAAAAGCTAAAGGTGACGTGCAAATCACCACCCCGAAAATTGTGACAGACTCTATCACATTAAAGGGTGACCTGGTGGTCTAGGGGTAAGGTGTCAGACTTCTGTGCTGGGGGTCCGGGGTTCAATCCTCGGTCCCGGCATAGGTTTATCTGAATGCCGAACCCTTCCTTCACCTCTGACAAGATGTGTATTAATCACTACTTGTGAATGTGAGGAATGCCAGGCCTCCACCGTGGTTCGGATTCCACGTTAAACTGTAGGTCCTCCATTTCATCTCACAATCATCCTACCATTACACATTAGCGTAAGTGCGTATAACCCGAACGGGTAGTAAGACGCGGTGCTAATAATAATAATCTATCACATTAAAGAGATCTTATACGTACCTGACCTCCGAACGAACCTCATCTCTATGGCAAAAATTGTTGATTACAACAACAAGGTGACATTTGAGAAAGATCACGCAAACATAAAAGACATAAAGGGTGACATTAAAGTGGTTGCGAATAGAATTGGTGACTTATTCTACTTATGTGAAAGCGATCAGCAGACGTGCATGTGTGATCGGTTTGAAATTCACTGACCCAACTGACTTAAAAAACTGTAACACCTGTCTAGATGGAAAAATAACATCAACTCCCTTCACCAAACGAGAGGTAACCTCAAAAGAGTTTCTGGAGTTAATCCATTCTGACGTCTGCGGGCCGATGAGGGAAGCATCTCAAGGTGGCACACGTTATTTCGTAACTTTCATAGACGACTACCGTCTATGGTGTCAAGTCTACTTCCTATGTCACAAGGGAGAGGTCACTGAGAAGTTCTTCTAGTTCAAGAATCTAGCCGAAAATTCAGACAGGGCATAAGATCAAAGCTCTTCAATTGGATAATGGCAAAGAATATTGCAACGATAAAATGGATTCCATCCTCAAACGTGTAGGCATCCAACGACGTCTAACAACTCCGCACACCCCACAACAGAACGGTGTTGCGGAAAGGAAGAACCTGACTCTGGTTGAAGCTGCTCGATGCATGCTACTCGAGTCCAGAATGCCACTTTCCTTTTGGTGCCGAAGCCATAGCGACAAGTCAATCAGGTCAGAAATCGATGCACAACAAAAGGGTTGTCCGAAGAAACTCCATATGAAAGATGGTTGGGAAACAGCCGAATATCTCCCATCTTGTATATTCAGGGAGAAAGCCATCATCCTCGACAAGTCTCCCAATAAGGAAAGTTCGAGCCCAAAGGCAAGAAAGGGGTCATCGTCGGTTACTCTGACTGTTCCAAGGCCTACCGGGTATGGCTACCAAGTGAACGAAAGATCCGTGTCTCTAAGATTCTGCGCTGAGCCTGGGCCCGGACGCACATCTGCAGACTTTGTTCAATAAGAAGAAACATCCTGTCAACATTAAGGAGGAGGGTTCAATGAAGAATACAAGGACAAGGACGTCGAGATCAGTTCGAACGCTCTGGAAGACCATGAACCGTTTCTTGGATTCGAGGTGAATGATGACCCCATGCTCTACATTGGAGAGCGACAATCTCATCAAGGTACCGCAAGCACTGAACCCTGACATGCTGGCGGAGCGAGGACCCAGCAGACCAAAGTTAATGCGTACCAGAAGAAGGGGTCGTCCCACTAAAATATA
The DNA here is from genome assembly GCA_033556935.1 of Timema podura. Taxonomy (NCBI): domain Eukaryota; kingdom Metazoa; phylum Arthropoda; class Insecta; order Phasmatodea; family Timematidae; genus Timema; species Timema podura. The sequence goes on from JAVRXN010000010.1 coordinate 12,328,213, forward strand.
CAAGCCAGCAGCCAAACAGGCCGATCAGAACCTTGCTCTCAACAATGATCCGCCATACGGTAAGGATACAGGGCATTCAAACACCACATCATCTCAACAAACTATGAAGCACATCATCGTTAAAAGTAACAGGGAAGATGAATCGTTTCATAATGCCCTAGTTGCAATGAATGCCTCAGAGTACACATCGACAATGCCATGAAGGGGCCAGATCGCGAGGCATGGTTTGATGATATCTATTCTGAGATCAGGTGTTTGGTCACCAACGACACTTGGGAAATCGTTGATAGACTGACCAACGATAGAGTGATAGACTGTAGGGCAGTTCTCCAAAACAAGTACAATCCTGATGGAACGTTACTTTGGAGGAAGGCCAGGGTGGTATCAAGAGGCTTCGCCCAAAGACCAGAAATCGATTTTCTAGACACTTTTGCTCCAGTTGTCAGGATCAAATCATTTCGGTTGCACATGGTATTGTTAGCTAAACTCAACTTACAAGTCTCACAGCTTGACATTAAAATGGCCTATCTGAATGGTGACATTGACACACTAACATTCATGGAACAGTAGGACTTGCTTGTTGAGGCACTACGAAAGATGATTAGGACTGAAAAGGACGACAGCATTGTTGGGAAAGCAAAAGACATGCTTCAGAAACTGGAATCCGGTAACAAAGTCTGCAAACTTCAAAAGGCCATTTACAGACTCCGTCAAGCTTGTAGACATTGGCACGCTAAATTAAGTGAAGCATTAGAATCCATTGGGTTGCAGCCCACAAACTCCGACCCATGTGTGTACATCGATTGTCAAAGTAAACACCCAGTCTACGTGCTCATCTATGTTGATGACATTGTGATTGCTTTTGGAAACCTGAAGCGAACCAAAGACATTAAAGGTGAACTATCGAACAAATTTGTCATAAAGTACCTTGGAGCTATAAATCATTGTTTAGGAATTGAAGTGAACCAATCCAAAGACAAAGTCACGTTGTGTCAGAGTGGCTACATCAGGGATGTTTTACATAAGTTCGGGATGGATGACTGCAAACCAGCGAAGACACCGATATCAACCGGAGCTAAGTTTGATTATTCTTCCTCCACTACTGCAGAAGAAACAAAGTAATATCCATTGAGAGAGTTGATTGAAGCCCATATGTACATCGCCATCGGTACCCGTCCCGACATTGCTTAAGCAGTCAACATTCTGAGTCAATATAACAATTGTCACACCTCAACTCACTGGCAAGCTGCCAAGCGTGTCCTAAGATATCTGCAAGGAACCATCAACTAGAGGTTGGTCTACGCTAGGGATGATGAAGGCATTTCCGGTTTCGCAAACGCCGACTGGGGAAACTGTGACACTGACAGAAAGTCCTATACGGTTACTTTCACCTTGTCTGGAGCGGCGGTGTCATGGTGCTCACGAAAGCAGAGAACCGTCGCCTTATCTTCAACCGAGGCAGAGTATATAAGTCTCACCGAAGCTGTGAAGGAAGCAATCTTCCTTTTGGCCTTTGTGCGAGAACTTAGTTTAAAGGAGTTGTCGAACATCATTATTTTCAATGACAATCAATCAGATGTAAAATTGGAACATAACCCTGTCTTCTGCTCAAGATCGAAACATATAAACATAAAGTTTCATTTTATTCGTCAAGCTCTCCAAGATCACCCACTAAGGCTTGAATATCTATCCACTGAGGATATGGTAGCTGACATCTTAACAAAACCGCTTCCTGGAACCAAACACAAGAAATATGTCAACGAATTGGGTTTACATGCTTGATTGTTACCTATTGACCTTTTGGACTCTAAATTGAGGGGGGTGTTTGAGTTCAATTAATACCTTCAAAACGTTCATGTTTGTTTACATTTGTAGTCACTAAAATGCCGACAGATGTCTTATGAATCTAGTCTTAAAAGCTTTTTCAAATAAAAAACCGTTAGTCATGTTCCAGCCAAACGCTGTACCGGTCGTGCTATAAATTGTATGTGTTTATGATTGTTTTGTCATATTTTTTTTTTTGTTAATGTTGCCTCTAGCCCTAACATGTTGATGGTATGTAGCTAATAAGGAAGTTTAAAGTGATGAACCTCAAAGAAACTTGCTTGATATTTTTGTGGCTGAAGAGGAGGTTGGAGCCAGGCTGAACTGGGACCATAGCCTGACCTGCTAGTCCATCAAACTTATATGTGAAACTGAGCTGACCACTGATGAGGCAAAGAAAATAACTTGATCGATTGGTCTATATGTGGAGTGAGGCTTCATCATAGGGAGTAGGTGGTCTGGGGCTTATTTTGTGATAGTGTATCACCACAGCTAGACTGACTATGCTTTGGATGCATCTCACATACTAAAAATCGAGGAAGTTCTGTCTTTTTGAAAACCATTTAGAAAATCATTGTTGGAGATCACACTGACACTTCTTTCATATATTAGACATGTAAGGGACCAAGATTACAGGATTAAAGCATATCAAAAACTGTAAGGCAGCACTATGTAAATTCTAAAATATACCTTTAACCTATTAACATGCTCCTTGGTAGACTTTTTAAAGAGGGAATACAGTATACTGAAGGCTGTGCCACTCACTGTAACATTTTGATTCTGTCCTTGATACCCATTCTGGTAGTATGGGAGATTCATGCAAAGGCATATAAGCAGGGCCTCAAGCCAAGCATATATGCCGAGAATGTGCATGCTCATGTCTTCTCTAAATTTTCTCTTTCTCACATTGAAGTTGATGGAATATAACTACCAGTAAACATGCCCAATCCAACTCATAACACCTTGTTGAGAATAACAGATGTAGAGGTTGCAAAATCTCATTAGTGAAGATTTGATTTGCCACTGTTGCATAACTGTTTTTGTGTACATTATCATGAAGCAAACAACCCTGAATTGACAGCCATTTTGACTTAAGAATAATATTTGGGTTCAAATACAGTGACATATACAGTATTTTGGAAAATAATACAAAAGAAACTTTGTACCAAAATTGTCGCATTAATTTTTTTTCTTTCATTTCAACAACATTTGGTAAGTTTAAACATATGTTTTCTAATTTAAACCAGTTGCTTAGTAAATTAACACTCAATAAAAGGCATACCAAATTATATTAAATGCTTAAATCTATTTTGTGAACACCATAAAAAAATACCTTTGAAATTCTTGTTACCAAATTGTTTTCCCTCTAGTAAAATAATATAAACAGGAAATGTCCTACATGATAATTGTCACTATATACCAATGGCAACTGCATCACCAACAATATAATTTGCTATGAGCTTTGTGAGACCTCAAACAATGGAGTTTTGTACAAGGGATGTTCCAAAATATACCCTCGTGTAGCTGTTAAAAAAAAAGAAAAAATCCTATTACAGTGAAAACTTACATACATAACTGAATTACATAGTCGCAACCCAAATTCAAGCACTTGTCCTACCATGATACCAGTTTTTGTAATCCCTCATCAAAGAACGATGCTGCCAAGGTACCAAGTCAGTTGTTGACTCCAGTCATGAGCTCCTCCTTGGTTTTGAAGCGCTGTGTAGAAAACCAAACTTGAATCTTACCGAAAAGATGGTAATTGCTTTGCATCAAGTTTGGGCTGTAGGGGGGTGGTTGAACTGCAGTTTAACTGCTAGATTAAAGCATTTGTGCAAGTCGCAGTGTGGGGTCCTGCGTTGTCGTGCAGGAAAACTGTACCCTTGGTGAGCATTCACTGCCTTTTGTTTTGCATAGTACTTCAAAGCCTCTTCAGTGTTTCAAAAAATACCTCTTATGCTATTGTGGTTCCTGGTCCCATGAATTCCGTCCCTGTGGTCCCAGAACTTTGTAGCCATGTTTTTTTGTTTCAAAAATGTTTGTTTGAATTTCTTGGGCTTTTTTGGAGAATGAGTGTGAATCCACTGTTTGGACTGTTCCTTCATATCTACATTCATGAACTTAACCCATGTCTTGTCCTCAGTCCCAATTCTGTTGAGAAATTCCTACCCCTCTTCCTGGTAGCGCAGAAGGAACGTCAAAGCTGAACTTAAGTCATTTGTTTTGGTACCCACTTTGTACACAACTTGTGGTAACCCAATATCTCTGTGACAGTTCGAAACAGGCTAGTCCTTGAAATTTGAGGAAATTCATCAGAAAGATCAGAAATCGTGAAATAACGTTATTCATGCAAGACCTCCTTTTTGATCAAGCCCATCAGTTACAATTGATTATTGTCCTTGTCCCCCCTCGCTATGCACATCCGAGCACCCACCCCTAAATTTCCTTCACCAATCCCTCACAGAACTAGCACTATGACCTGCTTGCAGAAAATAAATTCCACCACAGACCTCACAGCTGGTGGGAGTGGCAATGACAGGGTCCATGTTTACTTTGTTGCTACTTGTGCACAACTGAACAAAGGTGACTGGGTAGGCATTTAGCAATATAACACTACACTGATTGCTACAGGCTAAGCGCGACTGAGACAGAATATAACTTTAGTGAAAATTAATATAAAATAAATCTTCCCCATAATTCAAAAGACAAACAATACTACCTTAAGATATATTTTTATAAGCTGATATAAAAATACTTTTCAAACAATGGCTGACTTCTCTTCATAAATTAAGATGGTGAATCAGCAAGGGTGGTTGAAGATGACATAAAACCTTGTTCAGTTATGTTCATGCGCATGTGTTTACAAATTAAAAACGTTTTATTTTGAAATTAATATTCTGAATGTTTCTTTCTCTAAGTTATAAGGAAACATTTATTTATTTTCGTAGCCAATTATTAGAAGATATAAGTGTAAATATAATACTTTTTAGTTTAGTATATTATGTACTATAATATATCTTGATTCCACAACAGCGTAACAAAAAACAATGGTTTTATTAATATTTTTTCTTCTCTCAATAAGCTACGATAAAGCCAATTGTACATTAATCCTTAGGAAAGTGTTACTATTTTATTATTTTGGTAAGGAGAACAGTAGATACCGTTAGTTAAGTTACTAAAACAATTTTAATATATTCATACATCAAGTCATGTTATTTGCAGTTGTCACCTTTGATAAATGTTATCAATGTTGGCTGCAAAGAAATATTTTTGAATTTTATAAACTGTTTTTGCAATCAAAATCAGGGTATAGAAGCATTATTAACGCTTTTTATAAATAATGTAGTATTACTAAGAAAATAATTACTATTTCCACATTAGTGACTTTCAACTAAGGTTTGCAATAAAAATATCCTGTTAGCTGTCGGTTACCTCATTCATACAGTGAATTGACTTTACTTACATTTGATATCACAAAGCATTTGACATTGAATCATAACAGTGTATTTCTGGAGGTGCAAATTATTGAAAAATATTTTGTGACTTTAGAATCAAATATTTTTTTATATGTATAGAGGATTTTTATTTCAATCTATTAACTCTTGTTTGATACCTTTTATTCTAAAGTTTTAATTTGTGTGCTAGCTGTTTAAAAATTATATTATTGCATTATTTAATTATATAATTCTCTTTTCAGATATGTTTGAAACAGAACTACGATCTGAAATGGAGAAAAATGTTCAAATTTGTTTGGGCACTAAAAAATATTCCAAGTCATCTCATGATATTTCATTAAAGACAATAAATAAGAAATGTGTAGATCAAGTTCTTTGTCCAAATCAGTCTCTTATGGAGATAGCTGTAAGTAAGTTAAATAAGTTCAAATATAGTTTACACTCGGTTTCTATATATGAGATCCAGGTGTAGATACACAACCAGGCATTCATACATTTGTGTGATATACATTTATTCTGTTCTTGATTGTCCATGGAAGTGTTGAAGAAATACATTGGAAAATATAATGCAAACACTAAATTATATCTGTGTACACTTTACTATCCACCTTATCCTACATATTCCTACAAATACAATATTAAGAGTGACCACGCTATGTAATATGTATTTATTAGGTAACTATTACAAAGCATTGCTCTTGTAATACAAATTTGATATATAACAGTTGAGATGAGCCCAATATGTTTACAATAACAACCCTCTAATCAAAATATTCAAATTTCAGCAGATAATAGTTACATAGTCTCGAAAAGGTCAAAAAAAGAATATAATAAATGAACAATAAATTTAAGGCTGAAAAGAAAATTTAAAAAATCAATCTTAGTCTTCTCTCCTGCTTCCATCAAAATATTCAAAAGATCTGAGAGTGTCTAGAATAAACCATTCTTTCAGATGTGGGAGATTTACACAATTTAATAGGGTGTGTCCTCTTTGTATTGTACATTTTAGCTGAGCAGACATTGTAACAATTCATGTGTTACAACTTAAAAACAAAAGGTGTTTCTCACTCATTTTTAAAATCTTAACACGTTTTTAAATGACTAGAATACCCACATATTTGATCATACATTCTTAGGCGTGAGACTCGCAATAAGACTTGATTGATAGTGATGAGGAAATTGACGTTTAACCCTTTGAGTGCCAAGAGAAATGACAAAAAAATGTGCTAAAAGTGCCAAGCTATTTTGCTGAAAAATGCAGGAGTTTGTTTAAATTTGAATAACTCATTAGTCTTTGAACTTCTTGCACTCAAATTTTTACATAAATTAGCTAACATGCTTGCCAATCCGATGATATAATTATACATATACTTTTTTAATTTTTAAATATAATAACAAAATCACTAGCCAAGATATTAAAAAAATGTATGGTTTTATTTAACAATAATTTTTAGGCTTTGAAAATTTAAATAGCATGAAATAGAATAAATCACTGAAAAGAACATAAAAAACTGAGTAAATGACAAAACTTACAAAAAAAACTAACTTTAGATTTTACACTAAAATTGGGTTATACATAGCAGCTGTTTCAATGACCATCAACTTTAGCAGGGTTATAGTAAAATAGTCTAAAATAAATAATTGGGTTGGAATCAGAAGGGGACGGTGAGGGGACTTCAAACCTGGTACTTTTGCATAAATATGAAGAGGTTGGGGTGGATTATCCTGATCTTCAAGATTTATTTCATCCCTTTAGGAATAACTAGTATTCATACTCGTGTTATCAATGACAGCTGTCACTCTACTTATTCCGATCTTTCACTTTCACTAGGATAAAATTCCTGTTCAGTTTCATTATTTACAAATTCAGAATCATTGCTTTCAGAATCACAAACAAATTGATTGTTCTGGGTTGAGCTGTCAATAAATATTTCAAGTATTTCTGTGTCTTGAATCACGGCTTTCCTCTTAGTAGCCATGGTTACAAACAAGGCCAAAGATAAATCTCATAAAGTAAAAAGTTATAAAATAATGTTCAGGTTTGATATATCGCAAAGACAAATAAAAGTAGCTTGAACATACGAGAATGCAGTGAAAATAAAATTTACCCTATCTGTTGACTTAATACTGAACTAAGAGCTCGAAAACATGGGATCGTTGTGAGCGACGCTGGCAAGTTTAGCAGATATTTCGTGCATCGCTCTGAGCGACGTTGGCACTCAAAGGGTTAAGGAAATGCCTTCCACTTGTGATTTTTAACATTGGTTTTACCTCGCCCTTTTCAGGCTAATGTGGTTGAACCTCTTCTAAACTATCATATTTGTCCTTGACAGTAAATTAAGTCATTAAATAAATCAAATGCTAAGTATTACCAAAAAATTCATTATTAAAATAATTTAATACTTTTTTTTTAGCCATCAGCAATTCATTCATCACATCTTTTATCTTAGTGCGGTATTGTTACCAGACATTATTTTATCTTGAAAAATCATTACCAGGCTTTGATAGCTTTTTTAATCCTATAACAATCTTATTTGGGACACTTTCCAATGTTCTTGATAACAATATGTTCATGAAACGCTGCAACACTACTGATATTTCCCATTCTATATTTAAGGGGCTCCTAAAGTCTTACCAGTGCATCATCTGTGGTCTTTGTGTTTACTTTGTGTATCCTGGGGTAGTAAAACGAGGTGCTGAAAAAAATTTTAATCCTGTGACTGATTTTATGTTTTTAATATATAATTGAGGGGTGGGAGGAATATGTAATATAAATTACTGTAATTTTAAAGAAGCCAAATATTATAAAATGTTTCACCTATAAATAAGAAGATTTAATAACAAAACCTTTTAATCACAAAGGTCTCACTCACCATCTTTTAAATTTAAATAAGTAAAATTAGAAACCAATATTTAGATTAAAATTTTGTTAAAACTATAATTTAAAAGCATCTAAAAAATATATATAATTCATTTATTTGATTTTGAGTAATTTCTTATGGTTTCTAAATAAATAATCAGTATAATATATTTACTTAGGCCTAAATATATGTGTTTCCATGCATCCCACCAACTATGCTATAATTAAATAATATGTGTTTATTGAAACAACATGTTTATGTTTACATGTTGATATGAAGACTAGAGCAGCTAAGACTAATGACTAATTACCAACTATGTTAATTTTTGGAATTGGCACTTTGATTTTTTTTTTTTTAATTGTAAGCTTCTCTAATTAATTTATATTTATTGATTGAAACAACATGTTTAAGTTGACATGAATACAAAATGCACTTTGAGTAGGTTAGATCACTTACTAGCTTACAGCTCAGTTTATTTAAAGGTAACTATGTTATTGATTGAACCAGTAAAAATAATTTCATAATACATACTTATTTTGAATACTAATTGTTTCTTAAAAAGAAGTGTTTTGTTCCAAATTATATGATTTGAATTGCTTTTCTGTCCAAACCATTATATTAATTTGTAGCGATTAAAACTGAGCCTAAACCTATAATTATTGTCTATTTTATAACTGCAATCAAACATCAATCTATTTATAGTTTTTTTAATTTAATTTTGCACCGCGTCTTACTGCCCGTTCGGGTTATACGCTTCTTTATAGTAAAAGGGATTATTATTAAAGACCATGGTGTACTTGCCAATGATGACATGATCAGCCCATGCTGTTGGTAATAATAATTTTGGCTTAAAATAGCTATAGATATTTTTACAATGTATTTTACCATAAAATTTCCTGAGGATGGCATTTAAATAATATATATTCTGCTATCCCTCACATGGTGTGTATTTTATAAATATGTTGGTATTTTTCATACCTAAATAGTGTACCATTACCTAAATAGTGTAAAATATCCATGCATTTACTTATTTACCTAATTATGATCAATCAAGATCAGGACAAGATGACATCCCCCAAAATTTCATATCACCATGCCATATTCTTGGATCTGGAACTGAACCTTTAAAACATCACAGTCTACACCAAAACCACCTACCATCAACAATACCTCTATTTTCAAAGCAACCATCCTCTTCATGTAAAACTCTCTCTACCTTATAGCCTAGCTACCAGAGCCATACATATATATTCTGAGAAAGAAGACCTTAACACGCAATGTCAACAACTTTTCAAGGCTTTCACAGCCCGAGGATATCCTAAACACATAATCAACAGTAACCATGATCAACCTATAGCCATGCTGCCATAGTCCACTTTCTATTTTACTCTCTTTTGCTGAAGAAGGGGAATGATGTACCCTGAAAATTATAATTATGTATTTTGTTGTGTTTTAATTGTGAACTTTGAGAGACCTACAATTTACTGGTGTGTTGGCTTTGCCTTTCTATCCTCCTTTCACTGTTTAATTTTTCTAATTATCTGTCTTTGCAGGACCTTATAAGAAGAATACTTGATGATAAAGACAGTGATCAAATTGAAACTGAGATAGCTAATTTACTAGGAAGACTCACACAATCTATTCAAAATCATGAGAACAACACGTCATCTGCTGAGCAAATTCTCTTTTCACCCTTAACACTAACCCTTTTATTAGCTCAAGGTATGTTTACCTTTGCCATTTACTCTTAAAAATTTTTCTAACATTTGTAATTTTTTGTCAATTGCTCCACCCTGTGTATTTAACAAACAATAGTAACCAGTACCTCTGTGAACAGTAGACCTCATTCCAGTCATGTTCTTATCATTACTACAGTCTTAAGATTTATCTTTGGATTTAAAGATGCATTATCTCCCATAATTATTTCTCCTTGGATTTTAAGTTGATATTTTTATTTGGTGATCAAGCAAGACAGAAAAAAAATTAATACCATATTCAATAGTACATTTTATTCAAAGAGAATAACCGTCGTTCACGTGAATTAAGATGTCAGTCTCGCAATAGATGTTGAAATTTAAAAAAAATATGAACTATTATATGAAAAAGCTGTCTAAGCAGATGCCATATTGAATAAGACAGAAGCAGATTGAAAAACTATGTACAGACATGGTTCGGCCTAGGTTCATAGGATGTAAATTTAGTAAAAATTTATTCACATATATGACAGTTATAATAGAACAAATATCCAGACAGATGAAATGCCAAACGGTCAAGTTAAAACAACCTCGCTAAGCTTAGTCAAATAACTAACTATGTAAGCTATGTACTTATTAAATAATGTTGGTGTACCATCTCTAGAACACTAATCGCTGGTGAAATCAGTTAAAAAGCTTTTTTTTTTTTTGTAAATGTTTTAAATGCACAAAACTTACCTAGAATATCTAATTAGGAGCTTATTATCAGTGGTTATAAAATCTTTTTGGACATGATTCATTAGCACCAATTTTAAAAACTTAAATTATATTAAACATTTTTGTATAAATTTGATAATTTACTCTTTGACGTTTATACCCATTGTGTTTTTACATCTTTTTTCACCTTCACCCACGTTTCCCAAATGGTAAAACTAAGTGTTCCATGATAAAATAAAAAATTTAAAAACACTCTACACATTAAAAGTAAAAAATATACTATGTACATTTATATCTGGTGGACGAGACAACATTTGAGTCAGGTCACTTTCACTGCACAGCTTGTTTACTAAACTTCCTTTGTAATAATTGTAATTTAGAACCTGCAGAGAATCTGCTCTGCTTGGTGGCGCAATGCTTCACACATTTGCGGGGCAATTTATGTGAAGCATACCCTGAGTGGTCACTGCGGGCAATCAAAGTACTGTTGCCATTCGTCGCACATACTTATGCAACATGGGTGAATCCTCCATGCATGCTTATGATGCGCCACATCCTTAAAGACTTAAGAGTAAAAGTATTATCTACAATTCTAGTAATATTATTGCTTTGATGGGCATGCCACTGCTAATGTGGAACAATTCACCGTGGAAACTCAAATAAAGATTTTTGTAAAAATAGAGTACTCATCCTGGCCCATGTGGTTCCTGGTAGCTCCGTGATTGGTTGTACATGTGATATTGAGTCACGATTTTTTTTGCGGGACTAAAGCCATGGTTGACTTCGATAAGAAGGTTATAAGTTTTCCCACTAATAAGAACTTGTTGGTCTCAAGGCGAATTGGTCATCACAAATTCGTCATAGTCCGACCAAAACTTAACGGACTCGCTGGAATTCCAGAAAATTCTAGATGATTTCCCGGACGTGATAACTGACCGAATTGGTCATACAAACATTTTTACCCATACTATAGAGTTAACCGATGACAAACCAGTTAGATCCAAACCTTACATTTATGCTCCTCCCAAATTAGCCATCTTGAAATCTCACATAGAGCTTCTGTTAGAGAAAGGGATAGTCAAAGGGTCAAAAAGTCCGTACGCTTCTCCTGCATTCCTAGTGAATAGGCCCAGTCATGATCCTCGTACTGTTGTGAATTTTAGGAAACTTAATCAAAAGATACTGTACGAAGCCACCCCTCTTCCTACTATTGACATGGCTTTCCAATTTCTAGGGCAAGCGCGGTTTTACACGTTTATTGACTTAAATAAGGCTTATTATCAAATTCCCTTGTCAGTGGAGTCGAAGCCGTATACGACCTTTTTTACTCAATGCGGCCTTTTAGAGTTTAATTATGTCCCTTTCGGTCTGAGTACAGGGGCTCAAACCTATGTCGCCTACTACACACCATCTTCTCTGACATCCAGTTTGAGTATGTATTTAACTATCTAGATGATCTAGTAGTTTACTCTGATAATTTAGAGGCCCACGCTGTTCACTTTAGGGAGGTGCTGGAAAGATTATGGGAAGCCAATCTGACAATTAACCCCGAAAAGATAAAATTAGCTGTACATGAAATTGAATATTTGGAGCACGTGGTGTCACACCGAGGAGTCTCGATAAATCCCGAGCGTACTGAGCCCATAAGAAACTACCTCGTACCTACTAACTTACAAAAATTGAGTAAATTTCTTGGGATGGTAGGGTTTTTTGGGAGATCCATCCCCAACCTATCCAATATAGCCTCATCCTTCTACCATCTTAAGAAGAAAGAGTCCCGTTCATTTGCTCACCTGAATGCCAATCTGCGTTCAAGGCATTGAAACTCAGCTTGTTGGGCCCCCAGTATTAAGAATGGCTAGATTTCAAAAGAAACAGATGCCTGTTCAACCGGTCTTGGGGCAGTGCTCTGTCAAGAGACGGAAGGCTCACTTATGCTTATTGCGTATGTGAGCAGAACGTTGCAGCCGAACGAGCTGAACTATTCTACATTTGAGTTGGAGGATCTGGGAATAATTTTTGCTACCAATAAATTTAGGGCGTATCTCGAAAATTGTCCATTTGATCTCTAAACCGATAACCAAGCCCTGTCTTGGCTACTAAACCATCCTAGACAAATTGGGAAGATTGGGCGTTGGATCGCTAAGATCCAGTCTCTTAAGTTCAAGATCATTCATGTGCCAGGCATCGACAAAGAAGTAGCCGATTGTTTGTCAAGAATGTTTGAAGAACCTGGACCAACCCAACAATGCTCTGATTGATGTTTAAAACCCATCTGGGAGTTCTCAGCCGTGTTCCGTAAGTTCTCACTCTGAGCGAGGTGCAAAGGAAGGACCCAGATTTCTTGAAAATAATCAAGGCGTGTGAGAGTCACAGCCTACCAATTTAAGGTTAGAAAATGAAACCATTTTAATTAAACCCAGTTCAGGTTGGAAGGTTCCACAGCATTTAACTAGGATGCTCTTTGAATACTTTCATGAATCCCCCATCAGAGGACACATAGGGATAAACCGCCCTATCCTCAAAATAAAGGGGAGTTTTTATTGGAAGGGAATGGAGGCTGAAATCTGAAAAAGGGTAAAAGAATGTAATGTGTGTCTTCTGGCCAAATATGCTCAAAACACCAAGAACAGGATGTTGTCCAGTAATGTTGCCACTTTCCCTCTTGAAAGGGTCTTTGTAGATTCATTCGGACCTATGCCCCGTTCTAAAGAAGGGAACTTCATTTTACTCACTGCCATCAACACATTATCTATATTTGTATGGTTAATCCCTTTGAGAGTTGCTACTTCTAACACCATAATAAAAGCTTTGGAACATGTTATATTTAGCAACTTTGGGCTCCCATGTATATTAGTTTTGGATAATGGGATTAGGTTCACCTCAAGGGTTTTTTTGTGATATGTGTTTCGGCGACAGGATTAAACATGTCACCACGTCCCCTTATTATCCTCAACTGTCACACGCTGAAATATTCCACAGGAACCTTAAATCCACATTAATTGCTTTCCACCATGTTCATCACAAGGTTTGGGATTCCCACCTTACAGATAGCGTTCAATGGGGCTTATCACGACAGTCACAAAATAACTCCATCTTCCCTTATGCTGGGATATGAACCACTTTCCCCTGTTAATTTGTAGTGGGAAGTATTACCGGGTACCCTTAATGTGGGACCAGAGAGGAACGTTCTTGCTACTTGGCGAAAAGCCCTCAAGGAACTAAAACGTGTGAAGGAAAGAGTTTCTTGAAGATATAATCTTCACCAGCATGATACTCCTTATAAAGTATGTGACCTAGTGGCTCACGAACTTCATAGCCTTAGTAAGGCAGCTGAAGGGAAATCAGCTAAACTCTGCTACCGGTGGTCTGAGCCAATAACTATAGCAAAGCTTTTGAAACCTGTCAAAAATGTGTCGGGCCAACTTGAGCATCAAGCTTGTCCGCCACATTAAAATCGCTACAACGGGCGTAATTTTATGTCACAAAGGCTGAACTTTGGGCAGATATGAGGAAATTGAGCACAAAGAAATGGCATAATCAAAATTAAGATAAAACATTTTAAATAAGGTGGCGGGCTTGCTTGAAATCAAGTTGGCACGCCACAGTAAAATTGTTATAATTTGTGTAATTTAATAGCACAAACGCTGACTTTTGGGCACATGTGAGCACAAACGTAGCATAAACAGGGTTGCCACGCACCTGGAAAACAGGGAAAACAAAGGGAATTTTTTTGTTCGGATAAAACTGGAGAAACGGGGACTTTCACCAAAAAGCTAGAATTTACTGGAATTTGTTAGTGAATTTGGACAATATAGTGTTTGCAAGCTTAAAATAGGGGGAACATTATAGACTAAAATTTGTAACTGGATATCTGAGTAGTCTGATTGGAACACATCTCATTTATGATGATTATGCTTACTAGTACCTCATCAGCTTAAGACAAGTCCTGAGTGCAACCGAGACAACTCGTTCGGCAAATGCCGCGTCTTTTCAGCTTCCTCCACTCACCCCCGCCAATAACACAAATGTCTTGTTTCCTCCACCCCCATCCCCCAACTTCTTCAAGCCCATGCTGCTGGCACATGTTTCTGCTGCCAGTTGAATGATTCATTCTTTGGATTTTGGTGTTTTATTTGTCTGTTGTTTAAAAAAGATTACTCCAGTTGAAAGAGGTAAGTATCCCAGATATTATTGTTTTTGTAGCGGGATGTTTTAAGACTGTACCCTATCTATCTTGCCATTTTGGCTATTTTTAATATTTTGGAAATTGCCAAGGTGTCAATATTGTCTGTTTAAATCTTTATGGGTTTTAACATTGTTACTACAGTCAACTCCCGGTTTAGCTAAGGTGGATTTACCTGGTTGCTGTCGTGGCCAGGATTTAAAATAAATGGTATGGCGCTCCGCACAGACTTTCTCTCTTTTTCTATAAACTCAAGTATTATCAAGGTGTTGCACATCTTCAAGTAATCACATTATTATTCATTTATACATTTTGACCAATAAAAAATGTAAATATTGACTATTGAGTCTAAAATGGAGATAAATCATTGCTGTGCAAACATTTCTCCTAAGAGTTTTAAGGAAAAATAACATACTTTTTTTATATACCTACTTATATTTAATTACTCTATGGCATTGGAGAATTATTGCGTTAAGACTTAAGTAGTATATGTTTACAACTAAAGCTCACAAAATTGTATTAATATATTTGCAAATATCTCAGAAACTATTGCTTTTAAAAAATATAGGTCAAATAAAAGTTTTTTATTTCTAATAGTCCTACAATTTTGCAATGATAAGTTGTTTAGTTTCTCAAATAGTTGTGGAGATACGGAAATTAACGCTTCTGTAAAGTACCCTAAAAATCATTTTCATAGGAAAATGAAAATAGCAGTTTATTTATAATCTTAATCAACGCCTAGATACGAATTTTAATCAAAATCATTTGAGCAGATTTTGAGAAAACCTATTTTTTCTCTTTTCGCCCTTTATAAAACTACTCTTAATTTTAAGTTTTAATAGACACACAGACAGACGGCATTGCAAAGACTATTTTTTAGGGTTCGGGGGGTCATGAGACGTTCGACATCCATCAACATTTCAGGTTAGTTTTTTTTACGGTCGCAATACTTAAACTTTAATGTCCAAAAAGTTAAAAAATATATATAATTGCGTATAGATTGAAAGTTATTGATTTTATAAAATTATGTTTTGAATAAAATATTTGTATTATAAATATATATACATATTTGTAATGCTAAGTAATTTCATATCTCAAATAGTTTCGGAGCTATTATAAAAAATGTTAATTTACGCATCAGACCGGAGCCCTTAAAGCCATTTTGCCGAAATATTGAGAGTAGCCATTTTGTTTGGAATATTTATTTATTTTATAAATGAAATTTAATTAAAATCGTTAGAGCTGATTTTGAGAAAATCGACTTTTTCTCTTTTTGCCCTTCAGTAAACTACCCTTAATTTTAGGGTAGATATCCAATTCCAAAAACTCCTCGGGGCAACTCTATGAAAACCCTAATATTAAGTTTTAGCTCAATCGGTAAAATAGTTTAGGCTCTAGTTGGAGATACAGACAGACAGGCAGACAGACGGAAATTCAAAAACCACTTTTTCGGATTCAGGGAGTCATGAAATGTCAATATTCATCAAAATCTCGAGTTTGATTTTTTTTTACGATCACCATACTTTCTCTCCTGTAAGATAGAGAGAAAGTAAAAATGGAGTATACTGCAACGGGAAAAGTTTATGAAAATATTGCCTCCAGCCTGCTAGTCTGTCATAAAATTAGAATGGTTGTAAAAATGACCGATTGTGTTTGTGTCCACGCATAGCTACTTTATCTCTTCCACCCCCTGTGAAATGGACTAGCCCACTTCTACCACCCTTCTCTCCATAATCACAGTTCTTTTTACTCAGATCTTTCCAGTTCAGTGCAGTGTAAGAGATATGCTATACTGGTAAAATATTGATATTTGAGAATGAAAAAAATGAACAAGGAGTATATCAATATTTCCCAGTATCGATACTTTCATTTAGCGATAGAAAAATAAAGGAAGTAAAAGGAGAAAATAGGTATATTAAATTATTTCGATACCGGGTAAAAAGTTCTGATATTAGTAAAATATCAAAAGAAAAATATCGATACTGGTATCGTATCATTCCTAGTGCTAGTTTAGCATCTCATAAAAGTGTAAGATAGTAAAACCATTTCGAATTTAAAACTTTATATCTAGTTATTACCATACCTCAGGACTTTTTTTTTATTTTGTACCCTAGCCCTCAAATTAAAGGTAGTTTACTGATAAGTGATTTTTTTGAATTCCATATTTTTCGAAAATGGCTTAAACGATTTTGACTAAAATAAATATATATGGACTAATTGACCTCCCAAATAACACCATATAGGGTGACCTGGTGGTCTAGGGGTAAGGTGTCGGTCTTCTGTGCTAAGGGTCCGGGGTTCAATCCTCGGTCCCGGCACAGATTTATCTGAATGCCAAACCCTTCCTTCACCTCTGACAAGACGTGTATTAATCACAACTTGTGAATGTGAGGAATGCCAGGCCTCCACCGTGGTTCGGATTCCACGTTAAACTGTAGGTCCTCCATTTCATCTCACAATAACCCTACCATTACACATTAGCGTAAGTGCGTATAACCCGAACGGTAGTAAGACGCGGTGCTAATAATAATAAACACCATATATCTGTTTATTCGGTAAAAAAAAAAAAGTTGAGGGCTAGTTTACTGATGAGTGATGAGTTATTTTTTTCAAAAACTTGAAATATTTTTAAACAAGCTTTAACGATTTGGTTCAAAATTGGTATCTTGGGCCTTAGGCCTAATAATTGTGTTTGTGGTAAAAAGTTGTTTAAGGGTATTTTACTGACAATTGATTTTTCAATAATAGTTATTATGATAAATTTATGTGTGATTGCATCATATCGTTTATTAATCAAGTACTTTATTGTATTTGGTAGTTATTGATGGGTTTCCAGATTTACCATAGAAATAGATATTACGGGGTTTAGTAGCCCTCCATTGCCTCGCTAAATTGAGAGTTGACTAGGTTTTTTTTTATATATTTATTACAATATGGTAGAGATGAGGATGGCAGTTTATTAGAGGAAATGCACCTGAATGAGTGAGGAAAATCACATGTTAATTTCATTATTGTAAATTATTATTCACAATTTGTGTGGGCTACTTAGTCTATAAAGTACATATACAATAATTAAGATTGGTTAAAATGTTTTTAAATCAAATAATACATTCTTCTAAAAAAAAATTATACCATATTTAAACTCAAAATTGTATTTTTGGTATTTCCAACTTTTTCCTACTAGAATATTTATGTCATTCATTTCTCATCCTTTTTCCAAATAATTCTAGAACATGTGTTTACCTTGCACAATAAAACATGCTTCCAATGACAAATTACCACTCTTCATTTCTAAAATTTTCTCTAAAACAAAATTTAATGCCTTTATAATTATATTTATAATATCTATTAGGTGTCTGGAAAAATGAAAATTTCCTCTAGAAAACATGGAAAACACAGGGAATTTTGTAATGAGAAAATAGTAGCCACCCTGACAAAAGACCTAACGGGACCAAATTAACAAAACCACTTAGTTCTGATCAATCTTTTTGGTCACTCCCAACTACTTTTCTGTTTAGCTACTTCTAAAATGTTTCACAACTATTATATTTGATACTAGTTTTGAAACGTTTTTAAAGTAATTGGACAGAATTATTTATTTAATAGAGATGGATGTGTAGCAAAGCTATATCCTGGCTCCAAAACTTTACTAATTTCACACACACCTCCAACGAGTACTAGTTTTTAAAAATTTCAATAAAAAAACATTAGGAGCTAGCAATAGAAATATTATATTATTTAGGACTAAGTAAGACTATCATAAAATAATTATGGCTCCAAAACTTTACTAATATCACACACACCTCCAACGAGTACTAGTTTTTAAAAATTTCAATAAAAAAACATTAGGAGCTAGCATTAGAAATATTATATTATTTAGGACTAAGTAAGACTATCATAAAATAATTATGAATATTTTAATGCTCTACCTTTGTGTATATGCATGAATATCTGCTAGGGAGATATATTTGAAAACTAGTTATTTAATATTTTTTTAGGGTTTTTGTGATCTTTAAAAAGCAGAAGGCAAATGAAATATTTTTTTTAGCAAAAAAATTATGTATTTGGATGAAGAAATTATTAAATTGAATTCAAAAATATATATTTACCTAATAATATAATAATCTTATTTATCAATGACATTAATAAAAAAAAACTATGTCTATCTTAATAGTCCTAATTTTTGCAAAGTTCTCCTTAAACAGTATTATATGTTACCCTACAAAGTTATTATCTCTATTTAACAATTCCTGATGTTAACTGGTTATGTGAAAACTTTTCAAAGGTTTACATTTCAATAGACTTACTTATTTTATTTTATTTGTTTTTTTAGGTACTTATTTCTTTTGATTTGTTTCAGTTGCTCATCAACCCAACACAGTAACACCAAAGATCCTGAATAATTTTGTCATATTTTGGTCAATCCAATATTTGACTTTGAGTAATCCACTGGATGATGTCTTAAAACGCATAGTCTGCCCTCATACAGTTAAGATGCTTGTTAATTCAGAGAGATCTCAAGAGCTTGTTTGGACTTGCCTTGCAGATATGTTTGTTTATTTAGAGGAGAACAAATTGATCTCACCTCAATTAATAAGCAAACAATTCCTTGAAGTGCTTCAATACCCTTGGCCTCAGGTATGATAACACGACTTAAGTTAAAATTTGAGTTTATAATATTAGAATTTTATATGTAGCTTTAATTAAAATTATGACTGTCATGCTTAGTGTTTTAAATTCTTTCCGACAATATAGAATAAATTAATTTAATTACTGACATTGATAAGAATTTTTACCATTATATCTAATGGAAATTATTGTTCCATTTAAGGAGCTCCTTTAGAGTTATTCTTCACTTCCTTGTTGTTTTGGGTGGAAAGAGGGTTATTCAATGTGTTTCACTGCTTATTTGGATTATTTGGATTATACACACACTTCCTTGTTACATCATTTTGTAATCTCTTACAACTATCTTAACTTCACATTGCCCATTACAATTACCTCATATAGAGCAACTATAACAACGAAAAGATAGACCTTACCTATTATTTTATGTAATTTCCATGCTAATTCTGATTGGACAATAGGTGCACACAGGAACTGTTTCTTCCCAGTTAAGTGTGTGCATGTGTAGGGGAGGATGTGTGCATGTATGCATGTGCATTCTCATGCTAAAAATAAAAATTTGAAAAAAAAAAAGTCCATTAGTACAAATACAAATGCAAGATATAAACAACAATAGCACACAAAAATGTCTAACTTGGAATCACATTGATAATGTTTAGAGATTTCAGAAAATTGACGCAGAGTTGAAAAGTTCTGCACTAAATTCTTGTACAAATAGGGGAGTCGGACAACAAATTAAAATAAGTAACAACAAGAAAGTTCATGTCAACAGACTAAAGATGTAATATGCAGATTCTGAACCCTAACAAAGAATAAAAGTCTCTAGCGAATCTTCATGAGGAAAAGGTGAAAAAGATGAGAATTTCAACCAGGACAAGAATAACTTAGAATGTAGATGAAAAAACTATGAACTAAGTCAGGGTCCCCAACACTTACCCACAGGCACCATGACGCCCGCCGACCCTTTTGCGTGTGACCACCACTTTTAAACCACAACTGATAGGGTTTTGATTTACATTTTGAATCAGTGGTCACTTTTCCAACAAAAACTATGGATACATATCTCCAGGTATGCTGTTCTCAGGAAGGAGGGAATAGATAACTCACCCCCCTTATCCAATTTCTCCCCCTCATTTGCCACATATACTCAATTATACCATTCTAATAGTTTCAGATGGAAACGTTTTATTTTTTCCTACTCTTAAAGACAATTATGAAGAAAATGTTAGGTGACAGAGACTTTTAGCTCAGCATAATTTGTTATGCACCTTCAAATTCTTTTGGAGCTGTAGTTGAGTAGTTTATTATGATAGAGCCAATGGTCACCTTTTTTTTTATAAATCCTTTTACTTGCCAAATAAATATAACATAAATTTTTGCAACCATTACAAGTCTTGTTTAAGGGCTGAAGAATTGGAGATAGAGTGCTAAAATCAAATATAATAAATGAGAACTTTTGGAATTTGGTTAAAGGAAAAAAAAATTCCTTTCTTGAAAAGTGTAGTGTACTAGATAAAATTGTTTGTCAGTTCCACTTAGGCAAATCATAGTTTTCGCTATAAATATCGTAAAATCAAAGTTAAAATATTACCTACTGAAGAACATCTTGCTGATTGCTTATGAACAGGAATATCACCCCACACTCTGAATTATGACGAAGTGGCCAATGAAATGTAGTGCCAAAGATCACCTTGACTTTTAGTTTTGTAAAATTTGTCAGGATGAATTAAACTTGTTTTGGATTAAATTTGCGTGTGTATCATTTGCATTATTTTATATAATATTATAAACCATAAATTGTATATGTTAAACTCACACCTTTTAGGAATAAAATGTTTTCAGTGTGTTATATGTACTATTAGTTATATCCGTCTATAAACTAGCGTTGAAAAATTAACTAGTGCCTGCTGAACTAAGTTAACATGGTGTGGTCTAAATCGTCACTCTCGCATCACACTGGACTACCAATGACTGGGAGATTGGTGTTCAAATCCCGGTTAGTTATACTGAGGGTGGTTTTTCCAAATAATGTTCCACTTAAATGCAGGTACATTTCCTCTAAAATTCAATCTTCCTCATCCCTAACACAGTAGCGTAATTAGTATAAATGCATATAGCCTGAATGGGTAGTAATACATGTTTGTAAAAAAACTTAATTGTATTTCTTTCTTTTTATTCCCCTGTACATCACTACCCATCTAGGCTACATACAGTTTGCATTGATGGGTAGGGATTAGATCAGAAGAATTTAGGAAAAAACATCCTCAATACACCTGGCAGAGATTCAAAACGCAACCTAGTTATTGGTAAACTAGACTAGATGTGCCTAACTTTTAATCATAATGTGCATTGATGTAGGATAACTTATGGCAAAATAAATATGTATTTGAATGTTTTTTTGTTGTTTTTTTTTTTTCAGGAGTACTTCAAATATTTTAGAACATGTCTATGTAAGATTTCTTCTTTAAGTTCAAACTGCTTTCTAGAGTTTGAGCTAACGAAGCTTAAGGACTTCTGTGAAGATGCTAGGTACAATAATAAAGAAAGTTTTTAGTACTATTCTAAGTCTATTCATTTTTGAATTGTGTTCTCTTAATATGACTGAATTTGTATTGGTAGAAAAGCACATTAATTGAATCTATTATAAAATAAAATTGGCCTTATAAATAAATACTTAAACATTTTCAAAAATAGTTTTTTACCTAACATTTGTAAAATGTAATTAAAAATAAAATGTGATGGAGTATTTTTTTAAGTTATACCTAAGTTATATCTAAACATAAAAAACAAATTTTTAAATTATCCCAAATATAAGATATGTATAATGTTTGTATCTCTTTGAAGGCTAACTAGTTTAAATAAGGTATTATATTAATTTTCTTTTTTCTTTAAGATGGTTTACTTATTGGATGTATTTTAATATCGTCATTTTCATACAAATATTTAAGTTAATTTTATTTAATTTTAAATATCTTACTATATTTTTTAATTTAACATTGTATTTTAGATAAATGAAATTTTAACCCAATTTTTTTTTTGTAGACGTATATACAGCCTTCTTTAAAAACTGTTTAAGAAAAATGTTCAGTTTGCTCCACATAAACTGTCCACAGTTTTATTTATTTTGAAATTGTTCCTACTGTAAAGTGCAAATACCAATAAAATGATATATGTAAATAAAAAGTTATCTATAACAAGTCTCACCTAGGGGCCTCTCCTTAAAGGCCACAGAGGCCGAGGTCCCACCAACTTTTTTCCAACTTTTTTTTATTCTATAAAATATGTAGAAAAAACCATTTAAAAAGTGGAACACCATTCTCTACACAAAGTGAATTATTAGATTTGCTATACAGTATTCAAGTCAAAATTATTCATTCCTCGCTCCAAACGTCACGCGAGGACTGTACCAGTGTTCTAGTGATTGAATATAGAAGCTGAACAGGGCCAGCTCTGACAGGCCCTCTCAGAGAAGCCACACACAGTGTGAGCTGTCTCTCAAGGTCAATCCCCCTACCATTCTGGTGCCAGGTTTACACTAGAGAATGGGGCTATCCTGAGTGGGCCCACTACACAATAAAAGTGGTCAATAGTTTTGTTTTGTGTTTGTGTGTTTGTGTTTTAGTATGTGATAAGACTCAAGAAGTAAGATGACACCTAAAAATAATTAACTAAAATGAATAAAGTAAATTCTTTATCAAAAACTTTTTTTAATTAGACTTGCAAGAAAAACTTGAAATTAAACCGTTAGGTGCACATCAACCTAATCACTTTACATTTATGCAGGTGGATGGAAGGAAATAAAATAACCTTTCCTAATTCTTAGTTTGTTTTTTAAAAAAAGGTGGTTAACTCTGAGTGAAGAAAAAAGAGATTATTTTGTTTTTATTGTTTATTATTTGGTGGTGAGTGGTTGTGGACAACGGTAGGCTGTGAGGATCTTATATATTTAAGTAAAAGAATTAAAAAAATGAGGAATATGGAATTCATTTGGAAAATGTATTCAAGTTTAAGACGTTCGAAACAGTAAATATTGCATCACAGATAGATTAACTGGTCAAAATTTTAGTCCAAAAACACAATGAATAGTTTTAAAAAAATATTCTTACATTCGGCAGATTAATAGAATGCTCAAAATACTGCAGTAGTCATGATCTATCATTAAGAGACTTTAGTACAAGTTATGTCATAATTTGGTAAGTTTAATTCAAAACTGGTATTCTTTTATTCTTTCTGTTTTTAGATTTGTTTAGTGATTTTCCTAATTATAGTGACTTTTAAAATTTAGGAAAACTTAAATGAATTAAATTTAATATGTTAACACATGGTGAAAAAAATCATTACCGGTAAGCTTTTACTTGGCCCTACCAAAATTAAAGATCACGCTCCGCCACTGGTCTCACCTGTCATTTTTGAAGCTTAGTATTAAGGATAGAAGTTTATGATTTAATTTTTTTAAATGCATACGAAGCATGCATAGTCCACTAATTATCAAAGTATGTTTATCTTAAGAGAGAAAAAAATCACAAACTTAATTTCACCATGTATAGGCATAAACTCAAATCAAAAGAGCATTAGAATGGTAAGTTAGTAAAAAATATATAAATACATATATATATTTCTTTGTATTAACACTTGAGAAATTCTAATCTTTTGCAAATAGTTAATTTTTTAATAAACCTTATTTCTTTTACTTAAAATAAATTTAACTGTGAATAGTATCACATGATAAAAATTGGAATCTGAAAACTGCTCTTGATATTTCAGCTTTTCTGAATACTTGTAGCCCTCTGGGCAAAACATACATTCTATTGTGAATATTAGTTTCTTGTTTGCTAACATACTTTACCAGCATGTCTCCAACACAGACTTTTTCTTGCAAACACACTACCACCACAATGTCTAGCTAGTTAATACATTCACACTACTTGAATTATAAAGTTTTATCCAGTTTAGTGCTGTATACTTGATCACATGTTTACTCAAGATTCTGCTTTCATCACAGCAGCAATATTGCACTGTAAAGTGACTTTTTTAATGCTCTTAAGTATTTTATGAGAACTAACACTAAATATAATATTCCCCAGCAGGAATAAACAGTAAATATAATTCCATTCAACAGGACTGAGTAGGAAATAATATAAATTTTAATATTAACCAGCAATATATTAGTTAAAATATGAATATATATAGTACAGGTAACCACAAGTAAGATTAAAAATTAATTTTAATAGTAGCCAACACTAAGCAAATTAGTCTATTATAGTTTGGGGGAACTGCGTTCACTTGATCTACGATCAAATATGACTCAAACCCAACAGTCTTGCTGCAACATTAATTGTAAAGTTAGCTGATTCGGTGGCTACGTGGTCTAAGGCATCAATCTCACAGTAGACTAGACCACCGATGACAGGGAGATTAAGGTTTGAATCTCATTCAGGTGTACTGAGGGGGGTTTTTCTAAAATGGTTTTCTCTCGCCATGCAAATGTTGGTACACTTCCTATAAATATAACCTTCTTCACCTTTAGTTGCAGAGCCCGAATGTGTATGCAAGCCTAGGTAATTAACAACATATTTAAATTAAATTTCAGTATTTAGTTCTATCTTCTTGAATCTTTAATGAAAGACTAAATCTTTTTAGGAATTTCACTCAGACATAATTTGGAATCTACTGGTGTATGGATGATAGTGAGAATGTTGGAAAAAGCTTGAAATATCCTTAATAAACATTAAAAAAAGGATTGGACCAAGAACCATACATTTTGAGTGCTCTTGTAATCACGTTGAACACAATATTAACTAAATGTCACACATCAAGCATGGCTGCCGCCATTTAGATATCACTGCATTCATTGAATCGAACTTACTGAAAATTGGGCATTTGATTGTAATTTAATAGAATATCAAGTCAAGTGGTGTCAAAAGCCTTACTAAAGTCCAAAAGTCCCACGACTTAATATAATCTGAGAAGGAACTGCATGACTATTGGGTAACACTATTGTCATTCTCTTGTTTTCACATGGGCAATCTCCCTGTAAATCGGGAGACAAATGGGGGCACCCTCGATGACGCCTCAAGATCTCAAATAATTTTAATAAGAATTTTAAAAATGCAAAGTATAACTAGAATAAAGAACAGAGTAGACATGTCATATTTTAAAACCAGGCTTATGGCTTGATATTCACAAAATTTGGTGTATTGCACATGAACAGTGTCCCTAAAATTTCCAATTATAAAAAGCACAAAAATATCACCTTTGGTACACTTTATACAATAGCGAAGTCAGATAAATTTTTAATTCATACTGACTTCCTTTCTATATGGACAAAAACCAAATCAAGATATAAGTACAAATTCAGAACTAGAATCCACTATTATGATGATTAATAACATTATTATTTTTAAGTCTAACAACACAAGATAAAACTACCAGAGCTGCTTACTTAACGCATTGAGGCAAAGTTTTATTAGTTTTTTTTTTTTTTGACACGTCTTACTACTGGTTCTGGTTTTATGCAAATGTACTAATTACGCCAATGTGTTAGGGATGAGCAAGGCCTAAGATATACAGGTCTGGCAACTTATTAGTTTCAGTGATCAGACATTGAATCCAAATAGCGCTAGTGTGTCTGCATATTAGCATGTGCATAGTTCATATATTGTAGAGAAGCTTGAACTACTACATTTTCATTTTATTGCTTTAGGTAATATGGTGAGTAGATAAAATAATTAAGATGACCATAAAAGGAGCTTATTATTAAAATACATATCAACTATAATAACTGATTGCTCATGATTTGGAAGGCATTTAAATGTTCTTGGCTATTCAATAAATTTGTTATTTTTATCAAATTTATCTCAGTAGAGTATATATGGTGAAAAGAGGGGAGGGACTGTCGATGGAGTATTTTATACAATTTGTCTATTTAAACTGATAAACTATTATTATTTATAAAATGTATTAAAGGTCTTAGGCCAGCCAGCTTATGACACCTGGAGGAATTCTTGTTTAAATCCTATTGTGAAGAAGAAAGGATAGTTTTAACTAGTCCTACAACTGAAAAAAATTAATTTGTAAAACTTTAAAAAAAAATTGAGTAAACCCTTACAATTCAATCAAGCCTATAACACAACTAAAAGCAGTGCTCAATTCAAATCCATAGAGTGTTTTATATCAAATTCACACTTATGTTATTTATTTCAATGATTTGTCACACATATTACTAGATTTTAAATTAAAATATTATTTATATATCTCAACTATGTGAAGGGTTTATAATAGTATTTGACTAAAACAATCGTAAACAGCTCTTGTATGTCACATGTTCATAAGAGCAATATACACAAATCACAACGCTAGTTCATAAGATGGCAAACTAGCCAAATAAAAAGCTTCAAATTCTGATCAACAATTTCATACATGTAGTGAGGAATGTCTTAGAAATGGGGATGAATAAGCATTTACATAGAGAGAGAGTAGAAAACCATTTAAGAAAAATCACCCTTAATACACCCAACAAGTGTTATACGGTATTATAACCCTGCGCCCCTATTCCCGAGATCTCTTGTTTTGTACTTATGTCTATCTGACTCGAACGATCTAAAACATTGATGAATTATTTTTGTATTGCTGAATGAAAATAAGTCAGTTTTGAGATAAGGCTTCAAGAGAATATTACCATTCGAATTGTATTATGTTGTACATAATAATTTGTCTTGTTGGAAACTAACTCCCTTTAAGAGCAACCAGTCCCAAGCTCGGAAAAAAAAAGCTATTTTGCCTCTCTTATGGTAAACAAAACCTTATCGCTGATTATTTGAATAGTATTGTCAGTATTTTGCTTTGTTGTAAATAACTTTTATTTATTTTGAGCATGTCAAAAAGTATATTTTGAGAAAATGTGCATTTATTGAAGATTCACTTTATATAGTCCATATATTATTATTTATTAGCTTAACTAATATGGGATGGAGCCTACTGAACTTTATGCAAAATTAGTTAATATTTTCATTAAAACATAATTTAAATAACTGTAATGATCTCGGTTCCCTCATGTCTTTCAATTTTTAAAATTAATTTTTATTTAATATTCTGTTTCTCATTTAATATTTTACTCGTCTTATTTAAGATGGTCTTTTTTTTTTTTTTTTTTTTTGCACATATCAAGGTCAAATTCATTTCCTTGTTGAACATTATGAGGCAGGTTCATTTATACTCTACCCCTTTATACGTTTTTCCCACTTTCTTATAATCTCTTGTTGGTGGATGAAGTGAGATAAAAGTTGATTTGGTTCAAGGCTCTAGGAGCTATGGGTTTCGCCTAAGAAAATTCAAAAGAAGTGTCGTGGCTTTGGTAACTCAAATCCACTCATGCCCTATTTGTTGTTGAGATCGGACATGTGTGTCAATCACTCCAAGATGTAACCTAGTAATCTATATTTTCATTGGCTTCATATAATCGTGCCAAGAATTTAAATTAAAACTATTTAATTTATACCGAGTGCTAAAAAATAGAACAAAGTAATGCTAAATCATCATGTTTTCTTAAATACTTATTAGTTATTACAAAACAACCATTCAGAAATAAAATCTTCATAATTAGGTTTTCGAGACATAATAAAGTGACACCCAATGGGGGGCATACCAACAACTGAGACGAAAAATACTGCTCCACTGACTAAAAAGCCAAACACCAATAGAATTACGAATCGAGCATCACAAAGACGAATACAGCAACAGGACAGCAAGAGGCGTGAACCAAGGACTGTGTGTAACGCGTCACTGGGCTACTGGGGGTTCAACAATAAGACAAGGTGACTACGAGGACAAATCAATGACACTACAACTTAATGACACATTAAACCGCACGACTACAAGACATGTGAATCAAAGGTCCAGGGTTTGATTTCACCACAGAGTTTGTGAGTATGTGACAAGCTCTGTTTCAGTCAATTTCGGAAGCTGGCAGTGCAAGTGAGCTGGTGAACAGCACAACAGGACAGGAAAAAGGAGAAAACAGCTGACACATAGCAGTGAAATAAAACTACACTAAACGTGAAGGAGTATCAACGCTTCACCTAGTGAACCAAGGACATCACGGAAAAAATAGCTATATATATATATATATATAATAACAGATAATCCATCAATAATTCATATAATTTTGTAATGACAATAACATTTTAAATTTCATTTTGTAAACTTAATTTAATACTTATATTTTGGAAACACGTGCAATAAATCTTTATAAAATGACAAATAAATAAGTAAGTATTGGCGGGCAATGATGACAAAAATGAAACTGACCGTTGTTTGCTTAAAACGGATTTTGATAATATGCCACATAACCAAATTGGATAAGTCCTTGATGATGTTAACAAACCTGAAACAAGTACTAAGCCAGGTGAAATTACAGCTAATAATAGTGATAGAAGTGATCATACTAAAATAGGACATTTGGAGGTAGCTTATCAAATTCGAGTGGAAAATAATGTTTTGCCCATAAAATTGATGCAGCACCTGGAGAATTAGAGCAAAATAGGGAAAATTTTATCGCGAACGAGGGAAAGGACAGGTAAGAGTTATGAAACAGGTTGAAGTGGGACCACTTGAAAGCTGGGATCAATTTGTAAACATTTTAATGGCAGACAATCAAAGATTAGCTCAGGGATTAAATCGAGAAATGACACTTATTAATCAAAATATATGGCAAAAGATTGAAGAAACCAATCAAAATTTTAAAATAAGTACAAAATATTTGGGAGATAAAATAGAACTGACTAGTCAGATTTGGGAAATAGGTTTGGAGAATTAGATTCTAAAATTGACTTGTTAGAAAAGACTAATAGAAAATTTGCTACACAATTTAGTAAAATTGAAAAAGAATTTGATATTTGAAAAGGAAATTTAAGAAAAAATCACTTTAACTAATCCAGTCAATTTTGAAAAGTGAAATTAATAGTGCTAGAGTGGCATTTGAGGAACAAGAAGATGTAAACAGGAACCTAATCACAACCCAGATAAGTAAAGTTGTAAGAGAAGAATTCAAACAAACCGAGGAGAAATTTAAGGGATTATTTATGGAAAATATTAAATCTGTTGGAAAATTAAATTAAAAATTATGTGGATTAGATGAAGAAATTAAACAAATAAAACATGTGAGGGAAGTTGTGAGCAATGTATGTAACCATGCTAACATAGCAAAAGGCCTAAGTGATGTAACACTGTCACTTATTCCAAAGTACAGGGGGGGGGGGGGGGGGGGGGGGAAGGGCAATGTATCTGCAGCCCAATACATCCAAAAGGTGGAACAGGTGATTAAAGGGGGAAATTTTAGTGAGCAAAAATAAAATTGAAATACTAACGTCAAGTTTGGAAGGGGAAGCCAGGGCATGGGCCAGTGATGTAGAAGATGAGTGGGAAACTTACAAACAAGCCAGGGAGATGTTCTAAGACAATAATTGGTCACAGGCAATGCAGGATGACTTCTTGCAACTAGTTTTAATAGACGGTATAACCCTTGAAATGGTAGCATGAATGAGTATCTTTACAAATTTGTCACTCAGGTAAAATAAATAATAAATCCAGAAGAAGAACATAGGCTAATAGGTAAATTAACTCATCATTTTCCCATACCGGTCCAAGATGTATTGATAGGTACAAATATGATAAACCTAAAGGAGATGTAAAGGGTACTGTTGGTGTTTGACGACAGGAAAGATCAAAATATTGAGTGAGCAAACAAAAGTAGCCCTCAAAAAGAACATTTTGACAGATTTAGACAGCTACAGGTTCCACATCATAATAGAAATAGGGAAGTTGAAGGTATGCCTAACAGACCCTCCCCTTTCAATCCACAAGGTCAGGGACAATCTAGGCAGTTTAATCCCCATCAACAATGGCGGAGAGATTGGAATCAAAGACCTATTTCAATCAATCTCAATCGTGTTAGCGATAATAATTTATGTCAAACTAATGTAATAACTGTACAGGTACACCGACCAGTAAATTTGAACTTGATATAACCATTCCCAAGGACATAAGGTCGGGGAAACTAAATGACCAATAATGTGACATTCCGTACGTTGAAGTATGTTTGCAAAGAAATCGGACCATTGAGCAAGTCGATCAAAATTTGAGTTATGTTTCACAGAATTTGATTCTCCACAGTAATCTGGAGGAGGATTTATTGTTTGAAGGAAATAATAGTGCAGAATTTAGCAAGGCTTTGTCCCCAGAAATATAGTGGAAAATAGGTAGTTTTATGATGGAAGTTATTAATTGACACAGGATCATTAATGACAGCCATTTCATAGGAATATTATGATTAATTAAAGAAATGTAGTCATAATGAAACTATCCCAATTCTTCCAATAAATAATTAGGTAATAGTAGGTGCCACTGAGGCAAAGAATAAAAAAAATAAAGAAACATTACTTGATGTAGAGATAGGTTAAGTCAGAATGACAATTATTGTTCTAGTAGTAGAAGGCATAAATGTGCTGGCCATTTTAGGCTTTTGAAGTAGGTACAAACTTTCAAATCAGGCAGGTATCAATTAATAAAGAATATTTTAATATGCAAATTCCATTTTTGGGGAAGTTAGAGGCAACAATGCTAAGTATACTATATTAAGACAACCAATAGTAGAACTATTATCAGCTGAGAGTACACACATACCCTGGGTAAATATTGAGTGGAGAGTCTGTAAAATGTTGGTGTTAACTGAGAAACGGAAACATCATTTGTTATATACAATGTGGAAACACAAGGAATTTTTTTTTCTTCTATATGAGGCTTGATTTAAGATTGTAAAGCAAATTAGTCCAAGATCCAGAAACAGATCATATTAGTGTTACATTTAATATAAACAGAGTTGAAACCCTATTATAGCAAAACAGATATTTAAATCAGAAGTAGCAATATAAAAATTTGAATTTTAGATTATCATGCAGGTTAGTGCAGACTTTTGATATACAGGTTTTCTTTAATTTGAGGTGAGGAAATAAGTATTTATATATATTTTACTTGTTTTGAGTATGTGAGTGGTTATAAGGGAAAGAGGAGATAGCAACCCACAGCGGAGATCCATAGGTTTTATTGCTAACCAATATCAATATAAACCAGATTCCACACTATAGGTAGTGTTTACTAACTCTGCGGGTCAGGTTAGAAAATTAATTAGGTTTACCTAATAAAGAAAACTTTCTGTGGGAATTTGATGCATATAAGTGACTTGTGGAGCTGAGTCCTCACTTAGAGAAAGATTTAACATTTTAGTTTTTAAAAGTTAAATGGGGACTGATGATATCTCTATACATCAAATAGCGAGTATAGAGAACTTGAGATACATTTATACTGTAACGATGTTACCAACAAGTACGAGCTCAACCGATTCAACGCCAAGTATAATGGGGCTCTACTCACCAAACTGCCCTCTGACGCCCGTCCAATCGGTCATCATGCTCGCGTACACACACAAGAATATCTCAACACCAAGTAAAGGCGGGCCAGCTGACTTCACTCCGCCGGCGATCGAGGCCCCGCCCACCGCGAAGAAGAAATCATCAAACTTGACTCAACCAGTTTCCGGTTGTTCTAATTAAATGCTAACAGCGCTATCTTTATGTTACCAGAGTTGCCCTCTCTTCCCGCCCGGAGCGCTAGTCGTGTCCTTTTCTTTTGTTTCCCTCTCCCCTCCGAACTCCCCTCTCTGTGGTCAGAATCGACGCTAGCAAATTGTATAAAACAGGCTGTACGTTTCAAATCTTTACTAATTACATCGGAGGCTTCATTAAGGTGAGAGCGTTGTTAAACGTCTCTACTGGGAATATTCATCTACTTTTCTAAATTCTTTTTCGGCGATATTATGGGGGGAACTATTGTCCAAATTCACTGTTAGACTTAACTTCGATTGATTTAGATTTCTTCACAGTTAATGAGTTTTAAGTGGCGTAACCACGACTCGTTGAGATCAACTTTAATTTCCTTTAGCGCGCTTTTGAGCGCTATGTACTCTCTTACCTTAATTAGTCCAACTTGGGGTACTTTCAACCAGAGGGTTAAACGGTTTATTTACATGTTATTTAAGTTTAGGTTCATAATGTACGTTATGTGTTAGGCACGTATAACCTTGAGCTACATTATGTTTGCATAGGTTTAAAATGGAATTAATATTGGAAGACTTGATTAGATTTAGTAAATGGGGACAGTCCATTTTGGCTCATCTGACGGTTAACATACTTAGTTGTTTGCATTTATGAGGTTTAGGCTGAGAGCACGGCTCAATGTTAAATATAAATTATGGGCAGATTAATTGTAAATATCAAATGAATAGGGTAGTTGTGTACCAGACACCATGTACTTTTAAATGTTGTATAGGATTCTTCTTTAGGAACTCTGGTAGGGCTAGTGACAGAAATGTGTAGTAGATCTGACCTTAATGTGAGTCTTATAAACTTTGCAAGCAAACATTTAGATAATAAAATTTCTAGCTGATGATATTTAAATATGGTTGTATGTATAAAGATTTTACTCTGTAATGCAGAGCGATAGGAAGTTGCTAACTGCGTCCTAATGGGACAAACCTTATTTTGGCAAAGTATACAGAGGTGTTGCTTATAGCCTGTTGGGGCTTATGTTGATTATATGGTGGAAGGAGAATATATAGCTAAGACTAGTTTAGGCTACTGGAGCCAGGACGAGCGTCCTGCTTATTAGACTGTCACAATATAGATATTATCCACGAACCATACGAATGGACTTGGTAATTTTGATGAATTATGAACTGATCTTTAAATCTATATTTGGCTTGGTGACCTTTAGGTCGAATGCTCTACGGAGTGATTTATGTTATTATTGTTCCTCTGATTTTGTACATTAGTCTATTTTTGATTATATTAAATAAAATGTCAACATTATTTCTTGTATTTCTTTTACCCTCTGAAACGCTTCCATTGCTTTGACTTGATGGAGGTGAAAGACGGTACAATACTTGGGCTGCTTACCAGGTAAATTTAACAGTAAGCAGATTGAAGTAGTGTAGGAAAGGCGCATGATCATCCACACTATAGTATGTAAGATTAATTGAATATTGTGTATGAAATTGGTAAAGTGGGGGCTATGATAACCCGTAATGTATAGAAAAGTAGTTTGCATGGTGAGGGTACGTAAGAAAGGGATAGAAGTTTATATATGTTTTATGTTGGTGTTTTTGTCTTGTTTTGTACAGAAGTGAGGAAAGATGGGTAAAGACCTCGTTTCTGACATGGAGATCTTGTGTTTTTTTATATCAAGCTCTCATTCTTATAAAAATGTACTTGCTCTTCATCAGATATGTCTTCATTAAGAGAAGGTAATTATAAAGGTGTCTTTCATCCTCACCAAAGCTCGTCCTTGTATTTTGTGATATTGAAGCTATGGCCACATGCTTATTTGAGGTTTGTAAGTAAAGGTATTGTTGTAGATTTAAGGGGATTTAACAGGTGATTTATATAAAGTGAGGTGGAAACAATTATACAATATATGCTGAAAAATGTGATAGACAACGTGCTGAGTATTGCCCGACATCTGGTGGAGCTAACCTGAGTGACATTATACTCAAAAAGTGAAAAAGTACATTATGTAGTTTGCTTCTATTTAGCTAGTGAATATTTGATAAAATTAAATCTTCTTTGTTATTCTTTTATTCCCTTCTCAAATACAAAGATCAATTTACCAAAAGTGGTATCTACAAATTGATATGTGAATGTAAAGCTTTATACATTGGAAGACCAGAGGAAACCTTTTAACTCGATGTGCTGAACACATTAGTGATTTTAAATACAATAGATGCAAATCCAAATTCACTGAACATCTAAAACTTTCCGGGCATCAACCGACCCCCAACACCAATCAATAACTTTATGAAACATTTACAGTCCTCTTCAAAAGGTCTCAAAATGGACATAGTGGAAAACCTACACATCCAAACAGCCGTTCTGAAAAACAACAACAATATTTTAAATGAGCAAACTAATTTTGAAAGTAAATCCCTCATCAACACAATTAGAAAACTACTTCAACACATCAAACTGAAAAGGTAATCCCCATTCCAACAATTCTTGCTCTCCCTCCATCACAATTAAAACCTATTTGAATCTTAATCAATAAGATTAATACCGCAAATTCATCTGCCTCATCTTATTTCAATTCCACATTTATTTATTTTTTTGGCAAACCTAACAATAATATATCTACTCATGATATAAATTGCACTCATGTTACACTAGCAACACTATCTAATATATCAATTGTTTTATTTATTTATTCAATTCATATTGGTAACATACTACAAAAGGTTTCTTTCATAATAGTACTTTAAAATTTCACAAACCTTCCGATGATATGTATTTGAAATAAATCATCATCATCATAAATAAGGTATTTATAATCTTGTTAATTTAAATGATTATTTATTTAATATTTTGTATACTATCCTTTAATTTATCTAGACTATTAACATTTTTAATATCTAACTGTATTAAACTTACAATTTTATTAATATATTGAGAATTTTACTAACAAACTTCTGTACAATATTTCACAATACAATTAAAAAAGCTCAAATATGGAGAAGGGAATAAAAAAATAACTAAGAAGATTTCATTTCAACACTTATTATTCCTTACCAAATAAATACGAACATTATTAAAAATGGTGAATAATTACTTTTCAATTAAAATGTTAATTTTCAAGTTACTGATTGTCTAATTGTTTTAGCCCCAACCTGTATATTATGTGGTGATTCATACTAAAAGGATGTTCCATAAAACAACTGGCAGAGGAAAGAGTTATAGTGTATTACTGATAGATAGGGCACAATGAGTATAATGATTTGAATATACAGTATATGTATTTAATTTACAATGTAATATCTAAACATGTTTTAAAAAAATTAGTATAAAAAATATGTAGGATACATTTTCACACTTTGAGAATGTAAAAAACAGTTGTTAGGTTTGAAAGGTCAGCTCTCAGATATTCATGAGAAATGATTTAAGATAAAAAAAATAATAGTTTTAAAAGTAAAGGTACCAGGGCTCGACTCTTGACAGGGGTCAATTTTGTGATCTATTAACACAAAGAAATTGTGAAAGTAAACACTTGTAGAGTCAGCAATAAGCTAAAATTGTTGACTACACTGAGTAAAGTAAAAATTAATATAATATTTTAAATAAATTTAAATTATGAGAAACTTTATATTCAAAAATTATAGGCCCATAAGGGCAGTAAGCCAAATAGTGGTGTTAAAGTATAACAAAGATTGTGATAAACAAACAGTTGATTAAAAATTAAAAAGAGTAAACCATATATATAACTATGAAGTTTAATATTGAGTTAGATGATGCCTTAAAATAACATGAGTAAGAAGTTTACATTGATTGTCCAATTGGAAGAAATAATGGTTTTAAGAGAGGTCTTATATGACAGCTAATTGAAGGTTCGGTGACAGGTGCTGTAGCATTTTCGCAAAAGCTGTAATCTTTTTTTTATTATTATTAAAGGTAATTAGGTTGAATCCACTCCCTAATACTCCTAATTTAGTTTCTGCTGTATAGTATGATGTCGTCAAACATTCAAAAAAATGTGTATTCTCTGAGATACGGGAGTTTTAACTTGCGCCATGCAGGAATGTTGTGGATACATAACAGCACGAGTCATGATATAAGTCTGGCTCATTTCTGCCAAATGTTTACATTGCAAATTCTATCATGTGTCTTCTGAAAGTTCTTTCACAAAGTTTTAGTTTGCTGTAGTTGTTATTCGCGTGCAGTCGCTATTACACATAAAAATACGGTTACTAGACTAGACGGTAGGGGTCATGCGCAGGTCTGCTCCAGTGATGATGTAGCCTGGACACCACCAGCCGACTCGGCACGTTAGCAGTACTCGAACCGAGAATTGGCATATTACAAATTATTTAAGAATACTCTTACGACTGCTTAAATACTCATTCATTTCTTTTAACTCTATCAAATACATATGTTAAACTGCACCTGATTATAAAAATTATAATATTGCATCTTAGCTTTATTCAGCAGAATACATAGTGCATGGAAAATATAACAAATATCATTCTACAAGCAATATTTCAGTGTTATATTAATGAAACAGTATAATATTATAAAAGCTATAGCATTCATGATATTTGTTTGGTAATATTATTGTTACATAGTCATAGGTCTATTTTATAAAATTATAATATTGTATTCAAATTGTATAAATCAATATAAATCATAAAACAATGCCAGCGCAAATAAAACCAATATTGTTGTACAAGTGCTGTTTTAGTTTTAGGTTTGTTTATTGATATCAACTATAGCATACAGTGTATTTATTTAATTTTAAATTTATAAACTGTTCCAATAGTTATTACCATTTTAAATGCTTACTTTTAATTAGGAACAATATTTTAGAATTCACTTCTAGTTAAAACTATTGCACCACTTTCTTAATCTGCTTTTTTTTTTTCCTCTGTTGACTACATTTATTGCACTTGTAATTTATCTTGGCTCAACGATTATTTATGCCTTTCATTCTAATAAACGCACAGGTTCTTACAAAACACAAAACTACAAATTTGTCGATTTCAGGATATTTACTTTTTATTCTCTCCTTCAATTTTGTGAAAACACCAAAACACTGGTTAACAAAGCCTCCATGAAAGTGATTAAATTCTTTTTACATTTTTATAACACTGTTGACAAATTCTCCCGTGGGTTTCATTAACGATCCCCTTGATATGGTTTGCAGCCAATTCATTCCTGAAGGAGAAGTGTCTCTGGTTAGGGTCCCATACATGCTAGTTTTTTCTAGATACTTCTTCGCTTTGTAGGCAATGTAGCCTGCGATCATTTCCAGTAGCTCGGTCCTCTCTTCAATAGTTTGCTGTGTTGAGTCATCTTGAAAATGTTTAAGGACGGTGGGTGTGAACTCAACATCATATTCATTGTCAGCCTGTTCGATTTGGGTGGACGCTTTGGTTTCGTCTTCATCACTATTATGTGACAAGGTCTGAGGAAACGCATTTTGTGTAGCTTCAGACAGAATATCTGCGATCAGTGTAAGAACTCCTTTTTCAAATAGAGAATTTTCACTGTTAATCACTTCACCAGCATTGCGGTTAAATATTAGAGACTTAATTCTATGAGATACAGTGGTGGGCAGAGGATGGTCATAAAATCGTCCTAGTCCTCGAATCTGAGAAAAGTCACTCTTTAGTATGTCCTGGTTACATCTAAACGCCAAAATATAAGTATAACCCTCAGATTTCAAATCCTTAAACAGACCACGAAGGCTATTTATAGACATCAGAAA
Source organism: Timema podura (assembly GCA_033556935.1). Classification (NCBI taxonomy): domain Eukaryota; kingdom Metazoa; phylum Arthropoda; class Insecta; order Phasmatodea; family Timematidae; genus Timema; species Timema podura. The sequence goes on from JAVRXN010000010.1 coordinate 12,365,933, forward strand.
CCCCCTTTGAAAAGGAAGAAGTTTGTCTGATATTTGTTTTTTCTTTTTCATACTTTCTAAATAATCTCATTGTGAAGATTAGTTAGTATGGTTTGCTTAGCACATCATCCTGCTCATTTATACCGTTGCCTTAAGCACTTTTCAAACTGTACGTTCCGCACACTGGGATTATTTGTTGAATTTAAATTAGCGGGTTGATCGATTGTATCTACAGTATCGCTTTTGTTCCTTTTGACAAAATAGTTCATTAAAAATGCCTGTCTTTTCAGGCCAGCTTGCTCCATTTCTTATTTTAAAATATTAACTGGAATCCATGGCCTATTCAACTATAAACAATGTTCAAATAAATAAATTTAGCTCTTCGCAAATTATTCAATAAGTACTTATATTAATGATTCAACCACCAAGCATAAACTCAGGTAAAATTCAAATTAAGTATATATTCACAAACACACCTTTTCAAACAAACTTTAACGTAAAGCATACGCATTGTTTGGTGTTCAAATTTCAACTGCTGCTTACTTGTTTGTCTCTTGCTGACTCTGAACACAAATTGTATATTTCAACAATGAATATTATGTTACTAGGATAGGAGAAGGACAGACAAAATAACAGTTTTAAGTCTGCTAACTTCCTAGAAACCCTATCAATTTCATGGGAGTATGTTTACTATTTCTTTCAATAAACATTGGATTGCTAAACATTTTTAGTGTTTAAGTTTTTTTACAGCTAGAATTATTTGTAAATTTTTAGCGAAGTCAGTCTTAACACATAGGAACCAACTCATGCTAGGTTTTAAACAAATATAAATAACTTAATTATTTTTTGCATATATGGAATCTTTGAGACACTAAAAACACATATTTATGCTATCTGGTGTAACTGTGCCTTGTTACTTTCTTGGAAACAACCCCTCTTTCCACCAAGGTTTGGCTGGCCATTTTGAAAACAAAAGTAAGGGATTAGTTTATTTGAAAACTCCAAAGTTGGACTGGAGATAACAGGAGTTAACATTTCTGAAAAAGTTGCTCTTAATAAGGAAAATAATGTATAAATTTGATCATTCATTCACTGCCAAACTTTAAACACATTTTGACTCCTCGACCCTTTAGCTAAGAGATCTAACAACATTCTTATAAATACAAAGTATAATACTACCAAAACATAACATTATGAAAATAAATTCTTAATATACCCTAATTATTTCGGGGGAGGTTTGAACCCCCCCTCCACCTTTGGTACAACCCTGACTCTGCCTTATCTATAACTATATGGACATCCAAAAATTCGCATTAGCGATAACGCGAATTTAATGGGTTTTACTTGAATAATACAAACAAGTTTTTTTCTAAATAAACACAATTTCTTTGTAATTTACAAATACCATGTTGTACATTATAATTTTCAACGTGATTACACTGGTGATAACGCTATGCCAGGGCTGCCATTTATATGGATAGTATCAGTTTGTGTGGCTTTTAAAGGTATAAAACGAATCTCTGGATATGAGTATTTTCACGGATTTTTTTTTTTTTTTTTTGGAGGGTGGTGGGAACATTAAAATCATGATTTCTATTTTTACACATTACGATACTTAAATTTCGATTTTGATGGATAGATTCTTTGTTTTCTGCCTTTAAAATATTTCACACCAAGTTCAAGAAAGAACATTAATATAATATAGCGATCTTGCTACAAGCGGTCATGTTTGATGTATATTGACAATCAATTATTTCAATATTCCTATTTGTAAAAATCAAGGGTAATGATATTGAGATATCAAGCTTGACATTCAGTCTTATGCGAGTTCTGTAATGTTACTTTATCATGCGACCGCAGGTATTCCTGCATGAAACACATCAAATAAAAAAAAAAAAAAGAAGATAGTGTCGGTAAGTGCCAAACGCGGGGCATAGGTAATAGGTTGAATACAGCCAAGGAGAAGAAGGATTTGTCATATGAATTGGTAAAAGACATTTGAGGAGGCAGTTTAATCACCATGTGCAAAAGTTAACTCAAAAGATTTCTTGTGACGTACAAAAATGTTCTCACCGACAAACGAACGAACCTTAAGGAAAATGAACTGGCCACAATGCCAATGTTTTCATTTGAGAGTTATTATAGTTAACAATGTAAGAAAAGTTTACTTTACAATTCACTTGGCTTATGGACATAAACAGATACATGCAATGTAAACGGTGAAGTTATTTTTTTCAAAAAGCGATGATACTTTATGCTGAAAGCGATATCATTTACAGGAATACGAGTCGAATTTAGTATTCATTAAAAAATAAATGGTACGGAGCACCGTACAGACTTTCTCTCTCTTTCTATAAACTCGTAAGATTTCTGAACAGAATAATGTACATTGTATCATCACCACTCCACATAAGAACACGCATAAAATAATATACAATGATATAGAATCAATGAGAAAAGAGGCTCATCTTTGTCCACCTAAGAACATTTAAACAGTTTAATATCTTCCACAAGGGTCAACACTTCGTATTAAAATTTCGATTTCTGGTTAAAGTTTTAATATTTTATAAGGTGTTGCAGATCTTCAAGTCATCACATTGATATTTAATTATTCATTTATACATTTTGACCAATAAAAAATGTAAATATTGACTATTGAGTCTAAAATGAAGATAAATCATTGCTATGCAAACATTTCTCCTAAGAGATTTAAAGAAAAATAACATACTTTTTTAGATACTTATATTTAATTACTCTATGGCATTGGAGAATTATTGCGTTAAGACTTAAGTAGTATATGTTTACAACTAAAGTTCACAAAATTGTATTAATATATTTGCAAATATCTCAGAAACTGCTGCTTTTATAAAAATATATGTCAAATAAAAGTTTTTTATTTCTAATAGTCCTACAATTTTGCAATGATAAGTTGTTTAGTTTCTCCAATAGTTGTGGAGATATGGAAATTAACGCTTCTGTAAAGTACCCTAAAAATCATTTTCATAGAAAAATGAAAATAGCCAGTTTATTTATAATCTTAATCAACGCCTAGATACGAATTTTAATCAAAATCGTTTGAGCAGATTTTGAGAAAACCAAATTTTTCTCTTTTCGCCCTTCAGTAAACTACCCTTAATTTTAAGTTTTTATAGACACACAGACAGACGGCATTGCAAAGACTTTTTTTTAGGGTTCGGAGGGTCATGAGACGTCGACATCCATCAACATTTCAGGTTAGTTTTTTTTTTACGGTCGCAATACTTAAACTTTAATGTCCAAAAAGTTAAAAAATTCATATAATTGCGTATAGATTGAAAGTTATTGATTTTATAAAAATATGTTTCGGATAAAATATCTGTATTATAAATATATATACATATTTGTAATGCTAAGTAATTTCATATCTCAAATAGTTTCGGAGCTATTTAAAAAAATGTTAATTGACGCATCAGACCGGAGCCCTTAAAGCCATTTTGCCGAAATATTGAGGGTAGCCATTTTGTTTGTAATATTTATTAATGTATATAAATGAAATTTAATCAAAATCGTTAAAGCCGATTTTGAGAAAATCGACTTTTTCTCTTTTTGCCCTTCAGTAAACTACCCTTAATTTTAAGTTTTAATAGACACACAGACATACGGCATTGCAAAGACTATTTTTTAGGGTTCGGGGGGTCATGAGACGTCGAAATCCATCAACATTTCAGGTTAGTTTTTTTTACGATCGCAATACTTAAGCTTTAATGTCCAAAAAGCTAAAAATATATATATATATTGCGTATAGAATGAAAATTATTGATTTTATAAAAATATGTTTCGAATAAAATATTTGTATTATAAATATATATACATATTTGTAATGCTAAGTAATTTCATATCTCAAATGGTTTCGGAGCTATTATAAAAAATGTTAATTTACGCATCAGACCGGAGCCCTTAAAGTGATTTTGCCGAAATACTGAGAGTAGCCATTTTGTTTGGAATATTTATTGATGTTCATAAATGAAATTTAATCAAAATCGTTAGAGCCGATTTTGAGAAAATCAACTTTTTCTCTTTTTTCCCTTCAGTAAACTACCCTTAATTTTAGGGGTAGATATCCAATTCCAAAAACCCCTCGGGGCAACCCTATGAAAACCCTAAATATCAAGTTTCAGCTCAATCGGTAAAATAGTTTAGGCTCTAGTTGGAGGTACAGACAGTCAGACAGACAGACAGACGGAAATTCAAAAACCACTTTTTCGGATTCAGGGAGTCATGAAACGTCAAAATTCATCAAAATCTCGAGTTCGATTTTTTTGACGATCACAATACTTTCTCTACCTGTAAGATAGAAAGTAAAAATTAGGGCTTAAGTCTAGATAACGGTAGCAAGCTTTTGGATACACAACAATTTAAACACCAACATTCGGTTACTTGCATTTGGTGAGAACACATTGGTGTTTAATTTTATTTCCATACAGTAAATAAATGGCTCCATTATTAATCAAAGCAGTGGTATTGTATTATGGATTTTTTCCAAAATGAGTACAGTATTTATGCCATGAAGCGAAGAAAGGGAGGGGTCTATTCAATAAACCACCGTTTGAGGCTCATACGCCTGGTCATCAGTATTGAAGACCTGGTATCGCTTTGGTAAAACGTTTGATACGAGGTTACCCTGGAGTGACCGAGCTTGTAAAGAGCACGATATAGCCTACACAAGGTGAAAGATTGGTATGGCCGTTATACTGAAGATCAAGAGATTACCAAGAAAGCTTGGGCTTTAGCGAATATTATTAAAGCAAAAGTCTTGATGAGATCCGTCCTTACCAACGTCATCAACGCAAGACAAATAATAGACTTACTACTACTCTTTGGAAGAAGAATGGTGGGTCCTTACCTATACTCCCTCAGATTGCATCATTAGCAGCTGTCGCAGGAGGAGTGGCAGGAATTACGAAAGCTGTAAATAGTTCCAAGGCTGATAAAAAAAATTGAGCGAGGCTCAGAGACATAATCGTATGCTCGAATCTATCGCTTTAGTTAAAGGGATCTATATACGTCCGTACCCGAAAAACGGACTACTACGTGCTCTTTCCAAAACAGATTTACTTAAGTACGGAAAGGTGTTAAATATACCTATATTTAGATGTGTATTTGCTAGAGACGCTTTACCTACAGATGGAGCATGGAGTTAAGAAAGTGGTATCATCAATCTCGATAGAGATAACGGAGGGGGTATTCATTGGTTTACGTTAAAAACATGTGTTCGAGTAGAATACTTGATAGTTTCGGAGATCTAAGACATCCGCATTAACTCGTAAGATATCTCAGTGGAATACCCATAGTATCGAGAGTACTGTAGTTTATTCTGCAGTCATCTATGCTTGGCATTCCTTAAATACTTATGCTAACGATCAAACCCAGTAAGCATGATTATGACGCTTACATTTAAAGGTCAGAGTTCAAATCTGACTTAGAGTTATTTCCCGCATATCCTACTATGTGAAGAAAATCGTTAAGGGGGATGGTTTATCGGACTGATCAATTTGGCAACGTTTAATTCCATTTCAAATATAAGCGAAAGTAATAATAAAGTATATGGCAATGAGAAGCAATGTATCGTTCCTCCGAGCACTTATGAGTTGGAAGCTTTGGATTGATATTTACGAAGAGTTGTTAGGAGTGATATGAAACTCTCTAATATGGGTGAGAATATATAATTTAGACATCTGAAACGACGGAACTTGTACTAGATAAAACAGGATGACACTCTCGTCCTCGATTCATTAAGAGAAAATCTCTAAAAATGTTAACACCTTCCAAAAAAGCTCTATAATCGACGCATAGGCTACTCACTATGGAAATAATGGATGGAAATACATTAAACATTGGAGAACCGGCCACATTCGATATTGTTTTAAACAGTTTCCAGTATCATTATTACACTTCGTATATTCCTTGTCCATTAGCTAACGGGGATGAGCTTAGGATATCTATCCAGAAAGGAGGATGATACACCTTAGCACATCGTTTACTTCTGCATATCAGAGGGATATTGCTTCTAGATACGGGAGCTGTCTGATATACTTGAGTAGATATGTTTCGGGTAGCGCACGTCTAAGTGGTCAACTTTCGGGTACGGCTGTAGATACGTCCCTTTACCTAACCGTTTATATGGAAATTCATTCATAGTATCTACAAGTATAGATCGGATAGTGTAGGAAGATAAGGGTGAGTAACTCTAAACCGCCAAGGAAATTACGTAGCAGGATTGTAGATAATAATCAACACTGGTACACATAAAGCGTAGAAGGATGATACAAGTTTTACGTCGATAAGGATATGAACATAGAGTAGATAAAGTCCCTATCCGAGAGAGTAGATAAATCTCGAGCAAAGTATGCAGACTTTGAAAAGAGCAGCAACCATGGAAGGGGGGAAATATGGAAATCGAATCGAGAGCATGAAGATCAACTCGTTAAAGAGGAAACCAGCTTGGATTCTTTAAGTCATATGCTGCTCAGGTTGGAAGAGCCTTTCACCGTACAACAACACGTCAACACCGAATTAAACAACCTGATGAAGAGGCAATATTTCGGTAGAGAAGAAAAAGGTTTGCTATGCTAACACCTAAGTTGTACGCAATATAGGATTACCCTCATCACCTTCGGATGTGACATCCATGTACTACGTAGATTAGATACAAAATATTTCGAACTGACATAAACGGGTGAACCCAGTGAGGGGACTGAATTGTATCCACTCGGAATGGTATCCATTCCGACAATTTTGTAATAAACTGCTTTTGTGAAAAACTGGAATTGTATCCACTGGAATTATATCCACAAAAACTGGAATTGTATCCACTCGGAATGGTAACCATTCCGACAGTTTTGTAATAAACTGCTTTTGTGAAAAACTGGAATTGTATCCACTGGAATTATACCCACAAAAACTGGAATTGTATCCACTCGGAATGGTATCCATTCAAACAGTTTTGAAATATACACCTTTAAGAGAAAACTGGAATCATATCCACAAATGGCCGACATGAGGTTTAACAGAAGGAACGTTTAACGTAAAAGCTTTGTCACACTTCTGGTAGAGGGCAGCAGGATGTATACTTGAGTGCAGCCAAATCAGTATGTTAATTCAATTAAATTTTTTAAATAAGTTTAAGTAATTATTTAAAATTCGTAGACTCCTATAAAGCTTCCAAGATTACATATCATATATTAAAAAGCATTGCGTTTTAGATTATTTCTGTGCTGCAGAAGTATTTTCTTAAACATGGAGTATTCATTCCCTTTAAAGATTGCAGTGCATACTAGAACATTAATTTGTAACCTTATTTAACTTGTAAGAGTTTTTTTTTCAGGTCAATATATTTTAGAGCATGTATCGACTTATATAATTTTAAAGAAACAATACTTCTATTTTATTTGCCGCCAGCCTATGCCTATGCTCAGTGAGCTATAGTGATGGGAAGAATCGAGTAACAGTAGTCGACTACACCTTTTGTGTATCGTAATCGGTTGTACTCGATTCTTCCAGAAATACTCAAGTAAAAGTAGTTGGGCCCTGTTCTTCTTTTAGTTGCTCCTTTTCTTTATCTTCAGATATAATACACAATATTTATTGGTATGTTTAACGTGTTGTGGGTGACCTGGTGGTCCAGGGGTAAGGTGTCAGACTTCTGTGCTGAGGGTTCGGGGTTCAATCCTCGGTCCCGGCACAGATTTATCTGATTGCCAAACCCTTCCTTCACCTCTGACAAGATGTGTATTAATCACAACTTGTGAATGTGAGGAATGCCAGGCCTCTACCGTGGTTCGGATTCCACGTTAAACTGTAGTTTTTGAAATTAATAATTAATTTACATTGATATTTAAGTAAATTTATTACAAAGTTCACCAACCACTAGCAAGATTTGTATAGTAGGGGGTCGAACACAAAACAGTTTTTGATATATTATTTGAATAGATATCATGAAATGTACTAAAACAGTAATGAAAATCTTTCTAAACAAATAAAAAGTAATTTAATGTTATTGGTTTTAAAAGTGAAAAGTGTTAACTTGTAATTGTGATGGATATAATACAAATTTTCATTATGGCTGGCAATAGTTTACTACAGTTTTTTCAATTGCTTTAGTTACGAAAGTGGGTTGGATTCGAGAGTCAGTCATACTTGTCCACGAAATCCGATTCCTTCAAGCACAACAACAGATTTGTCAAAAATATTTGTGTGGTCTGACTTTCAAAGGGGGGAACAGGTTCTGCCCTTAGTCTGGGCCAGAGTATGAGTCATAATACCAAAGGCATTAGGTATCTATTTATAGTTTATGTGGATTGCTATGAGCAGGTGTGAGGAAAGTAGACTCCCGGGATGAAAAGTTCTATTGAAAGTTGAATGAGAAGAAAAATATTGTTGGGAGAATTTGTCAGGGTCAAGCAATTATAGTTTGATGTTGATTACTTAAGAAAGCAAAAAAAAAAAAAAAAAATGGGGAAGGAAAGTAGAATTAGGGGTGAAACAAATGAGGGAGGAATTACAAGAAGATAAAAAATACACAAGCATGGAAGTAATCTTAAACCCTTACACTTCCGACAATTAAATAAACATAAAATATTATTTAAAAGTAAGAGCGATCTAAACAAAATTTTAATTAAAAATAAAGTTGTATATTTATTCTTTCTTAGGTCAAATTAAGAGTTGTTTATGGTCTAGGCCCACGAATATATATATTGTTGAATAGTGGGTAGTTGGGACCATCACGACACCGCTTTGTGCTCTAGACACAAATTCTGTTTTGTGTGCTGGAGAACCTTAAATGTGTGTAATGGAGGATTTTCATAAGAACAATCCCGGTCTTCCCCAAGTTTTGGTCAAATTGCTCTGATCTGTAGGGTTTAGGCTTATGCACACTGATACGGTTGGATAGAAAATTAAATTTTCTATTAAGGCCCCGCTTTGTGCTCTTGACACAAATGCTGGTTTTGGCGCTGGAGCGCCTTAAAAAATGTAAAAACTTTAAAAATCCCGTTCTTCCCCAAGTTTTGGCCTATGCACATCCATAAGGTTGGATAGAGAATTAAATTTTCTATCAGGGCCCCGCTTTGTGCTTTTGACAAAAATTCTGGTTTGATTTCTAGTACGCCTTAAAGAAGTTTGTAATGGAGAATTTTCATCAGAAAAATCCCGGTCTTCCCTAACGTAACTAAATATATCGGAGCACCTTCTATAATTAATTTCGGAACTAACTTTCTATTGGTTAAACTTGATTCGCTTGTGTTGGTATTAGTCGTGTAGTTTATTGTGGATGTGGAATAGTTAAGGCGCTTATGGACATTTACGTCTCGTTCTATTTCATTGGTTTTCCCGTTAACGCTATCCTTTTTATATAGCCAGTGGAGTTGCAATTATGTAGCTCAAGAATGAACACAATTATTTATACGAAATAAGCACCCCTTATTTATTATACAACATTCACTGATGCATCTACTGAAAGCAATATATATACTAGAAAAACTGATTCTTAAACCACCTTTTTTCACCCAAAATATGAAAATTAACATTGTCCCAAGCTTCAAAAGTCTACATATAAATATCACGCCATAAGTATATTTCCACTAGTGTGGGAAAGACAGTAATTTTATAGTGGTTGTAATAATTGTGGTGAGCATCGCCTGCGAAATCTTACCTGATATTTGGAACCAACTAAATAACCTTCATACCTCTTAAAATATTTATAGGAAAACATGAAAAAGTTGTCTTGTAATAAACTTTTTTATTTTGATTTTAAATGAGTCTACCTAAATTATGTTTTTTATATAAAAATAATAGTTCAAGTTTATTTGCGAACTATATTAATTTATGTATGGTGGTGTTTTTAAGTTGCAGAGTGTTTGTCTTAACTGGCACCGTACCCGGTCTTGAAGAGCGTGTCACACTTAGACAGTTGTGACGTTGAACACTGAAGAGTTATGTCAGCTCTTATCATTCACATCAAAATTAATATTATACTTCTTCGTTAGTATAGTTCAATAGACTGGGTTGTGCTGCAATTGCCGAGGCAATATTAAATTTTTCAAAGTATATTTTATGTGCAGCCACAATAAATACATTACCATACCATTTATTTACTACAGACTGAAGAAACATGTTACCCTCACTAGGGGGTCGATCGGTCTAAGGACTATTACACTCGTTATACTGTCACCATTAGTAATCAGGTTGGGGCTCGAATCTTAACGAATCACCTTGTATAAATTCAACACTACCACAGTTAGGAGTGTGTGTGGCAACCAGGCTAGGTGTCCTGAGTTCCATTCCCGATATGGTCATAAATGTATTATTGATAAAATGTCGAGTAGGGATTGAATGTTGTTCTAAATCGTCCGCTGATAAGAGTATGACTGAAAAATGAACTGTATGGGAAAAAAGATTTTATATTCAAATAACACTTTAAATTATTATTATTATTATCACCGCGTCTTACTACCCGTTCGGGTTATACGCACTTACGCTAAATGTGCAATGGTAGGGTGATTGTGAGATGAAATGGAGGTCCTACAGTTTAACGTGGAATCCGAACACGGTAGAAGCCTGGCATTCCTCACATTCACAAGTTGTGATTAATACACATCTTGTCAGAGGTGAAGGAAGGGTTTGGCAATCAGATAAATCTGTGCCGGGACCGAGGATTGAACCCGAACCCTCAGCACAGAAGTCTGACACCTTACCCCTGGACCACCAGGTCACCCACAACACGTTAAACATACCAATAAATATTGTGTATTATATCTGAAGATAAAGAAAAGGAGCAACTAAAAGAAGAACAGGGCCCAACTACTTTTACTTGAGTATTTCTGGAAGAATCGAGTACAACCGATTACGATACACAAAAGGTGTAGTCGACTACTGTTACTCGATTCTTCCCATCACTATAGCTCACTGAGCATAGGCATAAGCTGGCGGCAAATAAAATAGAAGTATTGTTTCTTTAAAATTATATAAGTCGATACATGCTCTAAAATATATTGACCTGAAAAAAAACTCTTACAAGTTAAATAAGGTTACAAATTAATGTTCTAGTATGCACTGCAATCTTTAAAGGGAATGAATACTCCATGTTTAAGAAAATACTTCTGCAGCACAGAAATAATCTAAAACGCAATGCTTTTTAATATATGATATGTAATCTTGGAAGCTTTATAGGAGTCTACGAATTTTAAATAATTACTTAAACTTATTTAAAAAATTTAATTGAATTAACATACTGATTTGGCTGCACTCAAGTATACATCCTGCTGCCCTCTACCAGAAGTGTGACAAAGCTTTTACGTTAAACGTTCCTTCTGTTAAACCTCATGTCGGCCATTTGTGGATATGATTCCAGTTTTCTCTTAAAGGTGTATATTTCAAAACTGTTTGAATGGATACCATTCCGAGTGGATACAATTCCAGTTTTTGTGGGTATAATTCCAGTGGATACAATTCCAGTTTTTCACAAAAGCAGTTTTTCACAAAAGCAGTTTATTACAAAACTGTCGGAATGGATACCATTCCGAGTGGATACAATTCCAGTTTTTGTGGATATAATTCCAGTGGATACAATTCCAGTTTTTCACAAAAGCAGTTTATTACAAAATTGTCGGAATGGATACCATTCCGAGTGGATACAATTCAGCTCCCCGGGCTTCACAGGTGTCTAGATATAATACGGGGCTCGTTCATCGGACAGGGCCTTCGTAGTTAGCACTATGTCGGCAAAGGTCACTGAGGATACTATCAAAGCGAGTAATATTGTTAAATGAAAGTACAAGAAGATACGTGATGCATGACTTTAGTCCGATACCATTGCCAAGATAACATTTAAACATATTATCATGGAACCGCAAAACTAAATGCTAAAGTTGGCAAGATCGAAACCGAAGGAGGAAGAAGTCACACATGAGAGAACGATTAACAAACGACCATTGGAGTTCTATCATTAACTATACACCTCTAGCTTATGACGATAAAACGTACGGTGTTCGTTATAATTGTGACACACCCCTGCTTGGAGATACACTTATCATGTTCGATGAAAGTGGGGGAACAGTACTCGTCAATAATACTTCCGTACCGAATACCCTAAAACGTTTAGAATAACTCTTCATAAAGCTACCTTTTAACTACACCGATTAGGATATAAACATTCACAAGTTTATACTTGAGGAGAGGAACGCACATCGAACTGAAAACTAATCTTACATTCGTCTTTAGTCATCCAATTATCTATGTATCATCGAACGTATGTTTCATAATAACTTGAGGGAGAAGGATTATACAAGACAGACAGAGGAAGAGGGATCGATTACACTTATTGGGACGATCCTAACGAACTAGTAGCTCGATTAAGACTTGCACACATCGAGTGGAGCTGGTAAACGGAGATCATCATTAAATATCTATCCTGTCCGTACTTACATCACAATCATGTATGCAGTCAAGAGAGATTGTGCTCGAAATTCGTCGTCCCGCAAGACGATGCTTCTCTAGGAGACGTGTCAATGTGTGGGTTTGAACGAGTTGCTACAGGCTGATTTGGTGGCGGTGATGTCCTCAAGATCGAATAAGGGATACAAGAAGTAGTCAACGACGTGTATTCTTAACGTTCTTGGGCCTTGCCTGTCAAAACGAAGACGGGGAAGAAAGTTACCGCTGCCATGATACAAGTTATTCGACAAGTAACCACTAAAAGTTTATCTCCTGTACGAAATAGTCATACAGATAATGGTACAGAGTCTTACAACGCAGATATAAAAGTTCTAATGTCAAGAAAAAGGCTCAATCATTATTCTTAATACAGTAGTGTTAAGGCGAATGTTAGTCGAGCCATTCAATTGAACTCTCAAGAATATGATGTGGACAATATTTACGACTAAAGTATCGTATCGATGGACCGATATGATCGATTCTTTGCTCAACGAGTACAACAAAACAGTACCCTCGAATAAGACCTATTGACGGTAAAAACTATAGTCCTTTAAAGGCCGTTTATCGACATTCTAAAACTGTGGATCCTCTACAGACCAAGTATAGTCGGCGATATGGTTTCAACAAGCATAAGGATGTTTTCGCAAAGTGTTACACTACAAACCTGTTGATAGAACTATTTAAGATATGCACGATCGTTGTATCATATCCCAGAACATACCTGCTTCAAGATATGAAGGGTGAAACTATCAAGGGGGAATTTTGTGCTAAGGATTTCAAGAAAACGTCTCACCCTGACGTTCAACTCGTAGATAAGTTTGTCAGGCGTGTCGGAGATAAAGCATACGTTAAATAGTTAGGGGTTGTTTCTACATACAATTCATGAATCGAATTATGATACATGGTTTAGGGGAGGAGGACGAATTGGAGAGGAGGGGCTGGCCAGACCGTATAAAGTGAGCGGTGGATGGGGCGTTTAATCGCATTCGAGATGTTCTGCAATCTTGGTTATTCTTTGGACCCGTTATGTGACATCAAGATCAGTGATGGTTAGTGACAGTACAACGTCAGGGTTTAACGGAGCTACACAGTGATGTGCCATTCAGCTGTGCATTCGAACCCGAGCATGTACAAACCCAGTCATAACATGGAAGGTTGCGACTCCAAGTGCCCGTCCGGTCTACCGTCTGAATAAGGGTGATACCATGGAGCGATGCATGATACCATGTATGGAGTGACTATCTTGACTCGGGGAATGTTGGGGTGGAAGGTATGAATCATTCCAGGCAGCGCGTGGCTGTTTGCATTTCCTAGTAAACAGTCATGTTATATAGACCTATAAGTTATATAACCTTTATGTTATATATTTAATGTACTTAATAAACCGAGAAAGAAAACAATAAGTATTTTACAATTTTCCCCTCCCAAACGGAATTATTCTATGCATAACAGTTACTTTTCTCACAATTTACTAAAGTTTAAAGTTAGGTAAGTTAAGCTACAACAAAGCTAATATGAGTAAAAAAAATTTACAATATTCAACAAATGATTATATATACTGTATAGCTTGAACATACTGTAATTTTAAGCTAATATATTAATATTAGCAACAACAATCTAGGTTTTCGGTTGATTTGCATTTTCAGACGCTTGTTATTACCCGAAATACAAAGTAATTTGTTATGTTTTTTACATAAAACTTATGCCAATTTATTCAACATTTACACCTTACTTACATAAAGCATCTAAAAGCTCTCAATCGGGTTGTATTATATTCAAGTGAGCGCGCGTCCCTTTTTTCTCTATGCTTCCAGTGTTAAACTGGCGGACGGTTGCCATACTATGCCATACAGTGACTCGATACATCTCTCCGTGAAGAGGGCGTGTTTGGCTTCATTTCTCACAGCGCTACAGCATAGGCATGTACTCTCCGAATATAAATGGCTCCATGGGTAATACAGCTGACCTCCGAGATTCACCCGTGTCTCCTACTCCTGCTGAACAGTGGAATCAGGAATTTTGTGACGAATTGGAGTGGATCGAATGGTAAGAATACAACAGAATAAAAAGTTTGACAACATTGATGACAGGTGAAATATACGTGCTCCGTTTAGTAGAAAACAAAGACGGTCCTAACTTTCTGAACTCGAGGGTGTGGGCCTAGTGAGGCTGCCATGTGAAAACTTTGGGCAAACATATAAACAAAGTTTTAGAATGTCCCAGAAAGGCATGAGCTATCTCGTACAGTCGTGCGTGTTTTTTTTAAATAGTAGATGTATATTTTATATATAATATTATGGTTTTCAATATTACCGTTAATAAAGTTTTTACATAGCTTATCTCACCTGTCCAAACTATTCCTTTCCTATAAAGCACTCCGAAGTTATAATAGTCTATAGTAAACTTTTTGATGTAAGAAGAGAACATTCTTGATGGAGGGGTATGGACTGGATTTAGTAATTAAGAGCACAGTCTAATCAGTGTAAGACATGATGTTATGCAACCTAAAGATGAGAAGAGAGGGAGTATAATGCACTTCGCCGTCCTGGAGGAGGAGGGAAAAATAGTATAATTGTTCCAGAATTCGACACTAAGCATGTGAGGGCAAGGCGTAGTCAGAGAGAGACAAATACTGGGCATGCGTAGAAAAGTCACGACCCTCCCATATAAGATGTGTGGGGAGGGCGGGACGATTTAAGACAAGAAACAAACATGAGCCTGCAGGAAACAGTATAATCAAATCATTTAATTTGAACTTAGACCCTTCTTTCACAACTGGTCCTGGAACTTGGTTTTTCATTTTATTTATAGCTGTCTCTCCCTAACTGTTCGAGCTATTGTGTGAGCATATATACGTACAGCAACGATACTCTCGAGACACCACTGTACCGTCGCGCTCTTGCATCCAGGCGCTCTTTTTGATATCAGAGGCCACGGTGGCTAACAAGGAAAATGAACATAAGAAAGAACACTTGAAAAGATAAGATATGAGTGCATTTAAACAAATCAATTTAATGGGTCCAATTGCTGGAATAAGTACATTGCACATGATCACAACACAAGACAACTTATACAGAAGCGGTTTCCTATTTTAAATTTAAAACCAAAAAATTATATAATAAACACATTAGCGTAAGTGCGTATAAACCCGAACGGGTAGTAAGACGCGATGCTATTAATAATAATAATAATCCAAGATTTACACACAAAAATGGACTAATAACAGTCAAATATTTCTGGAGGTAAAAATCATCAGATAAGTAGCATTTTTGGAACACGTTTGAAAATGTACTTTTAAATATTCATCTCCAGCATCAATACGTGATCGAAGTATTTCACGGAAACTATCTTCATTATCTTCGGGTTCATTGTAGATTTAAAATTCCCCAAAGTCCTTATGAGCACGTAGTAATATTTATTGTCTTGTAGGCCTAGCTGGCTGCGCTTTGTAACAAAGAACTGTTTCAGATATTATAAGAGGACGGACTGTCCATTACATCGGTAAATGGCTAAAAGGCAACCAGGTGTCTACACTAAATAGTACTATGGCTGGTCTTTTCCCAGTGGGAACTGCCAGAGCATTAAAAGTACATTTATGTCATTACCCACTGCCTAGATAAACCTCAAGTTTAATATACTGCAACATTAAATACTAAAACATAAGAAGCGCCAACCAAGGGGCGAAAGAAAGTACTATGTGTGCGGGCCACCATACAAACTTAGCCGTGCTCCACACTTTGAGCACCCGTAAATAATAACACAGAAAAAGAGATGTCGACTACAATGCTGTGAGATACTGACCTAACTAGGTCCTCAAATAAAGGTGTTAGACAACCTGCTTGTAGCCATTCAAAAATATGAACATTTGAGCATGACGTCCACGGCGTCATGTAATATTGGGAATTCTTATGGACATAATACTGAATAATGAACTTTTGAATGAGAGGGCTCTAAAACCTGGGTCCTATTACATACAGAGATCAAGGCTCCTGTATTTAAGCTATATCATTTGGATATAGTAAACATATGTTATCAAAACTTCTGACTAACAGAAAATTAAATCAGCTGTACTCTACAACTTAGTTTAGTCTCTCTGACTAAAACATAGCGTCAGAAGGACAAAATAAAAGGGATCAACTTGATTAAAGCAAACACGTCTGATGGACGTACCATTTATATTAGTCATTTTAACTAAAGAAAACACGTCTGATGGACGTACAAAATATGTTAGTCATTTTAACTAAAGAAAACACGTCTGATGGACGTACAAAATATTAGTCATTTGACTAAAGAAAAACTTACATAGTCATATGGAATAACTCAACAAGTCTTAAGGACTTGGAAAACAACTAAATACTTGAATTAATAGACGGGATTGTCGAGGCGGTGACACCCACGTCCTAACCGTCATGGTCAGCAGTATCTTTTACAGGTGCTGGAGCAGAGTTTCCTCCTTCGAAGATATCCAAGTGATGAACTACAAAAAATGGACCTAGGAGTTTCTCGTTTTATATACTCTTTCCTTGACTAGCAAATTGGGCACAGTAAACAATGGAATAGGGAAAAAGGAGGGGAGGAGTTTAGGGACTTTGGAGAAAGAGTTGCCGAGGAAGTCCGCTAGGGGCGTAGTGGTCGTAGCTCGTGGCGTCGCTAGCAATGAACCAAGGACCGTCTGGTCTTTCTTCAATGTTGAGGTCAAGAGGTTAGACGTCCGTTGAAACTGTCGCGCCTTTGCTTCCGCCATGCTAGCAGAACATTTGGTGAAAGCATGGTGATCGTATCCGGGAACATCCACGTAATGTAAGTAGAATCCAAACGAAATTATTGCTAAATACATCAGTATTAATTATCTTCTTCTGATTCCCTTATTGTAGTTAGAATTTTTTGCGGATTAAAGTTTGTAGATGTCATCTTGTCCACACAGAATAACAGTTTTTATAATATATTGAACCTCACATGGTATAATGACACACTTGTTGGTCCAACATATATACTACGCACATTTGCACAAACACAAGCCCTTTACACGACACTCGCTCGCACACCTCTCATCCACGTCCACAACTTCGCCATTCCACGCACTCACTGTCCTGTCTTTCCTTCGCACCAACCAGTCTCGCCAACCTCACGCAATAAGTTTCGGTGAGTTTCTAACACTCGGCCATCCTGTAGTACTCATCGTCCTCGATGAAGTTTGTTCACACATGTCATGTACAAATACACTCTCATATAATCCTTAACCTGTCTTATTACTAGATGATGATATACACATAATACAGACAATGGCACACGATGCCATACTAATCACATCGCTTCGGTGACAAAATCCTTTAGGTACTTGGGCTTACGTGGTTCTCGAATAGGCCAAGTCTTTGGGTTGTCTTGGTCTCTTCCAGTTTCACCATCAGAACTGTCTGAAAATGTCACAGGACTACTATCAGGTTTGGTTGTCTTCAGCTCCGGTCCATTTGACCTATCATCTTCTGATTTGTCACTCACAGGTTCACCATCATCAATTTTGTCTTTGTTACCCCATGACTTGAGTTGAGAAACGTGCGCAGTGGTGGCATAGTGTTTCTGTTTAACATCTCCTGTCAATTGACTAACTCGATAAGTGTTGCCATCTGGGGACACTTTCAACACCACAAGAGGACCTCTGTACTTCGACTGCCCCTTTGTTGGTTCACCAGTATGCATTGGTGTACGTCATATCATCACCACTTCTCAATGTCAAAACTTGGATGAGTATACCTTCTCTTATCAAATATGCCTTCTGGTGGAGCTGCTCTGCTATGATTTTGTTGCGTACTGTTTTCTGTATTCCTGCGGGTGGTTGGTACGTGCTGTTCCCAGGTAAATTGGTGGGACTCGTAAATACCCCATCATGGGGCCGAGGTTGGTACCCATGAAGTGCCTCAAAGGGTAATATCCCACTCGTCTTGTTGATAGCAGTGTTGAGGTCCAGTTGAATCTTCTTCAAATCCTTGTCCCAGTCTTATAAGTCTGCCCGCTGAGAGGAAACGGATATAATCGGTGTCAAGGTTCGGTTCACTCGTTCTACCTGCCCATTGGATTGGGGGTGCCTGGCAGAGTTTAGTACATGATATATTCCACGTGAAACACAAAATTCTTCAAATACATTGAAGTGAAACACGTTCCTCGGTCACTGACTATTTTTTCCGGTAGACCACGCTCATCAAATTCGACATTTCAATACACTCTTGGTAAGTTTATCACTCACTGCATAGAAATGCACAGATTTTATCAGGTTATCCACGATTAAAAGAGTTCACAATTACCCTTTGAGCTTCGTGGAAAAGGTCCTAAATGATCGATTTGTACAATTTGAAAAGGACGAGTGCCTGGAGGTATTGGGTTGAGTAGGCCAGCTTTTCGTCCCCTGGGACCTTACTCAAGAGGCACTCAAAGCAGTGAGCTATATGATGCTTCTTATTATATCGTTTCATTCCAGGAAACAAATAGATTTCTTTTATCTTAGCAACAGTATGGTCAACTGCGAAGTGTCCAGACAAGCCATGAAATTTAACAGTAAGACTTTTCTCGTCACTTTAGGGATAACAAAAAGTTTGAATGTATGCTGATTATGTTTCTCAATCTTACAAACCTTCCCATTTACAATTTCCAAATCAACTACCCTGTTTTGCTCAGCCTTAGCTCTGTGTTGTTGGGGTGATTTGAGTTTACGCATAATATCCCTTAATTATGAATCACTATGTAGCATTGATAGTACTTGATCTTCAACAGATATGGTTAAAAACACCTCACACCTATCACTAATCACTTTTGTCATTGTTTATTGTTCACAGCTCACTGGTGCACGGCTCATGGCATCCACGTGGGCCATCTTCTCAGCTGGTCTATGTTTTACCTCAAAGTCATATTCCTGTATAAAATTATACCACCTAGCAATTTGTGGGTTGGTCGTTCACTTTCCATTCATGTAAACTAATGTTTGACAATCAGTCACGACTGTAAATAAAATGCCTAACAAGAATTGTCTCAAGCTGTCTATGGACCACACTATAGCCATTAATTCTAGCTTGCTTGAGTGGTAATTAGCTTCCACATTTATAGTATTCTTGCTCACACAGTATGTTAAGTGCATGCGAGCTTCTATACCTTCTTGTAAGGCATTCCAGCCAACCCCTGAGCACTTGCATCCTTGTGTAGTTCAGTGACTTCATTAGGATAATAAAGCTTAAGCACAGGCTCCTGGATGAGGGTAATCCTGAAGTCTTCAAATGACCTCTTTTGATCTTCGTCCCACATATATTGACAGTCTTTCCATAATAAGCGACTGAGTAATTCAGCTCTTTCAGCATAGCGAGGCGTGAACCGTCTGAAGAATCTTACTTCATGGACGGAATTGGGCTTATGAGACTCGCCGACTTCCAATAATTCACGTGGCCCGGGTTGTATGGTGCCTTCTCTAATCAGTAATCACAAATCCCAAGTACTAAATGATTTTCTTCCCAAATTCGTATTTACTTAGCTTGCATGTGAGGTGATCCTGTCTCAAGTCTTCGAAGACTATTCTTTATATATTTTGCATTTGCCAGTGTTTGGTGGGGAGTAGGATGTCATCCAAGTAGCACATCGCTATTGTATTTCGTAATCCACATAAATCATGGTTCATCACACGCCGCAACTCAGCTGGTCCGTTGGTCAAATCAGTTACCAGTCTTTAAAATTGACCTGTTTCCCCCGATGTAACAAATGCAGTCTTCTCCTTCGCCTCATCAGTCAAAGGAATTTATAAATATCCGTGGGCTAAGTCAAGTACCGTGAACACCTTGCTACCAAAAAGTTGTTTAAATTGGTCATTGATGTGTTGTAATGAATATATATCCCTTATGGTTTGTTGGTTTTGTTACCCAAGCTCTAGAAATAGAGGGGCACAAATACAAATGATAGAAAGCAAAGTTCTCGACAGATAAGTTAAATGCAAAAATTAAATAGGAGTGCGCAGTAAGAGTAAGTATTAATGCGAAGATACTGGGTACGGAAAACGTGCCAAGCAATACCAATAAATAAGCAAAAGGAAACACGATCCTCCTTCATTAAAAAATGTGAGATATACTGTACTAATTTAATAAATTAGTAAACCAGATGGGATGTGCCTGGGTAGTATGCATATCCTAAACTAGGGATAACTTAACCTAACATAATTCAAAAGACGGCCAATAGAAAATAAAGTTTTATTATATGTAAAAATAATTATTATATTAAATATTATTTTGGACATAACATTGTTGCTTTCTTTCATCGTTACAATTAAATAAATATAATGTCCTTCCACAAGTAAATCCAAAGTATACCTAATCATCAAGTCCAACCGTTTAGTTCACAATATAATTTTTTCTCAAAACTTATTTCTCGCATACATTCCTAATGTTATAGCGATCAGACATATTGACTTCCAACAAAAAGAAAATAGTTATAAGTTAAAGACTTTAATTTTAACATTGAACAAAATGTAAATTACGCCTATCATTACTGATATCTGACAGTTCATGATAATGTCCTTATTAACTCCGTAACAATAATACGCAGATGTTAACTTTTTTTTTTTAAGTTTAACACAATAGTTTTAAATTAACATATATATCACGCAAAGCATCTTGCTTGATTTCGGAATGCTCTGACTTAAGGTCCTTCCATAAATAGTTGTAAACACAATCATAAATTAAGTACTATGGGCTAAGTTTCAATTTTAGACAAAACTATCTTCCCGCGTAACACCATTGTTAATAGTGACATGTTCCAACTAAGTGTCTTTACTAACTTCTTCATAAGGAAAATCAATAATTTTATAAGTCTTCAGTTAAATATTATGAGAAACATTTAAAAGTTTATAAGTGCAATATTATCTAAAGACTACGAAGCTATTTTCCATAACCATGACATATTTCAATGTCCATCTAAAATGACAGTAAAGATCTTTTCATTAACAAAATATATTGATCCGAAAGAGAATTTTGAAAAACATAAATAAAAAATTACGCCGAAAATGAATTTCTCCTTACATTTTACGTGACAAGTTCTCGAAGCCTAAGCTTCACCTATCTGCTTCAAACGCCGACCAAAGAGTGAAGCCTTAGCCGGTTGGGCGGTCTTTTATACGGCGCAACTTCACGAACTAGGGAGACAGGATCCACGAAGGGGGGGAATGTGCGTAGCCATGAATAACGTCTACATCTCTCTGGAAGCCTTTTCCACTTCCTTCTAGAAGGAAGTCTCTCATCTTCTTGGAGTTGTTAGGTTGGTACTATTGTGGCAAACTCTAGCGGGCGTGTCCGGACTCTTGATAGCTCTCCGACATTTGTTGAGTGGGTTCTGATGCGGCTGGACGTGTTGTTGATTTCTTGCCGAGCCTGGGTGGTGATATTGGGTAAGTACTGCTTTGTTGCCTTGTTGACTGTACTTATAGCAATAAATGCTACAAATCTCCCCCCTTTTATCAGATTGAGGTGGGGGGATTTTGGCACCCCAGACTCTCTCCTGCTCCATGGGTTGAAGGAGGTCCATAGAAGTACTTCCATCGCTTGTTAGGCGTCGTGATGATAGCCGGCCATTGTAGTCCCATCAATACTCGGCGGGTCCCAGTAATCTGTAAGTAGCGTCTCTAGCCGTCCGCCGCCCCATAGTGGACTGGTACGTCATTCGCCAATGCGCTGACTTGTACTTCAGCTCCCAAGCTGACTACAGATGAGGTTGCCGATGCCTCCTTCTACGTCCCAAAGTTGTTTCCCCGCAGCTATCCATTCGGCCACGCACATAAGGAAGGAAAAAGGTGTATGGAAGATGCCGGAACACAGGAGTTCATGAATCTGCACATAAGAGACACAAGTTAGAGTTCATAAAACTTAGAATGACACACTTGAGTCTTAACGCAGGGTCTTCTTAATCTTCTCGAAGATTACCTGCATCCGTTGGCCACATGACTACCTCCTCGCTCTCATCCGAGGATATAAGAAAACAATACCATTACACAAATAGTCACAACAAACTGTTTCCTCTTGTACACAGGGTTCATTATGCTTATCTCCCACGAGATTGTGGCCACCATCTTGTACGTCGTCGGACTGACTTCTCCAAGATATCTTGATGAAGTCCATTTTGCCTCGGGCCCGAGCTTGCATCATGAATATATATACACCTAAAACTAACTTACAAATATATGTCTAACACTTAACCTAAATTACATGACTTGCCGTCAGTTATCCCTAGTGACTCTTGGGCCAGCGCTCTTTAAGTGTCTGACATGAGCGCGTCTTGTCTCGGAAGCGTCGGTAACCTTCTGGAGGAGGACCGTGACAGGGGTGAGAAACTTATTCAGCTCCCATGGACCACACCACCTGGGACACAGCTTCGCTGATCTTTTGTCGACCGCGGAGCTCAAGGGAAAATTTTTACACAGAACAAGGTCGCCAACTTTAAATGAAACGTGAATCCCACCTTTGTTATATACATTAGCCACCCTCCTCTGTGCCTTCCTAAGGTGATCTAAGGCCCTTCTACACTTCTCCTCCAGGGATACCTCATCACTATCCTCTAACAACGGGTGGATGTCCCAGATATTGAAAAGGGGGTGAATCAGCTCCCGTCCTAGGAACACAGAAGATGGCGGACATCCGGTCGATTCATGGTAGGCAGAATTAAATGCCATATTCAGGAAATCTAACTCCTGATCCCACTTCTGTTGATTTTGACTATGAAAAATCGTCAAGGCTCTTCCCAGATTTCTGTTAAAACGTTCTACATGGTTAGGCCCCGGGTGGTAGGGACTGGTGGTGATATGTCTAATGCCCCACTCGAAGCACATGTCATGAAAAGAGACAGATCTAAAACAGGGTCCGTTGTCACTAACTATGGCTCGGGGAGCCCCAAAGAATGCCCACACACGCCGACACAGGGCGTTAACAGTAGTCCTAGCTTTCATGTTACGTAGAGGAATCAACATCACGAATTTAGAGAAGGCGTCAACCAAAACGAGAATACAAGTGTTTCCCAGAGATGACCGGGTGATAGGCCCCACATAATCAACGAACACCTTCTCCCAGGGGCGTTGGGCTACATCGGCCGAATGTAGTCCAACCCTGGAATTATGGGCTGGTTTGGCCATCTGACAATCCTCGCAGCGATTCACCCATTCCTTAACGTCCTGATATTGTCCAGGCCAAAAGAACTCTCGTGAAATTTTCCTAAATGTCTTTAATACACCAAGGTGACCTTCAAATATAGAATTATGAAAATACTTCATTAACATGGGGCGTACAGCCACAGGAACAACGACCTTCCTACCTTTCCCTTTAGCCAGGGTGATAACAAGCAAATCCTTCCATATCGAATATTGCCCCACCTGTTCCCCTTTTTGGATCCTATCCATGATCTCATGGCACCATGGGTCACTTCCCTGATGATCCCTGATAGAAACAAAGGACTCGGGGATTGACTTGATCACACATGAAGCTGGCATAACTTCCTCTGAACCAATAGGGTCACGGTCTTCCGCCATGCGTGAAAGAGCATCCGCTGTAACATTGAGTTTCCCGGATATGTGATGGGTCGAGAATCTAAATCGGGACAACCTCGAAACCCACCTTCCTACTTTACCTAATTGCTTTGGATGGTTCCACATCCAGGCGAGCGCCTGGTTGTCCGTATACAGTTCAAATTTTCTCTGTTCTAAATAATCATTTAACCGTTCTATACCATAAACACAGGACAAGCATTCTTTCTCATAGGCGCTGTACCTCCTTTCGGCCTCGGTGAGTGTCCGGTTAGCGAACGCCACCGGCCTGACACCCTCCGAAGTCTTCTGGGACAGCACAGCCCCCAGAGCCACCGCCGAAGCATCAACTTGAAGAAGGAATGGCATAGAAAAGTCAGGCATTCTCAATACCTCGGGCGAGATGAGTTTCTCTTTTAAAAGATTGAAAGCACGAGCCTGCTCCGCCCCCCAACTAAAGGTAACACCCTTCTTTTTTTAGGAGTTAAGGGGCGCGGCAATCTCAGAAAAAGATGGAATGAACCTAGCATAATACGCGCACATGCCGATGAAACGCATGACACCCTTAAGATTCCTAGGTGGGGGGTATTCAACGATAGGGCGGATGCGCTCAGGGTCAACGAGAAGATTTCCAGAACAGATTACATAGCCCAAATATTTAATGGAAGACTTCGCCCACGTGACTTTATCTGGGTTAACAGTCAAGCCTACTCTACGCAATCGACCTAATACTTCCTCTAAATGCAACACATGATCACTGTACAAACAGATATAATCTAAATAATTGAATACGTACTTAAACTTGATATCAGAAAGGACGTGATCAAGGACCAGACTCAATGCTTGCCCCCCTATACTACAACCCAAGGGAACACGATTAAATTCATACTGCCTCCAAGGGGTGACAAATGCCGTATATTTCTTTGATGACTCGACCAGGGCGCAATGCAAAAAACTTGCATTAAGGTCAATTAAACTGAACACCTTCGCTCTACCTAGGGGCTGAAAAGCTGAGTCAATACTCGGCATTGGGTAAGGGTAGAATTGAATCTTTTTGTTTATCTTCCTATAGTCTACAACCAATCTATAACATCCCCTTTCTTGGGTATAATAAATGCGGGACTGGCATAGGGAGAATTAGACGGACGTATGACTCCTTTGGATTCTAGATCCTCAATCAACTCTCTGAAAATCTGCATTTTGGGGGGGGGGGGGACACGTGTAGGGACCTGACCTCACAGGGACGTTGTCCTCAACCACAATATCATAAGGTAATACGTCACATTTACCAAGTCTGGGGGTAATAACATCAGAAAACCTTGAAATAATACCATTAATAATATCTTCGTCCCTATTTATGACGTACATGGAAGAAAACTTAGGGGAGTGACAAAAAGCAATTTTATTCCTTGGGGAGAATCCAAAAGTTAATTCTCCCCGACTCGAATTAATTATAGCTCCAGTTTTCCACAAAAAAATCGTTTCCCAATATTATATCGTAAGGGAGGGCCGGTACACAAAACAAACTTCTTTTCCAAGAAAATCCAGCAATTTTAATGGACAAAACTACCTTCTTTCTAGCTAGTAACAAATCCCATTTCCCACAACGAATGGCTTCGTAACTATCCTCTCAATAGGAATTTTCCTCAACCCAATTATACTATCTAGAAAACTAGAGTTGATAAAAGATCCACTAGAACCAGTATCCAGTAGGGCCGATCCGGTATTTGACCCAATCGTAACCACTACAACAGGAGGAAGGGATAGGTCTGTTTATAATCCTTACGCGAGATGGGCCCCTTTTCAACACCTCGCGTTAAGCGTTTCCCCCTAAACAATCTACGTTGGTAGTGCCAAAAACTACCACAACGAAAACACTTAATATGAGATATATCTGCCCTTCTAATAACACCAATCGGCCTCCGGGACTGACTAGCTAAAGGATCAACATTAGAGGGAGCAGTAGCTGAAGTCGATACAACCCTAGTTTGAGGGTAGTTATTATGAACTCGCGCTGGGTAGCTTTCGAGATATTCTCTTTCTGCTAACAATGAACCCTCGATATTAAATGCCAACGAATATAATTCTGCCAGGGTGGTAGGTTTATTTGAAAATACAAAGTGTCTCCTAGTTAACGGTGAAACATTCTCTAAAATAATCTCTACTACTTCTTCCTCGGCGAGATTTAGATTTAATATCTCTGCGGCTTCCGAAATCGCCAGGACGAACAACCGAAACTGTTCCTGGGACCGCTGAAAGCGCCGTACCATTTCCTTACAAAGTCTCTCCTTCTCTCTCTTTGAGCATAAAGATTCAAGGATGCGGCCCTTTACTATATTCCAAGGAAGCCCTAATTGTAAACATTCAGAAACTAGGTGTGCTAAAAAAAACCGAAGTTCTCCCTAAACATAACGTCAGGAACTCGACATCATCCACTAGTCTAAGTTTAGCTACTCTATTAGCCTCTAATAGGAAATTAAATAAGGCCGAACAAGACTGACCGTCACAAACTTGAAGTAGCTTTAAACGCTCACCTGCCACCTTACTCTGAATTTTAGAGGTGGCCGTAACCGGCTGATAGTTAACAGAAGCCCTGGGGGGAGTAACTTGCTCATAAGCCCTATTTAACTCTAACGGATCTGATTTGCCTGGTTCTAAGTCTGCCAGAGGGGGCTGACTAATGTTTTGTCTACTATTAATATAATCAGTGTCGCTGGACTTACTGATACTTTCTGACAGCAGGGACCGCAATACACCAACAGTAGCCTCGGGGGGGAATGAGATGCCTCTCTCCTTGAGCTCCCGGCGAAGATCCACTGAATTAAGTCTGTATACATCTGATCTGCTGTTGATCACGCTCCCAGGTGCGGTGTCCATGTTGGGTGATAAGTTCATTCAACAAAAGGTCAAAACATTAATATTATGTTAAACTCTACTTGCGCGCACTCTATAGCAGAGTGGCGCAGCTTTGTTACCCAAGCTCTAGAAATAGAGGGGCACAAATACAAATAATAGAAAGTAAAGTTCTCGACAGATAAGTTAAATGCAAAAATTAAATAAGAGTGCGCAGTAAGAGTAAGTATTAATGCGAAGATACTGGGTACGGAAAACGTGCCAAGCAATACCAATAAATAAGCAAAAGGAAACACGATCCTCCTTCATTAAAAAATGTGAGATATACTGTACTAATTTAATAAATTAGTAAACCAGATGGGATGTGCCTGGGTAGTATGCATATCCTAAACTAGGGATAACTTAACCTAACATAATTCAAAAGACGGCCAATAGAAAATAAAGTTTTATTGATATGTAAAAATAATTATTATATTAAATATTATTTTGGATATAACATTGTTGCTTTCTTTCATCGTTACAATTAAATAAATATAATGTCCTTCCACAAGTAAATCCAAAGTATACCTAATCATCAAGTCCAACCGTTTAGTTCACAATATAATTTTTTCTCAAAACTTATTTCTCGCATACATTCCTAATGTTATAGCGATCAGACATATTGACTTCCAACAAAAAGAAAATAGTTATAAGTTAAAGACTTTAATTTTAACATTGAACAAAATGTAAATTACGCCTATCATTACTGATATCTGACAGTTCATGATAATGTCCTTATTAACTCCGTAACAATAATACGCAGATGTTAACTTTTTTTTTTTTTAAGTTTAACATATATATCACGCAAAGCATCTTGCTTGATCTCGGAATGCTCTGACTTAAGGTCCTTCCATAAATAGTTGTAAACACAATCATAAATTAAGTACTATGGGCTAAGTTTCAATTTTAGACAAAACTATCTTCCCGCGTAACACCATTGTTAATAGTGACATGTTCCAACTAAGTGTCTTTACTAACTTCTTCATAAGGAAAATCAATAATTTTATAAGTCTTCAGTTAAATATTATGAGAAACATTTAAAAGTTTATAAGTGCAATATTATCTAAAGACTACGAAGCTATTTTCCATAACCATGACATATTTCAATGTCCATCTAAAATGACAGTAAAGATCTTTTCATTAACAAAATATATTGATCCGAAAGAGAATTTTGAAAAACATAAATAAAAAATTACGCCGAAAATGAATTTCTCCTTACATTTTACGTGACAAGTTCTCGAAGCCTAAGCTTCACCTATCTGCTTCAAACGCCGACCAAAGAGTGAAGCCTTAGCCGGTTGGGCGGTCTTTTATACGGCGCAACTTCACGAAATAGGGAGACAGGATCCACGAAGGGGGGGAATGTGCGTAGCCATGAATAACGTCTACATCTCTCTGGAAGCCTTTTCCACTTCCTTCTAGAAGGAAGTCTCTCATCTTCTTGGAGTTGTTAGGTTGGTACTATTGTGGCGAACTCTAGCGGACGTGTCCGGACTCTTGATAGCTCTCCGACATTTGTTGAGTGGGTTCTGATGCGGCCGGACGTGTTGTTGATTTCTTGCCGAGCCTGGGTGGTGATATTGGGTAAGTACTGCTTTGTTGCCTTGTTGACTGTACTTATAGCAATAAATGCTACAGTTTAGCCGTCGGTAATCAACGACCAGTCTATTCTCTCCAGGTTTCTTTCTAACCAGTAACACTGGACTCGCATATGGCGACTTAGTCTCAGTCACAATGCCACGATCCTTTCATTCCTTAACTATTTCTCTTATAGCTTTATTTTCTTGTATGTTCGTTCGATATGGTTTTCACGCAACCGGTTTCATACCGGGAACCTCAACTATGTCCATTTTGGCCAAGTAATTGCATCCTAACTCTTACAGGTTAGAAGCAAAACAATCACTAAACTCATTCACCAAATTTACTAATGAAATTATGTTTTTTCATTAGAACATAATTTATCAATAAGAAGGTCTTCTCTCCCGATAGTCTTTCACTTTGACCCATTATCATTGATGTGTTGTGTAGGCCTACATCCACTATGTTTATTAATTCACCACGACCCACACTGACATGTTTTTTCATCTACATCTCTTCAGTACTTGTATTTATAATGTGTATGGAGAACTCCCCATTCTGATCTGGTTTACAAACAGCGACACCAAACATTAGCTGTCTGTCTTGAGGTACGTTTGACACAACTTGAATAAAATTAATGCTATTCCCGTGCAATTTGTTGACTGATAATGTCCGCAATTTCATTGGTTCATCCTTTGTCACTGTTGGTAGATTTAATTTCTTTAAAGGATCTTTGTCGACATTTACAACAAATAAATGTTTTCCTAACTTAACAAATGCCACACTTGGCAGTTCTGTCCTTCCGATGATGATCTCAGTACTTTGTGCTTTGTCTGGGACAACCAGCATCTCCACATCACCTCCTACTGCACTATCCATATATATATATATATATATATATATATATATCCGTAGCTATTCTTCCCAATGAAGTGCTCGCATTTTCTGTGTTCCTAAACCCATGTAAACTCTTTTTACAAGGTTGAATTGGCAACCCAGACATGATGGCTGCTGTGGCTTGTATTGTGCAACATGAACTGCCTATTAACGACATAAATGGTACAGGGAGACAGGTCCTTTATTAACTTCCTTCAGGCATTTCTTAAAATCAGCA
Organism: Timema podura; assembly: GCA_033556935.1. Lineage (NCBI taxonomy): Eukaryota > Metazoa > Arthropoda > Insecta > Phasmatodea > Timematidae > Timema > Timema podura. Next base: position 12,395,497 of record JAVRXN010000010.1, read on the forward strand.
GTTATATTCCTTTCGGTGCTAGTGATTGAATATGTTCTTCCGCTTGCCTGTTTCGGTTAGTACAGAAACGCCTGGTATGGCCCTCTTGGCCACAAGTTAAACATTTTATAGGTCTCCTTGTCTCCAAGCAGTCTCGATAAACGTGTCCATATTTTCGACAGTTAAAACAAAGTGGTTCCCGTTTTCCATTTTGATAATACACTGAATCTGGCCGCTCATACTTTATTTCATTTCGAGATGGTCGGCCTCTTGCTTGACTAATCTCTTGTGAGCTGCTCAGTCACTTCTGATTTATAGGTCCAGCCTAGGTTGCTGATTTTATCTCCACGAAACCGGTTTCCCAGGATGATATGCGACACGTTTTGATCGCTGAGTATTCACTTCTTCGAAATCCCTTATGTCATGAAGGAGGAAATCCAGATCATCATGGTGCTTGCTCATGACGAGAGTACTTAATTCACGTGACCACAGGCCAATTGCAACTTGTTTCTTGGTGTCTGTGAACTCTAATCCCAGGGTCTTACATAGCCGCACTTTATCATGAAAATAAAAATGTGTGTTTTCATTTTTGTCTTGCACACTGTTCTTCATTTGATCAAATTTTTCCGGAAGGCTCAAAGTTCGCACAAAGAAAATTGATGTTCAAATTGGTCCCAACTGACTATTTCCAATATACAGGATTGATACCAATGTTGAGCTGCACTTGTGAGGTGAGTCCTATCAGACTTTAACTTGAACGGATTCTGCCACATATGGACTTCTGCCGTGGTGTTGATTATCTGTAGCCACTCAGACGCGTTCATTCCTGATGACTCACCATCAAAGTGGGGGATTGTTTTCCCTAAGTCGGGCATTATATTATAAGTTGGTTCTGGTATTTGCTGTTGTTGCGATTCAAAAAGCGTTTGATCATGCTGGCGGTTACTTTCTAAAATTAGGTTCAGAATAGAACATCTTGCATGGACATAACAAAGTCTGTCTGATGTTCTGCCACTACCTCCTCATGGCTTATAGCTCCTTCCCCAAATTGTTTTGGTCTTGATGTTGCATTTTGGATTTGTTTAATTTTTGAAGGGCTATTGGAAGTTAAATCACCATTTGTTTATTTTTAAACACTTGTAACTCAAGATATATAATTTTTGTGTGAATGTTTTCCACGCTAATTAGATGGTGACCACGGCGTACCCACTTTTAAAAGTCTTATTTTATCGTTCATCATCCGTAACAATTTGTCTTTTTTTTTTTTTCAATTATTAGCAATTGTGACCCGTTAATATTACTATTTAAATTCAAGACATGTAACTTTATTGAAATTGACGAGTGTGTGTCACAAACTTAAATAACGCGTCAGGTGTTTTATGCAATTAAACACAAGTGAAACCGGTTACCCATTTAAACGAAGAAATGGATATATTTTTGTGTTCATCCCACTTCTGATTTATTGAACCTCACATGGTATAATGACACACTTGTTGGTCCAACATATGTACTACGCACATTTGCACAAACATAAGCCCTTTACACGACCCTCGCTCACACACCTCTCATCCACGGCCACAACTTCGCCATTCCACTCACCCACTGTCCTATCTTTCCTTCGCACCAACCAGTCTGGCCAACCTCACACTATAAGTTTCGATGAGTTTCTAATAAATAGGTCTCAAAATTTTTCTGTTTAATTCAGTGAAGATGTTGTTCAAAATTAAATAATGCATTTGAATGGTAATTGGTCTCTTGATGGCTATCAAAATAATCATATATATGTTCCATTTCGAATAACCACATCATATTAATTTCCCCATCGCTTGTACACCAAATTTTCCTACTTGAAGAGATGCAAAAAATACGCAGTATTTACAATAAGCTTAATTTTTCGCTCTTAAATACTCAAGCTTTTTGTACCTATCAAACCAAATATAACGATATCGTCCTCAGCATTTTTCATTGCCAGTTTTGACAGAGAAGTTAAAGCTATTTTCGGGTTGCCAAATACTTTGCAACTTCTCTAACTTTGCATTACTTGATAAATTCATAACACCTTTAATCTTGAATAATTGCTATATCATTTGGACTTACACAATTATTGATCTCTACTGATGGCTTACTCACTTCAACACTGGGGCTGGTAGCTCTCTTCTTACTGTCGTCACATATTTGTGCATTCACAATTTCACTGGTAGCGGTCATTTTACCATCATTTTCACGGCCACATAATTCAACATCACTTAAACAAATCGCATTATCCAGGCGTTACCATAGATTACCACTCTTTAGTTCAGCACTGGGTTTAACCCTTCTTTGAAAGTAGCTACCCATAAAGTTGTCACTTTCTTTCGTTTATCGGACTTGTTTGTGTTTTTTTTCCTTTAAACTCTCAGGGGAAATGTTTGTACAACAATGATCTACATAATTATCGCTATCATATTAGACTCAATAGTCAATATTTACCTTTTTTATTGGTCTAAATTTATAAATGAGGAATTTATTATCAATGCAATAGCCAAAGGATGTGCAACCTCTATTTAATAAGAAGTGTTGACTTTTGTTGACCCAATATCGATCATTTTTTGGTCCAAATATAAAAATGATAACTTTAATTCTTTAAAAATAAAATTATAAAATTTTAAACCGTAAGTCAAAAAAGTTTTACGTAATTATAAGGCATTTTTTGCTCGCGTTTGCTAGTGTATATTATTTCATTGCACATAATATATTACGAGATTTGAGTAAATATCTCATTTTTAAACATTGGGGTGAGACAGTACGTCCGGAGTCCCGTACCATTTATTTTCCTTGGAGTCCAACAATGTTATTGCAACTGCTATAAATACGGGTTGAAGTGGAAACATTTCGGTCTTTCATTTTGAACTAAACTGATGTCTCATTATTTGGTCTCATTGTGTATGTGGTACTGATACGTGATAAAAAATCAGATACATCTATCGCCATTTGTAACAATACATATTTGGATACATAATGTATCAACGTGGATGGAGGCCTTTCTAGTCATTGGGAGTGACGGTGTCCAAACAGTGTCGGTGAAAATATCACCGTAAATGTTTTATCGCCCATTTATAATTGCCACCTATCTCTATCTTGAGCTAGTTTTATTCAGCCCACCTCATTGCACCCTAATTTTTTTCAGGTCCATTCAATTAATGTTATCCTACCATCTGCGTCTAAGGGCGTACGATGGTGGTGGTGGTGGTTGTGTTGGGGGGTTATGAGAGGAATATATCCCCCCCTTCAAAATTTTAAATAATCCAAAGCAACAAATCCTACCAATAAAAGAAGAAACATAAAACTTAAAAGTTTCACACAATGTTCCTGTACGTGCACATTAATATATTTGTAATATGACATTAACAAGTAAAATAATTATGGATATGGAAGATTAATTTATATCGATATATCATGGTGCTCAATTTATAGTTAAATTGTTTAATCGGTATACTGTTTAATATTTAAAAATCTGTTGTATTTCTTGGTTTGAACTTTGAATTGGACTGTGACGGCAAATCCAAATTGTGTTTGTTTTTCCCGGTCAAGAGCTCATACCAGCTCAATGCCCCTTAACGCAAAAATCCGCTTTCTCTGTGTTCTAAGCCTTAGTTTCCAATGCAATTATTTATTTAATTTTACAGTTTTATATATTTCCAAAGTTTTTTAAATTAAATAAATACAATCTTCACCCTGATTTTGTTAGGAAGCACAATATCTGGTAGTTACTAAGGTTACTAAAATAATTTTAATATTTTCATACATAAGTCATGTTATCTGCAACTGTCACTTTTGTTATCAATACCTATAGAATAAAACAAATAATATAGTAAAATGTTATCAATGTTGGCCGCAAAGAAATATGTTTGAATTTTCTAAATTATTATACCTACCAAAAATTGGAATATATTTTTAATTTGTTGTATTTATACTCTTATTTACACTTTTGTTTTGCACTTTTTAAAGTGATCTATAACTAAATAAGCTCTTAGTGATATTTTATCTTTTATGTTGGCTTAAAACGTGTAGTTTATTGTGAACATGGATCACTTCTAACAACTTTAGTTATGAATGTTATTATTATTGTAAGTTTTATAGCAGGAAATACAATTAAAAGGTAATATAATGTGTGAAATATATTCTATGCTTCAAACGTTATCTGATACATACTTTAACTCTTGGTAAGTACAATTTCTGTTTATATATTATTATAAAATATATATATATATATTTTTTTTTCTTTGTAAGAATTACCGAGAAACTAAAATGACAATGTCTAGTCTTCAATATCAAAGTATATGACATTATATTATATTCGTTGTTTTTCGATCTTTTTTTTTTTTTTACTTCACCGCGTCTCACTACCCGTTCAGCTTGAACGCATACGTACACTATTTTGACAAGGATGAGGAAGATAAAGTTTATTCTTGAAGTACACCACTTAATATTTAACCTATCTGTGATGACATACTATTTTAAAAGCTAGGTCCTACATAACATTTAGGGGGATATTACTCATCATATAGAGCAGTGATAATCACACTTTTTTTGTTGCCTACCCCCAGGTATAATCTTTCTTCAAATCTGTACTCCCAAAGTTGTTTGTACATAATACAATTTAAAGGCATACATACTTTATAATTATGAGATAAAACTGGTTCATATATATATATATATATATATGTGTGCATACATACTCCTTAATCAGGGTGTAATTATACTGGGTCATGAAAGTCACGGACAAGTCACTAATTGCAAAGAAAGTCATGAAAGTCCCTGAAAAGTCACGAATTTTCAATATTTCACTCATAAAGTCATGAAAATATTCTTGCTTGATTGTCCCGCACATTGTAACAATGCGAACACGTCAAATGTCGAGTCACCCATCACCCATGATCCCATGCGCTTGCCGCAAGTTGCCTGATTGTTTTTACCGTGATATAATGTTTGACCGTTTACTGAAGAAATTTTGTGGTCAAAAATAGGTCACGAAAAAGTCACTAATTTTGGTTTCTCCAACTCAGTAGACACCCTGTTAATGATATTTTTACATACCCCAGTTTGATTCCACTTGGTAGGTATAGAGCATAGTTATGATAAAAAAAAATATAATCTAAATATCAATATTTTCTGATAATTTTAAAAAAAAATAGGCTAAATTAATATGGTAAATTGATTAATAGGTCTAGGACAACATATAATTTTTTTTATCATTTAATTTCATTACAGGGTGGTCCAAGATCATGGAGATATGGATAGTTGTGATAGTACATATAAAATTAAATACAAGGTTGATACATAAATTACTATTGAAAGAGATGTCTTCTCTAAGCCTAGGTTTGTCTTCACTCGTCATTCCAGGAACTATCTCTAAGTGTAGAACGGGTGTTCCAGTAGGCATGTTCTGTTATTGCGGTGTTCAAGTTTTTTCAGGGAGTATCTTAAGATAGTCCAGGAGAATGTTGAAATAGGCTGCTCCTTTGTATGCTTTTTTTTTCATAGAGGCTAAGGTGTGGTGGTGTCAGTGAGAAGCTGTGCTTATTTCTTGGTTTGTAGGGGTGCAGGTCCCCATGTCTGGCTTGGTCTGAATATAGTATATCTCTAGGATGTTCAGCTCCCTCTATGCAGTACTGCAGCTGTCTTGGGATCCCAGTATAGTGAGTTTTCTCATTGCCCTTTTTTGCACTATTAGCACCCTTTGGAGATTTGTGACTGCTGTCCTACCCCAGGCGACCAATTCGTATCTCAAGTGGGACTCGGAACGAGTAGTAAACTATTTAGCAAGCAATCTACTGTAGCCTACTTTAGCAAAATAAAAAAATAAAAAGACTTAAGAAACAGGATAATGGTTGGCTCTATATTGCTTAAAATGAGCTGTATTGTGTTGATATGAGCTCTGCTGTTAATGTCTATCCACATGAACCTACCTGTATGTTCAAAGACTATCTTAAAGAATAAAACTTCAATCCTGTAACAAAATCATTTCAACCTGAACCATTAACCTTCAGCACTGCTAATACACGATCATGTAATAGCTACTACCAACAAAGTTGTTTTGTTGGTTAAGGCGGTATTGAATAATCACATTTCTCTTATAAAAGTTATTTGATAACATAAATGTGATTTAACTTTGATGATCCATCAAAGGTAGGGCAATTTTATAAAATTACATATTTTACTAATTTTTTTTATAAAAGATTTACCTTATAAAACATGCTCTAAGGTTTTACTAAAGAAACTGCTGAAATCTGAAGGTTTAACCTATGGGCCTATACATTCAAATTAGTTAAAAATTAACCTGCTTCGGTGGCCACATGAAATAAGGCGTCATCCTCGCAATAGACTAGACTCCCGATGATGGGGAGATCTTGGTTCGATCCTGGTCGGGTGTACTGAGGGTGGTTTTTCCTAATTGTTTTCCCACTCTCTCCACACAAATACAGTCACACTTCCTCTAAATTTAGCCTTCCTCATTCCTATCCCATTAGCGTAATTAGTACATAAGCATATAACCTAAAGGGGTAGTAAAACACGGTTCTAAATATATATATATATATATAAATATATATATAAATATATATATATAAATATATATATATAAATATATATATAATATATATATATATACAGGATGATTCAAAAGTCCCCGAACTGTAACTTTAAGAATTATTTGCTCTAAGATTGCTTGTGACATGTATGGGTGACCTTGGAGAGCGTTCTGTAGTGGTGATATCACCAGCTAGTAGTACACATGCGCGGGAGCGTAATGGAAAGTTTAGTCAGTCCACTGTGAGTCTCACGCAAGATCAAAGTGTCGCATTGCTGGAAGCTTATTTCGCTGAAAAATCTTATCAACGGGTTATCCAGCTGTTTTAAGTTAAGTTCCCTTATGCTCTTATTCCAGGGAAAATGACAGTGTATGATCTTGTGCAACATTTCCGTTACACGGGTAGTGTTAATGATAGACCTAGAAGTGGCTGACCGTCTGTGTTAACACCTGAGTTTACAGATAGTGTTCAACAGAACTTGCAGCATTCTCTCAGTAAGTCACTTTGACAATTGTCTCAACAGGTTGGAACCTGTTATTCAGCCTGCCAAAGGACTACTAAATGTCTGAGGCTACGACCATACCGAGTTCGAGTAGTGCATGAGCTACACCCACTGGATTCAGAAAAGCGCGTTGACTTCTGTGAATGGTTTAGGAGATTCACTCGCAACAATGTGATTAACCAGCTTAACACAACTTTTTTCAGTGATGAGGCTTGGTTTCATCCAAACGGGTACGTCAACAGCCAGGACTCGCATCTGGGCTGCAGTTAATCCTCATGCATTACATGAGGTCTCACTTCATCCGATGTAAGTTGATATGTGGTTCGCTGTGTCTAGAAGGCAAATTGTGGGACCAATTTTTTTTGACACGACTGTTAATTCAGCTGTGTACACAAAGATCATACACCAATTTGTGGGCTTGCTTGAAGCAAATGAACATTCGAATAATCTCGAAAAATCTTTGGCCACCTTGCTCACCAGACTTTACTCCTCCAGATTTCCTTTTTGTGGGGATTTCTGAAGGAGACTGTGTATGGCAATAACCATAGAACGCTGCAGGACTTGCGAAACAACATAAACATAGCTGTTAGAGATATCCCAATTGATGTACTGAAAAGAATGTCCACAAACATGTGTCTTCGGGTTAATTTGTGTCTTTTAAAAATGGAGGACAATTCCAGCACCTTTTATAAAGGTTAGTGAAGGTTTCAGTGTAAAACTAATTTCCAGTGAGTTTAAACACATCTTTTAAATCTGAGTTCGGGAACATTTGAATCAACCTGTATATTAATAGAGAAGCTTTGTTGATCAAATTTTTAAAAGTTTCATGGTCCATTTGTAAATATTTTGGAAATTACTGGTATCTTTTTGTCTTTTTTCGATCTTAAGGTATCTTAGATAATATTTTCTTGATTTGCATTACTTTTTAGCCATTACTATGTAATTTTTGGTATTTATGTTGAATAAGTAAGTTACATTTGTTAAATATGTACCATCAATATTTTATAAATGCATTAATACTTAAAGATACATATTTTAATCACACACAGTTGTCTGATTGAGAAAATAATGTAGGCCGTGAACTTTGTATCCTCTTTGCTTGTCTGGTTGTAAAATACACCTTCCTGGTGAGACTGCAACTAGGATGGAGAAGGCTGCATTTTGAGGGAGTAACTATTACTTCTAAACCAGATATTTGTAAATCATTGTTATATTTAGCAGAATACAAATGAGTTTAGTTGTCACTAGGGATTTGCAAGTATTCAGATTTTCAAGTGAGCCTGAAATAGGACATACTGAGCTGTATCGGGGTCGACAGATTTATGTGCTCACACTTGTGAAAAGGGGTCTTTCTTTGGTTTGCATTGTGTATCTGGTGAATGACCTATTGTTTCTTCTTATCTATACTTATGTGTTTTGTGAAATAATGCAAAGTGTTATGTTAAAGAGGAGGAGGGGGTTGAGAGTGCCGAGAACACAATAAAGAGCAGCTAGCTATTTGAATGTCAAGGTCAGCAACTCAGTAAACTGGTGTATCAAGTAGAACTTTCAATGCAAAAGTGCACTATGTATTATCTTAAAAATCATTAATCCTCTTTTTCTCTCTTTGGTAGGAGGTCAGCTCTAAGTGGACAGATGTGCTCCAGATGGTCTAAATCTGTACATCCAAACCTATTTTTACAAATGCTTTTTTAAAACATTTCTTAAGAATTTTGAATTGTATCAGAATAAATATTTCTCTTTCCAATACAGTATGTTTAAAAGTTATTTCTTTTTATTTACTTTGGCTTGATTTTTTTGAATCATTTAAAAATGTTTAAAACATATCTTATTTTAAATATCGTGTCTTACATTGAAAATGTATATTTTTTTTACTAACATGATTACATCATCATCATCATCATCATCATCATGATCATGAACCACCTTCAGCCTACCGGATAAGGTGTTTGCTAACTAGGTTTTAAATTATATATTTATTTAACCAGGACTTGAGATCGACTCAATACTTGGGAGTTTATGAAAAACTCACTCAAGATCGACTCAAATTTGAAAACTTGAGCTCGCAGACTCCTAATTGCTACCTACAGACTTTTCACTGCTTAGTTTTTTAAATAGTAAAGTGCTTGTTTGATTTAGTCGTGTGCATTCATTACAAGTTTTTGTTTAAAATCTAAATTTCTGCAAATTTGAAGTTATTTTTTGAAATATTAGGTCATTTTATAGATAATTTCATAGGTCATTTTCATTTTTAATAACACTTAGTTCATCATAGTCTGAGCCCTGATAATGACACACATTTTTTATCAAAAGTGATGTCAACCCTTTTACCATAATATATAGTGTTGGAAAAAAGCAGGATATTACAAAAAAATAGTTTGTGTTGCATTATAATGTTTAGAAATCAATCGGACTCAGAAAATTAAAAAAAAACTGGTTTATATTCTCATGTTTAGTAGTCAATAGGACCCCCTTTCTAGCATGCTTTGATCCTGTCAGACATGGAGTGGATCAGCTTCCTGCATTCTTCACGCGCCACTTTTTCCCATATGCTTTTGACTGCCAGTCTCAGTTCTGCTCCGTTTTTGGGCTCCTGCTTTGCCGATCTATATGCCATAGATTTTCAATTGGGCTTAGGTCTGGACTACCTGGTGGCCAGGGAAGCAGTTCAATGTTCTGGGTATCAAACCATGTTCTTGTTGCCTTGGACGGGTGGTATGGGGCGTTGTCCTGCTGGTAGATGTAATTTTTGCTCAAGGAGCCTATGTGCTGAAGGAATCATAGTTTCCTGCATAGTTTCACAATATTTGTCACTGTTCATAGCACCATTCACAACTTTACAGTCTCCAGGTCCCTCTGAAGTGATGCAACCCCAGATCATGATTGCATCGCCACCTTGTTGGACTGCAGGTGGCGACACAGGCCGGCAGAAATGTTTCTGTTCTTGTCCTGCGAACCCTAACCTTACATCGAGGAAATAGTTCAAAGCGGCACTCATCTGAAAAAAAATTACTCTCTCCCAAGCTTCTTTAAGCCACCCTATACGTACCTTGCACAACTGAAGTTGTCGTCTTTTGTGTTTCTCATTTAACAGAGGTTTGCGGATTGCAAAATAGGAACCTAGACCTGCTTCATTTAAACGGTTGTACACAGTTTGCTCAGTTATGTTAATATTCAGTTCCCTGAGAAGATCACTGCATCTAGCATTTATATCTTTTTTACAAAGCTGCAGTAGCCTACGGTCTTGTCTTAGAGATGTTTTCCTCAGACAGCCTGTCCTAGGCTGGTTGGTGATGGTTCTAAACTCATTATATTGCTTGATTGTTTGTTGCACACGTGTTTTATACACACCAACAATATCAACAATTTGTCTTTGTGATTTTTCAGCCTTCATTAAACAAATGATTTGCCACTTAATTTGGTCTGATACTGATTTTTTACCCATCTTGACTCACAAACACAAAATGCATACAATAACCTCAAAATGATCACATTAAAATCAGCTGATTGGAGGGAACTGATGAGACAGGTGTGCCAATCCACTTCCACAGAGATAAGAAATAACATAATGCTAGGACTAAGTAAAAACAAGTAATTTTAAATGTAGCTAATAAAAATCTTAAAAAGTCATCATTTTTTCTCTTGATTAAAAAAAAAATTAGACCACTTAAAAGTTAAAGTACTAATTTGGTAAAAAAAAATTAAGGTTTTTAATTTTCAAGCTTTGTGTCAAAACTTTTTGGAGGCCAAAAACCATAGCTTTATGTCCACCCATTTTTGAAATATAATTTTTTCTTTTTTAAAATATGTGCATTTTTTGGTTGTGCGCCTTAATATTTAAAAAAATCTTAACTTCTGAACCGTTTGAGCTACAGTAATTTTACTATCACCAAAATCTTTCATTTTTAATGTATATTACCATAAAATTAAGCGAGAGAGTCAATAAAGCAAAAAGTTTAAGACCAGTAAACGAATTAGTTGGTATTGTTAGTATTGTAAGGGTGGTCTTAAACCTTTTTCCGACACTGTATATATATTTGTATATATATGTGCATATAACTCTAAGGGGTAGTAAGATGGGTTGCTGAAAAATAAAAATCTTATACAACACAGGATGTCTACCAATACTGGAAATATACTTGATTTTATTTTTAATACTGGAAATATGCTTGAATTTTGAATCGAATACTGGAAAAATATTAAGCCTCTGTTCATTGAGTGAAATTATGGCTATGGCAATTTGCATCAACATTTTGAGACCCCCAATATTTAAATTTAAACATGACTGATAGTTCTAGTTTGACCACCCCTTGAATACTCCCCTTTGGTCTGTCTTATTTGCTACATATATAGTTGACCTTGTAGATAACCTTGCAGTGGAGATGTTTGTCTCCCTTATCTATTCTTGGTCTCTACACTAACTTCCCCTACCCCTCTACATGCTAGAGGAATAAATAATTAACTGTATATATTTTTTACTACACTGCATTCCAAAGGCACAGTACCCTCTTTGTTGTGTTCTTTCACTTCACCCCTTCCCCCCATTCGCCCTCACAAAGCTGTACGGTTCGCAAGCTTGGCTGAAGTAAGTACTCTGCAGAATCCTATTGTGTATCTTGTTACTGTTGTGTATAAGAAGAAATGAGTAAACTTCTTTTAAGGATGCTTGGTTGGACAGTACAGTGTTTACAGACTGGCTGTGGCTCCAAAGAGTGGTTTTTGATAAAAGTAAAGGACATTGTTCATTCTCTAAAACTAATTTTGATATAAGTAACATGGGAGTATTTTCAATCCAATCTTAAGTCAAGGGAAATAAGCATGTTGACAGAATGAAAGCTACTAGTGGACATGAAAAAAACTATTTGACTTAGTCAACAATGCAGTGTCATCTGTAGGCCTACATGGTGATGTTATTATAGTGCTATTGACCCTGAAGTAGTATTATCTTTTCCCAATTAAGTTTTTTTTATTAGATTGGTAGAGAACTCATAGATGTTAGTGAGAGCAATGTCAATGCTGTCTTGTTTAAAAAAAATGTTTATTGGGTAAATACTAAAAAAAAAAAAAAGTTTTCCATTGATTTGAACAAACACTCCAACATGAAATTACTCTCTACTTTAGATATTGAGTTTGCAGCATCAGCAGCTTTGAAACACATTAGAGACATCAAGTTACTTCAGTTCAGAGGGGATTGTCAAAAATTCGTAGTTTATCTCTGCAACAAACTTTTATATAAGTGTCTACTCTCATACAAAATTGTTATAAGGTTCCATTGTTATTCTCCTGCAATCAGGATAAATCCATCTCTTAGGATCCATAGCATAACTTCTGCATTAGAAGTCCTACTAGACAATAAACAATTATATAACCTGCAAGCCAATGCTGTAAAAAGTGACTACTTGGATTTTGTATAATTAAGCAACAAGTTATAAACTTCCTTAAAGGATTCACTTGAAGTGGTGACCGGCTTGTATTGATATTTTTCCTTAAAAGAAATTGTATCTCAGGAGCTGCAATAGTTTACTAAAAAAATCCTTGTTTTATTCCATAGCAATAAAGCAGTTGAACCAAGTTTTTATGTAAATAAAGAAGGTCTGGTTGAAAACCTACACGAGGACAGCCTTATTGCTCAACTTGTAACTTATGATGCAGTCAACTGTAGTTGGAGGACTTATAAATATGTCACTTTCAAAGAATATGATTCATGATGCGAGGAATGCATCAGGAATAAGGAAAGAAGCTCTTGAGAAGAAAAAAAAGATTGAAGTAGGCTTGAATAAAAAAATTAAAACAGCATTAGACAAAATAATGAAATTGGAAGTTAAAAGAACAGTTCTGCAGAAAGCGAAGGAAGAGGCAGAAGTGTTAGAACATGAAATGAATAAATTGAAAAAGTTTTGTGTTTGAATGTTAATTTTTGTTTACACCTTAAAAAGGATATTGTTTTAAAGTTTTACCATCTTGATTTTTAATCTTGTAAGGTAACTGCAATCATCTTTATTTCCAAGTAAATTTTCTTAGTATCATATTTGTTCTTTGCGTTTCATTGAGGATTCTGTATCTTCAGTACTATGTAGGTATTTATTAAACAAATTCATAATTAAAAGAGTTGGCTTGGTGTGCAAAGGATCAGCTGCCGTGGTTTGGGGAGGACATTCATACAAATGTAATTTGTGTGTGTATGTGCGCATGTGTACATTAGAGATGTGCTGAATCCACATGTTCTCGAATCCGAAACTTCATTTTACCTTTGAATAAGAATCTTAAAAAATATAAGCATAAGTGTTTCACAGCAAATCTATATGTAACAGTTATTACATTTTTACTATAAAAAGTAAAATATATTAAAAATATAAATTATTATTCGGCCTGTCTGAGGTTGAAATTGGTTAGAAGTACACTTATTCATCAAAGTGATCTTTAAAGTTTTATATTGAAAAGCAAAGAAATAGCTTTGATGTAAGTTATGTAACGGTTGTTACCAAATACTGAACCTATTTCGAACCTTCCTAAACATTTGTCAGAAACTCTGACCCCCTTAAACTGTTATTAAATTAAAAACAAATTTAGTATATTCCTGAGAATTTAAGGATTATTTCAAGCTAAATATTTATAAAGAACAGATAATATTAAACCGTTATGATTTTTTTATCCAACATAATGTATGTCACACTAGCTTGTCGCGATACGATCTTGCAGACTACTACAGGATATTGGTACTTAAATATTGTTTATATTAACACATTCTATAACTTTTATTTTCATAAATTAATATGATACATTCAAGAAATTGCCACAATGGCATCTGAAATTCTTCATCGCGCTCCTCCCAGAACACAGTCGTTAACAAGTCAACTAAAACTAATACCCCCACCAGTTTCCTAGCTATAATATCAATTTTGATACCGAGAGCAGCTGAACTCTTGCGAGCACAAGCAAAACTACTTTTAAAAAAAATCAAAATAAATACAGTTTACAAATTAAATATGTTGCTCTCTTTCTTGCACTCACACTGCGAGGTTTTTTTCTTTAATAATTACTAGGGCTAGAAACAAGTAAACTGAATGTTTATAACCGTAGTCCTTTTGCACGTGAACGGAAGTGTAGCAACAACAGTACAGTCCGACTAAATAAAATTGACACAACTGAATCTAATTACTTCAGAAAGCTATGCAACAAAATAGGATCATTACAAGCTTTGTACAGCAACGGATGTTACAAAAAATTCATCTTATTAGTTTCCGAAATTTTAAGGCCTTTAGCTTATACATAAATAATACAATGTCACTTAAAACTTGTTTAAGGCCTGAAAGTTTATTATATTAAACATAAATAAGTTTCTTTTATTAAAAGATTTCATATATTCATCATGTAAATGTTTTAAAGGGTTTTCTATTTAGAGATATTTTAATGTGTAAAGTAGCAATTTTTTTTGGTATGGATTTAAAATTATCAAAGAGAAAGGCCTATATAAAATGTCTATAAGAAAGTAATATTAATTTATACAATATGTAATACTTGTTGATCAGCATATGTTTTATTCCTACTCGGAATATACTTTGAAACTAGTTTGACTAGTTCTTATTTAATAAAACAAATTGTTGGCCTAGGTAGTGGTGCATGTGCCTATGTTATACATAAACAAACTTTTGCAAGGTAAATAACAAATAGAAGAGGAAAAACTGTGTGAAACCAGGAAACATTGCAGTTTTATTCAGTACACAATAGCAATAAGTAAATAATATCAAGTCAAATATAGGTTAGGCCTAAGTGTATTTAACCAAGAGAACCGACTTCTTAAGTGTAGTTAAGATTAAAAAAATACAATTAGCCCTAGAAGTTAAAACAACTAGGACAAAACTTGTTAATAAACAAAAAATATACATTGGTCGAGAAATATAACTAGTTAATAAACATAAAACATACAATTATAAAAAAAAATAGCTAAACTTATAATTTTTGTGAGCCTTTTTGAAGTTGCATATAACTTAGCCCTAAGCCTACATCTTAGGGCGCTACATAATTATACTTTTTGTTCAAAAACTATGATAGGCAGGAAAAATTCATAGTAAACTCTGTTTCCAGCTGTTTTTATTTAAGGTGTTTGTAAATTTTTTACAATTTGATCAAAATCATGTATTCTTCTCCTGCCTCATCAATGCAGAGCTTTTCTGATTTTTCTTTTGTCACCAAGCTTTTGCCCTTTTTTGTATCACTTCTTTTTGTTTATATTTTTCTGCAACTCTCATTGTCTCTTTTGCCTTCTTCCTGTTATCCTTGTTTCTTTTATTGTCTTTATCAAGATAAGCAGATTTTTTATTTTTCATTTTTGGCCAGCACTTTGCCACTCTATTATTAAATTTAGGCTGCCTTTGTGATGATTCCTCATTCTTGATCTAGAACAACACTGAAACACACAAAATCATTAGTTTATGTTTGATTTATAAAAACAGGCTGTCATTTTCCCAATTGTTCCAGTTGTTGAGAACATATTTTAGAAAGGTAAGCCTAATTAAAACAAAACTCAATAAAAAATTAAATGCTAAAAGAAAAAATATTTCATATAGGCAAGGATATAAACAACTGAATAAACCAATTTCTGGCATAGGTAGCCTAATAAGTTAGCTGATGATAGAAACATATTGTTAGCTTGGCTTTAAACACGTGCATTTAAATATATCTTATATTAGAAAAGTGAATGAGACAAAGTGTTACACTATTTATGTAACATCCGTTAGGTACATCATTTATAATTAAAACATTACATATAAAAATAAATAAAAATAATAGTCAAGTTTAAATGTAACATAACACACTTTTGAAGAGTGCCACTTCTATTAATTTTGAGAATCACTATGCTAACTTTTACTTGTTTTTTGCAACAGAGGTTACAATGTAACCTTAGTAGTTTACTACTAAAGAAAATACATAAGAAAACTTACTTGGTTGTTGATTTTCTCAGATTGTATCACATACAACCTCGTCTTTCACTACAAATCACATGTCCAACAAATCAGCTGTGGATTTAACCGAATAAGGCTCCCAACTGTTTATGCATTTCACTATAAATGATCACCTAGGTATATTACGATTCAAAACATAACCTTAAAAACACACTTAAAGTTAAAAACTTGAAAGTTAACATTTTAATTCATGTATTATAAACATTTTCCTATGTTATGTCTTAAAAAAGTTTGGCATTTCTTCAAATTTTATTTTTAACAAAAAATCCTCTTTTATGTGGATTCGATTCAAGAGTCCTATCCTTAGTGTATGTTTGTGTGTGTGTGTGTTTAAAAAAACACACACACACACTCTCTCTCTCTCTATTTCGATTATTTCACATGAACTTTACACAAAATAAAGCATTCAACACTTATTACTTAGATAGAGAATCTTTTTTGTGAACAACTATTGACTTAAGAATTAATAGCCAGAGCTATTATTTATGCTTATTAGTGGGAATTACTCCATCTAGATATCATATTCTGAAAATTAAAAAATGACACCTGGACACGGGAATCGAACTAAGCCAGAGGTCCCGGGTTCGATTCCCGTGTCCAGGTGTCATTTTTCAATTTTCAGAACTATTGACTTGCATGGCAAGGATATTTTTCAGTGTCTGTGCAGTTTAATATCCTTTAAGTAAAATTTTTTAACTATAGCAAACATATCCCTAACTTGATCTCATTTATACTGGAATTTCAAAACTCCAGTCCAGTAGATACTGTGCTGAAACGACAGCCTACAGTGGACGAATGGTGACACATGCTTCACACTATCATATGTATCCTCGAACAACTAAAAACTTGCAAGTTTTATCTAGATGGTTTCATTTTTTTAAAACAAAACATGATTAATTATCGTAACGTTATCGTAGTGTTCTTAACCGCTTAACTCAACCTAACCTTCCAAATGAATATAAATTAAACTTTCTATTAATTTTCATAAAATAAACAATTTAAAATCTCACATGATATTATTTTGGTCATGTCATAGATCACAATAGCGAGCTCATAAATTATTTATGTTTTTGTATGATTTTGGTGAGATTTGTTTGTTTAATTATATAACTAGGCCCTTTACAAACTTTTGACACTTTATAAATATTAGCATTATTCAACTCTCCATCTTCTTATGTGAACAACAATAACCAAAGCAGCAGCAACAACAGCAACAACAACAACAACAACAACCACCCACCACAACAACCACAACAACAGCAACAACAACCACCCACCACAACAACCACAACAACAACAACAACAAGCAAGTTTTAATGAAACACATGTAATGATTTCTATATGCTCTAAATGGAGGGTACTTTTCCCCCTTTTTAGACCTAAATAAGTAGTTATGAACCCATAGACAAAATAATAGTATTAATACATAAGTTCATCATTATAGATCTGGCTTCTTTGGACATTAGGGCTTTTCATTCAATTTACTCTTTAAAAAGTCACCATTTGGGGTCCCACAGTTTAAGGCATCACTCTCACAATAGATTGGAAGATTGTATTGTGTTTATTGGGGAAGTCATGGCTCTAATTCTAGTCGGATACTATGTCGAGAGTGTTTTTTTAATGAGAAAATGCACCCCTCTTGAGGGTTATTCAAAAAATAACATTTAAAAATCATGAACACACTATGGTACAAATAAGCATATAGTTCATAGGTAGGCCTACTCGTATTTTATGCGGTTGGTTGTGTGTACCTGATTTCGGCTGGGGATAGCTGGTCAGTACACCTCTAAGAGGTCCGCGCTGGGCAACTTAAGGTCATTGCTTCGGGAAACCTGTTGCTATACCTGAGTCGGAGTTTCTGACTTATCGTGATGCTGTTGTCACACTTAAGGAGGGGCCCAGTGATGACCTATTAGTAGGCATTGGTGTACCAAAATGGTCGTTTCATGTTCTTCCACACATGGCTCAGTTCAGAGGATACGGTCATGGAGGTTGCAGGGCATTTATTGATGGGGTGCATGATACCTTCGTGGTTGCCAAGAGTTCCACTGCTCGGGGAACCAAGCCCCTTGTCTTTGACTTGTATGCGTGGAGCTAGAGAGTTCCCTTGGAGGTGCATATAAGTGTCACAATCCACTAGAAAGAATTCTTTATTGTACCTACAAACTAACTGTGCAGCTTATAAACAAAAATCTGCATGTATTTATTGATGTATGTAGTTCAAGTAAAAGACATTAACTAAAATTTATGTTTTTTTTTTAATGAAAACTACATTTTAAAATATTTTTTATAATGTTCATTTTCATTTCAAAATAACAAGTATACAAAACACGCTTCTGTGGTCATATGGTCTAAGGCGTTACTCTCACAATAGATTGAACTAGTGATGATGAATTTTGAATCTTGGTCAAGTGTATTGAAGGTGTTTTTTACAAAAAAAATTTCACTCTCGCTCCATAAAAATGTGGGTAGATTTTTTTATATTTTATCTTCCTTACGAGTCACACCCATACAATTTGTGTAAATATGAGGATTGCCCGAATGGGTGATGGATGGAAAATATAATAAGTTTAGTCCTAATGTTAATATATCTATACGGTATGTCTTTATTAAGATAGTATTCTCCTAGTTTTAGTCATAGTTGAAATTAAATATATATTCATGTAGCTTACACTTTGTACTATTAACTTAAACTGAGAGGACTAGTCAATAAGGTAGCTCAAAATTTTTCCTGGTGAAACAAATGATTGTAATTTCATAATTCTCTTTCCTTCATTTAATTAAATAGTTAAGCTTAGGTACCCTTGTGGAGTAACTGAAGGCTACTAATAAAAATGTAATTTTTCTTAGAGCCACAAGTATACAGATCTAAAAAAAGTTGCACATTAAGTATTGGAAAGGTTATGTTTACTATAAAGAAAACTCGTCTGAAAAATTGAAAGCTTTTTTCTTTTTCATCACATCACTAGGTACCTGTTTGGGTTATGTGCATGGAAAGTTGTTAATTCTATTATAATCATATTAAAAATATCTCATGGCTCAAGAGAATAGTTGATAAAAATTGAAAAAATAATCTTTTTCTTTTAATCAAACAGAATCATGGCCTACTATTCAAAACCCCTCCCAAAAGTAGTATTAATAATGCATTTCTACTCATTGCCTGAAGTAAAATCTCCATGAAATTTTATTAAATTCATAGCACCTATAACCCCAATTATGTTTTAAAACACTTTTAACTGCAAAAATAAATTTAATGTTTAAAAAAACATCCTGTACATCTCCGGTTGGGGACTTACCACAATTCACCATAAGTAGGACACATCCCAATAAAAATTATTCTTTAATCATGTTGTACCATCATTTAAGAAACTAATACAATATAATTTATATCACATCACATCACAAAATATCTACTTGGAATAGCCAATAACAAGGAATATGTGAAAAAGATTGTATTCCGCTTAGGTTAGAAAGTAACTTTTTTATGCATTAATTAATTCTTTTGGTTTTTCTAATTCTGTTTTAGATAAATTTCAACCATAATGAGTAAAGAGGATAGTTTATGTTGGTTCCATGGTAAATTGTCACGGGAAGCAGCTGAACTAATTTTGAAGAATGGCAAGTAAATCTCTCTACTCCTAAATCTCTATGTATAATTTCCTAATATGTGTGTATGTGTGTGTGTCTTTCCACAACCTCCAGAAACCCCTAGACGACTTAGAAAGCTGAAAAATTGCATACTTATAGTATAGACTGACGGGACAGAACCCAACAGCCGGATTTCCAATTCTTTCTTTCTAATCCTATAATGACCAAACTTTTCCATTAATGGCTTCTAAAATGGGAGGTTTTTTACAAAAAAACTGATGGAAGAAAAATTTTGAATCTCAGAAGGCCTAGGAAGCTTAAGTGCTGCATGCAGGTAGCCTCGAACTCAAAAGGGTACAGAAATACTAGGTGGGAGAAAATTCCTATGGGGTTTCCCAAAAAACCAAAGTCGAAAAGATCTCATAGCCCAGAAGACCTAGGAAATTGAAGTTTTTCAGGCTGACCTCATAAACAACTAACTCTATATCGATTTTGTAACCACATGGTTAGAAGAAATTAAACAAATTAAAATACTATACTACTACTATATATACTACTACTACTATACTCTCTATACTATATATTATACTACTATACTACCACCACTACCACTACTACTACCACACTACTACTACTACCACCACTACTACCACTACCACCACTACCACTACCACTACCACCACTACCACCACTACCACTACCACCACTACCACCACCACTACCACCCCCACTACCACCACCACTACCACCACCACGTCTAGTCTGTGAGCTCGTGTGGCTCAGGCATGTCTACTCAGCTCTATGTGGCCTGTGCACTGTGTATAGCTTATGTAGTCGAAAGCACCACATGGTGAAATTGTTAAAATTAAGTTTAATTATTTGCGTAATAAATCATTCACGATCTCAAAATGTGATAGATATGATGAAAATCTACCTCCAGGCAGGTATTGTGTGAAGTGTCACAATTGTGAAAACTATTATTATATTGAGTGCTCCGGGCTATCTGAATCAACCTACCGAAGAATGATACTAACAAGACAAAAGTCATAGAAGTATTTATCGTGTAGATCTAGATCATCATCCCTTACAGATATTGATCAAGACCGCAAGACATCAATCCATTTGTTGAGAGAGGAACAAAAGAAGTACTACGAAAAACTAGAAAATAACATGTCCAAGTTATCTGATTTCTATGATGATATGAGAAAGAAAATGAAAGAACTGTTAAACAATAATAGGGACTTAACAAAAATAATAAACATACTAAACGAGGAAAACAAGTAAAAATGACAAGAAAATTCAAGATATTGAAAAACAACTTAATCAAATTGAGCAATACGGAAGAAATATTAACTTGAAGATTCATGGTTTACACCAGAAGATTTGTGTACAGTCATGGAAAACATTGATGAACTGCCATATGAAAAAATCTTATTGAATTAATACATGTCTATCTCATAAGAGCTAAAATATTCGATCACCAGTGATTGTCCAATTTTCATCTAAAACTGTAAGAAACACTCGGCTAGAAAAAAGCGTCAAATAGTTACTAATAAAATAGTAATTGAAAAAGTAATGGAGAGGTATATCTACATTAACGAGAACCTAACCACATTATACAAAAATATACTGTGGCAAGTTAAAACCAAACGCAGGGGAAATTACTATAAATATGTATGGGTAAAAATGGTAAGAAGACAAAACAAATAATCAAAACGATTACCAAATTAAAGTATGTTTATAACTAGGGCTACATGTTCCATAATAAAATACATTATTGAGAAACCACATATAAATAAAATCCAAGGAATAGATAAAATCAGAATCAAAGACTTAAGAACTATCAACAGCCAAATTACCTCGTTGATAACAAAACAAATTAATTTAAGTATACAACATGGTTTAATTCCGCAAAAAACTTAAAAGCGCATTTATTAGATGAATTTATAAAAAAGGGAAGCACTAAGATTATGGAATTTATAGACCTATAGCAATTCTAGCCATTTAGACAAAATAATGTAAAGACACTTTACCAACTTTAAATAAATTATTTAGTTAAATATATAATAATTGACCAAAAACAAAAACCGATTTAAAAAAAGGTACGGAATTACTTCTCCACACCTTTACTAATGAAATGCTAAAGAAATTAAACAAAAACAAAGATATATCTATAGCATTTATATACATGTTGAAAGCGTTTGATACATTAGATAGAGATATTTTACTAGGGCTGTGCGGGATCCTGAACTTCGGGGAAAAAATCGGGAAAATGGTTGTTCCCAAAATTCGGGTGAGAAAAAATATTTCCCGAGATTGTTTTTTAGGAAAAAAAAATTATGATTTAGAACCAGCTATCAAAGTCATGTTTTTATTTAATTTTCATTAAAAATATTATTAATTTATTAAATATAAATTAACTTTATCTTCCGTTAAGAAGATGGACACTCGAAACTTTAGTCTCTTTTATTTTATAACTCCTTACAAAACTGAGCACCATTAAGTAACATGACCACACTGAAGGAAATTGAATAGGCCTATTCCTGAATAGATTTAAGGCAGGAAAACATATTTTTAGCGTAAAATAATGATCCAAGTGGCTTTTAAATATATAATTATGCACAAAATATGCCTTCAAAGCAATTATTTGCATAAAGGCATGTCTGTTATGTAACTGTTATTCTTTGTAATGGCATCCATTTGTTTCTATGTCATAGACATTGGATAAGCTAATATTTTCAAAGTCCAACAGTGCATTTTTTGAGAACTTTAGTAACTATAACCTAAGAGGAAACCATAAACACTGGCTCAGTTGAGAAATGTTTTTTGTTATTCTTATGGACAAGACTGTGGCTCAGTTGTATTCATTCAGATTAGCTTGAATATTTTGATATTTTACTGTGTAAGTATTTATTAAAATTGATGCCTTAAGGTTTTTTTTCTAAGAACTATTTTAGTTAATCTTAAAATACCACTCAAAACTTGTTAGACAAAATATTAAGTTTTTATTAGGAAAACTTACAATTTAAAATTAATTAATATACAAATATTGAGTGTGTATAATTTTTTAATTTTTTTTGACATAATTACAGAAGTTACATCTATTGTTCATACTAATTACTGCAACTGAATCAGAGTTTTTGTCCCTGTTCCTTACTATTCAAACTATTTTTGACATCTACCATTACATTTAACTCAATTGCAACTATCAAATTATTTCTATTTTTTTGTTGAAATGAATGGAAAGCTAAGTTTTAACTAAAATTACAAATCTGAAAAATATATAATCTTAAAGTGAAAAATTATTTTCAAATTTGTTTCCCGTCACCTTCCCATAGGAATCATTATTTCCCGCCCAAAAATTTCTCGAAGTCATGTCATTCCCGCAGAATTACTAATGTAATCGCCATGACCTAAATTGGGGTATTTGTTTAATTTAACATTATAAAACCCGCCTCGGTGGCGTAGTTGGCTAACGCGCTAGTCGTGTTGAGCTTGACCGCCGAGGACGGGGAGATCGAGGTTCAAATCTCGGTCGGGTGAACTGGGGGTGGTTTTTCCTAAATGGTTTTCCACTCTCCCTCCAAACAAATGCAGGTTCACTTCCTCTAAATTCAACCCTCCCAATTCCTAATCCATTAGCGTAATTAGTACTTAAGCGTATAACCCAAACGGGTAGTAAGACGCGGTGCTAAATAATTAAAAAGAAAAACATTATAAACATTGAAAGTTCAAGTGACAGAACTGGTCTAGTTAGCTCGTTTTGATTAGTTAGTTAACAATAGGAAGAAAGAGCTGACAGATAAAAACAATGTATCAGCATGGTTTTGGCAACCAGGCCAATTTGTATTATTAATGGTTCTGTTTTAGTTCTATCTGAGCTGACAAAATATCTATACTAAGGGATCACTACCCATTTTTGGGGCTGCGTGTGATAGAACACTTGGTTATTGGGTACTTGTGCTAGGGGAACTGTCGTGCCCAAAGTACTGGAGCTCTTATCTATGTAGGATTGCTGAGTGTGTCAATCAGACCTTTGGTTAAGAATTTTTTACCAAACCGGTTCTCTTGTGGCTTAAGTAAAGTCTTTATACCTGTAAGGCACCTCCACTTTTTTGGGCAACTTCCTGGTGGCCAATTTGATTTGTTGGAGCCTGTTTCAACATGCTGCCAACCATCACAATTTCATATACACCCACATCCTCACCCGCACTCTTGGCCCTGGCACTGTCCAAACCAGCAGTCAGCAACTCTAAGAGACCTAAATCAATAAATACTAAGCTACGAAGGAGAAAGAATGAAAGAGACTCATTAAGGCAGGAGACAGTAGAAAAAATTAGTAAAAGACTCATATGACAGTAAGAAAAAACAATTCAAAAGGTCTCGGGAAGATGAAGAGAAGAAAAGGATAAGGTTAGTGGAGAACAACAAAAGAATAGCAGTCTAAAGATTTAATGAGGAATAGGAGAAATAGAAAATATTGGAGGAGAACTAAATAAGGATGGGGTCCAAAGATTTAAAAGATAAAGAGGAGGAGAAAAGGATTAGATTGGAGGAGAACAAAGATCCAAATATCTGAGGAGAAGTGGAAAAAGTTGCAAGAGACTATAAAAGGAAACAATGGACAGTAACTAAAGAGAATGAGGAAACATTAAATGTGTAATATTGGTGAGCCATGACTTTGATGTGCTTCTTCTGTGGTGTCAAAAACTTCCCTGGAGAGAGGCTGCAAGACAAGAAGTCCACCAACTTGCCAGAAAGGCAAAGTGAAACTGACATGTTTAGTATCTCAACCCTACCGTCTTACAAGACCTTTTGAGTGGCAAACATCCTGAGGGAAAGAATTCAATGTCTCACATTTGCTATTTCAACATGCGCCTTTTCATTTGCCTCCATGAGGGCGTAGGTGAAGGCACCACCAGGTAACAACCTCTATTGTTTCTGGATCCATGGCCACATTTATCATAGAGCCTTAACCCTCCATCCTGTGCCCGTTAGATAACAAAAGGTAGTCTGGTATAAAATAGATCACAGGGTTAGGACAGGGTACAGGACAGGCGTTGACAAAAGATGCTAGAACAAAAGTGTGTACCTATGGGACAAATATGACTGGCATCTAAAACTATTAAATAACATATGATTCAGATATGTGGGACTATGTTTGTAGTGAGAAATTGATCCGTCAGACATAAACAAACAATTTAACTGACAACACATTGGACATTCTCAACCTTGTTAAAATAAGTACTCTTGGACATAATGAACTAAACATTATGCAGACACACATTACTACAATAAAATACACAATACACTCTTAAATTACTAACATTGTCACTTGTATTTTACAACGTGTTAATTGTCATGGTGATCAAGAATAACACTTCTGTACAAACATATTTCAAGTTCAAAGATGTTTTTGCATGTTTTATAGTATGAATCAATAATGTGTGTTAAATATGAATTAACTAAATAAAATCCTATTATTTTATTATATCAACTAAGGTTATCAATTAAGAGTTAAAACAAAGTTATTTTAAGTTCAAATTCTGTCCCTCATCCTCTTTAAGATGGAGACGCATAAGTAAGAAAACCCATCATAGTGGTTACTTTTTAAATTCATGTTTTAGCAGAATGTTTGAAATTCTGTAGTAATTCACAGAACGTTCACATTCACTTCTAAAAGTGTGATAAATGCTCATAGAAGTTAATGGTCTGTGGTAATGGCTGTCAAACAATGCCATTCCAAACAAGGTTAGTAAGTTTAACTAAAATAAAGTACACAGACATAAAAAAAAATTGTGATTTCATATAAAAACAGATGCTTAACAATTTATTAGATAGCACAATAACAGTTTATTTGCCAATCTGGATGTCGCTGCTCCCCTAGCCACATTCATAGTCTTGTGGTTAGGTTTGTCACGCGCATTCCTCGGTAGCTAGTAGGGGGATAAATGGGTGATGATGGGGTGATTGTTGTGTGGTGAAGATTCGCTCAACAATTCATGGTCTTGCTGAAGAATTGTGGCGAAGTCCCAATTCATGGCCTCCCAAGGAATGGAAGTGGAATGAAATCTTTCTTTCTCTACTATTCATGTGCTCCCTGTACTCCTACTCTTTCCCGGATAACTTCATTCCTAATCTTGTTTCTCCTCGTGACAGCTAAAATGCTCCTCACAAACTTCATTCCCATGGCCTCCACTTTCCTAGTCTTGTAGCGCATACTTATCTCTTCTAATTATTATAGATAATTTAGTATGGACCACTTCAAATGTTATTTTTACCATTTATAACCAGTATTTTTGTCTTTATTTGGTGGATTATTTTATGATACTTCTTATTGTAGGCAAACCTTGTTAACTAAGTTATCTGAATGTAACTTCTACTATGTAAAATAGATCTCATATTTGCAAAGCTAAAATACAGTTTAATATAGATCAAATCAAATATTGAAAGTTTAATTCTTTATCTATCAAAATTGGGCAAAACTGTTATAAATACTTTTGACCCTAAACTTAAAAACAATTTATTTAAAAAAAAAGAAGTATGGTTTACTCACTAACAACAATAAAGTTAAAAGAATACTTTTTTTTTTTTTAATTTTATATGCTCTGAATGTATCAAATGGTTTTATTTTAGTAGATGTTGATGGGACGTTCTTGGTTCGTGAAAGTAACACAGCTGCTGGGGATTTTGTTCTCTCCCTGCTTCACGAAGGAGAGGTAATTCACTACCAAATCAGAAGACATGGAGAAGATGCATTTTTTTCCATAGGTAAATAATGTTAAATGACACTTTCTCAATACACATAATTTTTTTTGGGTAAAAACCTCATCCAACACATTTTAAAAGGCCATAAAATATACTATAA
The DNA here is from genome assembly GCA_033556935.1 of Timema podura. NCBI lineage: Eukaryota > Metazoa > Arthropoda > Insecta > Phasmatodea > Timematidae > Timema > Timema podura. The sequence continues at coordinate 12,421,966 of JAVRXN010000010.1, forward strand.
GAATATTGTTTGAGAAATTCAATCATATTAGCTTAAATATTCGACCAGTTGTCCTTCACTGAAACACTACTATGTATTTTACTTGTTTTTGCACCTGCCACTTACTGGACTCCATAAAATTTATATATTAAATTGCTAAAAGTATTACAATAGAGACATTGATATCCAGAAGCTGCTCCTAATGCGAGGGGGTATCAAAATGTTTCATGACTGGTTCTGTAAAATGAAAACATAGCGCAGCATGAAGATGTGTGTGCTGGTGTGGCGAGTTGTGAACTTCATCTGTCAGTATGATTAGTGGCATCTTTCTGTGTTTACCATTGCCTATGTTACACACGCTTATTTGACGACGTGCACGGGTTCATTTGCAATTTCATCATAGACCGCAAACACGAGCAGAGAGCGAACATCAAATTCTGCGTCTTACTCAGAAAATCTGGAACAGAGACCTTCCAAATGATGCAGCAGGCTTACGGCAATGAAGCTATGAGCTGTCCGGTGTGTTTTGATTGGCACTCGCGCTTCAGGAGTGGCAGAACATCACTGAAAGACGAAGAGAGGTCAGGGAAACCTTCCACTAGCACAAACACGGAAATTGTGGCCAGAGTTAGGCAACTTGTACGCGAATATCGCTGGATGGCCATTAAGGACATTTCTTACATGGTCAGTGTGTCACACGGATCAGTGCAGACAATCCTCATCTCCATTTTTAACATGCACCGTGTTACCGCTAAGTTCGTACCTAGGCTTCTGACCCTCGAACAGGAGGAGTACTGTGCCGAAGTCTGTCAGGATCGCCGTCAACATGCTCTGGAAGACCCACCCTTCATGTCGATCATTGCAGGGGACGAGAGTTGGGAATACGTTATGACCTGGAGACCAAACAACAGTCTTCACAGTGGAAGAGCCCCATATCTCCAAGACCGAAGAAGGCAAGGCAGGTCAAGAGCGCGACCATTTACGGGCTCATTATTTTCTTCAACATTCTTGGGATTGTGCACCATGAATTTGGACCCGAGGGTCAGACTGTCAACGCCGAGCTCTACTGTCATGTTCTGAGGCATATGAGGGAGGATGTTCAGCAGAAAAGACCAGAACTGTGGTGTGCGGGCAATTGGGTGCTCCATCATGACAATGCACTCGCACACATAGCGATGAAAATGTGTTAGTTTAACAAACACAACAACATGATCATCGATCCTCACCCCCTATACTCGCCGGATTTGGCCCCCTGCGACTTCTTCCTCTTCCCTAAGATTAAGTTAAAGCTCAAGGGTCGTCACTCGACACCGTGGATGAGATCAAGCGTGAATTACAGGCAGTGTTGTGCACGCTTCAAAACCAGGACTTCCAGGGAGTTATCCAAAAGGTGAAAAAGCGCTGGGATCGTTGTATCGCTGCACAAGGGAAGTACTTTGAAGGAGATAGTGGCCAAATTTAAATCAGGTAATTTATTTACATTTTACAGAACCAGTCTTGAAACTTTTTGATACCCCTTCATATGTTTGTTTATTGTTTCTCTATACTTGTCACCTTTTAAAAATCAGATTCCATTATACCTTGAACACACTTTTTTAAATGTTAAAACTTCTACAAATGGCTATCTCAAGAATGACAGTTGTAAAACACATGTATTGGTATATACGGAATATATAAGAGTAGCTATATTTTTTTTAACGTCGTATCCTGCCACCTGTTTAGGTTATACACAATTATGATCTTTATTAACACTCTGAACTGTAAAATAGGGGTCTTTCATTGTGATCAACTTATTATTATTTAAGGCTATACATGATAAACATACATATGAACTAGGATTAATACTTTCTGGAAGAATCTGGAAAAGTTAAGGAATTTAGTGTGACAGGGTAAAGTCAGAGAACTTTTAAGAAATTCACTAGAATTCTCATAATTTTGCAATGATTTTCTAAATATGAAGTAGAAAGCCCTAACCCAGTATAAACAAATAGTTTCAGCTCTAATTATTGCTATTTTATGAAGAGCACTGACATATTTGTCTTTAATAACTCTTGTGGCACAAATTTATTAAAAAAGAAAAGGCATACAAAAAATTCTTTACTGATTTAAATATAAAATACTGGGAATATGCAATTTTTTTATTGAAAACCAGAGTTTTTAGGGAAATTTCAAAACTTAAATTCATAAAGTGTAACCTAATAACAACCTTGAGCTTTCTCTTAATAGCCTTTTAAAATTTATATTTGTTTGATTATTGGCTCTTTTGTTCATTGTTGATAAAAACTTTGTAATATTATTTCAGACGAACAAACAATTATCCATGGTCTAGAAACCTTGATTGAATATTATCAGGGAGAGTCCCATGGTCTTGCAACAAAACTTAATAAAGTATGCAAGAAAGATACCCCACCTCATGACTCTAGGCGACATGGTCGAACCAACTTGTTGCATAGAGCAACAAAGGAAGGTTAGTCAAACATGATAACAAATTAAGTTCTTAATTTTTCTCTCTTTGTTTTAAGTTAAAATACTAAACCTACTTTATTAACCACGCTGCGCAGCCTTAATGGAATAATAATACAGCATTACCTCGACTTTAACTGCTTTGAGTTTCGTCACTTCACTCTTTCATCGAATTTCAGTTATAACCACGTTTACAAATCTTGTCGCTTGTGTTGTTCTTTCTTTGCATTTCGTTACCACCACACGTGAGCTTGTTTCTTTTGTCATTCAGGCTTTGAATTAAAGTCGTTCGATGTGCACTGTTTTTTGAAATTGTCTGTATTGAATCTCTTATATTTGTTATTAAACATATAAATACTACTTAATTTATGTGATTCATATATACAAACAATTCATGCACTATTATTTTGGTGACTATATGGTAAACATTCATGGTTATTTTTGTGAAAACAATACAGTGACAAGACTCATTGTGCTTAGGTAGTGCATGCATGTGCAAGTGTTACATAGTAAGTAATATACTTTTTTGCCGGCCCCAATGTATTTGCAAGCTAAACAAAGGACATTCTTTGACTTTCATCAGTGATCTGGTCCTGTAAAACCAGCCGAAATAGTGAGGTATTTCTATAGCGTGTATTAATAAAAAAACTAGATTGCATGTACAATGTATTCCTTATAGTTCAAAAGGAACTAGACTGAATCCATCTTAGTATATAGAATCTCATACTAACAGTTAGAAAAAGCCAAAAATACACAGCATGTAAAAATATATTGAACACTCATTTTTGATTAAAATACAGAGCTTTGATAGCATTAATTCCTTTACCTTAATTTATCTTCAGTTTGTGTTTAAGATTTGAGAATACTTTCAATTTTATTTTAGCATTTCTACCATTTCTTCACATTATCTCATCATATTGCCAACATCAAAACATTATTGGTGTGTGTGCAGTAGCCTGTGTTTTCAGCTCTTTAATGTTCACATTATATCACATTTTAAATAAGCTTAGAGGTGAAATAAACAAAACTCAAAATAATTTTATTTTATTGATGAAATTTTGAGGGAATCAAAGTAAAGATTGGAAGAGTAAACACAAGTTAATTTCACTGGTAACTTAATCTTAATTTATTTTCCACTTGTTATTTTCATTTAAATGTGTAATTTAATTTAATCACTAAATTTAGTGATTTTTCTCACTTATTTTAAAATATGTGAGTGCTTTTGTATTTTACAAATTAAAAAAACTGTAAACAATAAAAGCAAATGTAAATTTTTGTTACTAGTACATTTATTAATTTTAAATAAGTTTTATATATATTATGCGCCTGCAAGCTCAAGTATTTTAGTTCAAGTCCATCTCGAGAGATTTTCATAAAGCTCCCAAATATCAAGTCGATCTCAAACTTGGGTTGAATAAATATATAATTTTAAAACTTAATGATCTTAATAAAAAACCAATATCTTTTAATATTATTTTAATTTTTTTGAATTAATTACCAACAGATATTTAAAACAAATATGTTTTTAAACTGGTTTTTAAATAGTTTTAAAAATCAAGCCATATTATATTATTGTAAATGTACTGTAAGAGTAACAGAAACAATAATTTTGATACAGTAAAACATCATTTGGAACACATCTGTTCACTTGGAGCTGACCTACTACCAAAGAGAGAAAAGATGAGAGGATTAATGATTTTTAAGATTTACTTGGTATACATTTGCATTAAGCTGTACTTGATTCTGTCTTGAAGTACCAGTAAGCTTATTTGTGGTCTAACAGCCCTACAGAGAGATGCCATTCCTATTTATTATTTATCTACTCTTCATATCCTCCATTCAACAACCAATTTATTCAGTTGCTTACCTTGACATTCCAATGGAATCATTGTTGAGTTCTTCTCGATCTCTAACCCCCCACCCCACCCCATTCTCTTCTATTTCATAAACCACATTCCCAACAAGTAGAGAGAAGAGTAAACATTGTGTCATTCATCACCAGACACACAATGCCAGGGAAAGAAAAACCTTTTTCATGAAACTTGAAATCGCCATAATTCTCTCAATCCCGATCCTGAGTGCTTTTTTATATATATACATGATTAGAAATTTAATTTTTTTTTCGCTATTCATATAAAACATTTGTGTAATATATTAACATTAAGATGTAAATACATTCTTTTTTATTTCGTAAAACTTTATATTAATAAAATGAAAGCTCTACCAGGAACTTTGTGAAACTTTGTTGGTTCGGAGCTACTATCTCTCATGATCGCCAGGCTGGCCTTTTGTCAACATTTAAAATGGACAGTTTATTTTAATAAACTATACTATTTAGTATCGACTAATACTATTACTTCGCTACAAACATCATTCATAAATGACTGGCTTTTAACAATGAGTTTGCAGTACTGATGACACAAATTACTATAGCCCGATTTTCTTACGACTAACCTATTTCTCTGGTAGAAAAAGGCCTTCATGCTAGTTATTCATAAGAAAATCGTGCTTTATATTGTTCACATGAATCTTATACTCTCATTTATCACAATATTTTCAGATTAATTTTACTATCAATACTACACATACATAACTTATAAAATGCCATAATTGTGACCACAAAGCACTGTCAAAATACCGTATTTACCTGACTCCAAGACGACCCTAAATCTAAGACCCCCACCTACCCCAGTTTTTCAGTGGTTCTTGATAGATTTTTTGTAAGTGGTATTTATTAGATCATGAATGAAGACAATAATAATTATGGTAGCTTTATTTTGTAATGCTAACAAATTGTTTTTTTTATTTACAAAACAAAACACCTATGTTGACTTAAAATCTAATTAGGGTTGCAGAATTGCTAAGGAATTTATTTTTTGGTTGCAAATTGCTTTTGCATAAGAAGGTTAACTTTGAAATAGTTTCATAAAAACAATGAGAAGTTAATTTTTACTATGACAAATGATAATCGTTAGTGAAAATCTGAGTCTCATTCATACCCTACTCCCCCTAAATACAAACATTGGACTCGACCATTAACACACTAGCTTATAAAAGTGTCACTTTTACTCTCACAATGATATACAGAAAATAAAATAATATCAAATAAAGAGCTATAGTAATAAATCAAAGGACAAATATACAACAAACTGTTGCTTTTATAAAGAAAAGATAAACACATTTCACATGTTACAAAAAATCTAACCGATAAACATGTCTTCTATGAATTACCGTAAAAGTCAGCCGCCATGACAGCCAAGCGTAAAAAATTATTGCAAATTAAACAAGCGTCTTTATTCTTATTTCAAAACCGATGATCTAGGACATCTAATCAAAGATAATAATTTACTTGATATTATTCAAAAGTTAGATATTTTGTGGAGTTTCATGAATTAAAACTAAAGTTTGGCATCACTAAAATTGTATAGTGAACTCTACGTATTATTGATTGTTTGTTTAAAATCTATTCGAGTTTTCTCATCATGTCTTACTTGACAAGCCCTAGCTATGTAGGCAAAGTTTTAAGACTTTTAATACATAATAATTTTATAATCCATTAATGGTTTTTAAATCTATTTTGATTATTGTGAATGGCTGAATCTTTAATATCGTAGTGAAGTAATTGGAAAAGTAATCAAAAACAGCATAAGAAAATAAAATTCAATTCAATTCACTAGCCCCAACCCATTAGAGAAGTTAACCTTGTTGAATATGAAAGAGTGGTATTGAGATCTTCAGCGTATAGCATATATATATATTGCAATACCAGTCGATACTATGGTTATCGAGTATCATATTGGGCCACAGCTAGGTAGTTATTTTTAACGATAACCTAAAAAATAGCCTAAAAGTCCGTGAAAATAACCAAATAATCTGTATGTAAAATGTCACCTTTTGATGTAGGCCTAACCCATTCCTTAGTCTGTGATTTTAAGGCAACCCTAGATTTTGAAGCTACAAACTTGGGAAAAAAAAACTCGTCTTAGATTCAGATAAATATAGTAATTACCTCAAAGGAGCTAAGCTGTGACAAATCCTCAGCAATGACCTCCATGAAATGTTAAAGTCTCCAGCAGTAAGAACTTAACTTTTCTTCGTTGATTGTGATTTTTTTGCTGTGCAGGGTGATTCCACAAAAAGTGGTCCCAAGACCATAAAAATATAAACCCCACCAATTTAGTTAAAATTGTTGTTACTGTGTGGTAAAATGTATATATTTTTATTACTAATTTTTTTTAATAAGAAAATAAATTTAAAGTATGAAATTAATATTTTAAATCCAATCTAGATATTTTCAAATTATTTATGACTGCGTCATAAAATGAATACAAAAGCTCAAAACCTTGTCTTGATATTAATAGATCATCCAATATAATTTAAAACCCATTAAGTACATAATTTTAGTTTGCTTCAAATACAAAATTATAGTTTTTTGATTTTAGATGTTATAAATATAACTTGTATAATAAAATAATGATAATAATACATGTCACACACGTAACAAAACATTATACTTAGTTGGATAACTATAAAAGTAATTATATCTGTATTGTGGAAATTTAGATTAAAAGCATATTATATCTAAGGATTGAGATGCCTTATTAAAAAATATATATATAGTAATATTATTTTATGTAAATATTAAAAAAGTATCAGTCACACACGTAACAAACTGTGTTATGTGTGTGACCACATTTTAATATGTTTTTATTATGACAATCAAGACTCAACATTCATTTATTAGCATACATCTCTCTTTCATTTTATAATAATGACGTTGATAATATTTAATTATTATTTAAGTTTAGCACTAATGTTATTAAATATAATAAATTTTTCTCAAGTTGGTATCTATTAGGAAACAGATGAATAATACTAGTTGGGATAAACAGCTGTTACTGTATTTTGACTCTCTCAAGACTCTTAAGTTAATGAAGTATTAACTGTAAATTTTGTTTGATCATTGTAGGCTTGTTTGATTTTAATCAAAGGACTATTATTTGTAAATAAAAATGCACATAAGTGAACCCCATGTGAAAAAAGTTGCAATGTCTGGTGCACAAAGAATAAAGAAATACAGAAACAAAAAGAAAAATGACTTAACCTACAAGGTATTGGAAAGTAAGAGAGTAGAGTGTGTAAGAAAATCAAGAGTATCTCAAATGACTAAAACTGAAAAGAAACATTACCAAATGGCAGCTGCACAAAGAAAACGTATCAGTAGGGCACAAAAACAGCTAGACTTAGAAAAACAAAATGTTTTGACTAGGCCTACTTCCAGCCAAACTATAAATAGTTCTTATGTAACACCGCTATCAAAGGCTAAGCCTTACAAAACTCCACAATCTCTGGGAATAGCTGTTAGAAAATCCCTAAGAAGTCTACCAAACTCTCCAAGTAAAAAAGTTGCAGTTATATTGGTCTTGCTGAACGGGTAGGAATACAACTACAAACAAAGATGGCATCTAATATCAGTGAACCAACAGACATTTCTACCTTAGAAAAAAATGTTGAAGACTTTTATACTAGAAATGATATTGTGTATATAATGCCCGGAATGAAGGATGAAATGATTGTATGGGTCAGCGGGGAAAAGAAGCGCATGAGGAAATTTTATTTAACTATGTTTCTGTGAGAGGCCTATGCAATTTATAAAGCAAAGTATTGGCACAATATAAATCTACAATTTTCATTTTCAAAATTTTGCTCTTTGAGACCTAAAAATGTTCTTCTTCTTAAGGAAGCTCCAGCTGATCAATGCAAATGTAAGCATCATGAAAATTTTAAATTAATGCTAAAAGGCTTAAAAATAGTGTATGACGGTTCATGGTGGAATAATATTTTGTGCGAACCTACATCTCTGAATTCAAAATGTTGGAATGGTGAATGCATTGTTTGCTGTGGGGGTAAGTTGTGCACTGTATTTGAGAACGTTGATCGTGCTTCCCGGGTGTCTTGGAAAACTTGGGTTAAGGATGAGAAGAATGGACGTATAACAAGAATTACAAAAGAATGGTGTGCCGGGGAACTAATTGAATTGGTTTATGAAGTACTACCTAAATTTCAAGAACATGTAAAAATAAAACGCATTCAAGCAGCTGCTTTTGAAGAAGACAAGTCAAACAATTGTAGAATTCTTCAAATTGATTTTGCCATGGCTTATTCGTGTGAGTATCAAAATGAAATTCAATTGGCATTGTGGTCTCGTGAAAGTGTACAATTGTTTACTGCAGCAATATTTGAGGCAAAAGAATGTAAAAAGTCCTACCTTATTTGTTCAGATACAAAAGATAAAGGCAAAGATACAATTTATGCTTTTGTTATGAAATTGTTTGAATTGATTTTTGAAAAAACTGCTAACAATGATTCAAAAGTAATTATTTACAGTGATGGTCCATCATCTGAATTCAAAAACAGATTCATGGTCAAGCTTCTTTTAAATTTATCAAGTAAATTTTCTACAGATTTCACATGGAAATATTTTGCAACTAGTCACGGTAAAGGCGTTGTGGATGGAATAGGAGGGAGAGTGAAATCTCTTGTAAGACAAAAAACAATGAGCCTAGCAGATAATCTAACAGTTCAGAATTCCCTTGATTTTGCAACAGTTGCCTCTGCTTTGATGCCATCAACAACAGTTTTGCATATTAGTCAAAAAGAAATCAAGACCATTGTTGAAAATGATAAGCCATGGGAAAATGTTCCTCCCATAAAAGGTATCCAAAAGGTGCATGTTGTCAAGTGTGCAGTTGACGGAAACATTTCCCTGTGGACCACAAACATGGCCGAAAATCCCAGTTTAGTGTTGGAGTCTAAAGAGTGGCAAACAAGTGGCAATGGTGTTTTAATATTAGCTAATATTAACAAACAAAACGTGTTGCAACTAAGTGTTGGAGACTGGTGTGCTGTAACATATGACAATAATGTGTTTGCTGGAGAGATATTAAATGTTACCGATTCAGATGTGCAAGTAAGCGTTATGGTTCCATCAGGAAATTATTGGAAATGGCCTGCTAAACCAGATGTCTTGTACTACAATATGTCTCATGTAAAAAGAAGACTTTCTCCTCCAGTAGTTATTGGTTCGCGGGCCAATTTAGATTTAATAATTTTTAACAAAATACAATTGAAATGCATGTAACGTATCCTACTTGAAACAATTTAATTTCAACTTAAAATAATTTAGACTTGTATGTATTATATTTGATAGTTGAGCCTATATTATTAGTATATTTGCTAATCATAATAGTAATAATAATAATACCAGAATGTTTTTGACTTTTATTATCAATAAACATATGCTATTATCTACTATTTTTGAATAATTTACTAGGTTATACATTTTAATCAGGCTTGACAATGTATATTTATTTTAAAAATGTTATAAACTTGTATTTTTATTTTAAAGTTCAAGTCAAATTTCATAAGTCACACACGTAACAGTCATTGGTCACACACGTAACATATATATATATATACAATTATTGCAGCAAAGATATGAATGCAAACATTTTGGCACTATACAAAATTAATGATCTTACTCATTAATAATGGAAATAATATAAACTGCATAATTAGAGCAAATGAATTCACTGTAGTAAAAATGTAATTATGTCCTTGTTAGAATGTGGTAATTCTCTGAGTCACACACGAACTACATTTAAAAAAATAGAGTAAAAAACATAGCTAAAATGTAAATATTTCAATCATATATTTTAAAATAAAAAAGTTTAATATGTTGAAATAAAATATTATAGTTGAAAAATATTCACATTACACTCCAAAAATTTAATTGAAACTATAAAATATTGTCTCCAAAAGTCACACACGTAACGCTGGAATCACCCTGCAAAATATGTCCATCCCTTTCATTATTTATTATTCATAGTGTTAGCTTTCTTTCCTGAATATTCTGCTCATTGTAATTAGATTTGGGTCGAATCCGCTATTTTACAAATCCGAATCTCCAATATACCTTCGAATCTGAATTCGAATCTTGGAATAAAAGATGAACATTAGAGGAAATATAAATATGCAAAACTCTTTTTATATTTATTAGTAATTTTCAATTTAGTAACTTAGGGCAAATTATGGTGGATGAAATAAGTATTCAAAATTAATATTGTGTTTGTGTGTGACTGTTTGAGGAAGGATGGCATATAGGCTTACAGCTGTTGTTTAGACGAGGTATATTTTTCCAGCTATTATAAGAGGTTATGTTAGTTCAGAGTTTTGCAATTTTGAGGACTTTGAAAGTAAAATATTATTTACTGTAATATTTGATGTTCAAGGGAACTACACTGTTGTGTCAGAACTCTTAAAGTGTGGGTACCGCAGCTTGGAAGCTAAAAATCAGGATGGTCAAACAGCTGTTCATTTAGCCAGCAGGATGGGTAAAGATGACATCTTAAAAAAACTGATTGAGAGTGGTGCCAACATAAATTGCAGAGATACAGCAGGCTACACACCACTGCATGTAAGTTTGTTAAGCCTTGTTCAAAATATTTGAAATTATTGTATTAAGATTGTTGCTCCCTCCTCTTTATTCCCCGGCTATCTCACTTTGTAACGCTCTCACATCCCCAAGGTTGACCGTCGTTCTCTACCCCCCTCCCCCTCAGTTCACCCCCTAAGGGTCTAAGGTTGCTAGCCAAGCAACCCTCTCTTCGTAACCGCTCGGCATTGAGATAAGTCCTCTAAAACTACCTGACCAGGAGGAATAAAAGGAGTGGATGGGCGGCCTGCCCATCATCCTTTGCACAGCGCCACACTGGACAACAACCCGGTCTTGGGGAATAAACACCAGTTCTAGTTATACATGTGTGTCCTTTTCTCAACCTCAACGAAATACCTATTTTCTTGTCAGACCACCTCTTCCTATCCGTCCCCCATGATCACTCACCGGACTACCTCTTTCCATCCATCCACCGCGATCACTCACTGGACCACCTCTTCCCTCCCGTTCACCGGGATCACTCGCCAGACCACCTCTTCCCATCCATCCACGGCGATCACTCAGCAGACCACCTCTTCCCATCCATCCACCGCGATCACTCGCCAGCCCACTTCTTCCCAGCCATCCATAGTGATCCCTCACCAGACCACTTCTTCCCACCCATCCACCTCGATCACTCGCCGGATCACCTTTTCCCACCCATCCATTCTCCCCCTTTTCACACCAGGAAGCCAAACAGGAAAAGAAGAAAACTGTTCCATAACACTCAGGAGTTCACCACTTCGGGACCTAGCCAAACTCTCGAATGACCTACCCAATCCATTTCCCTCACTTCTTCTACATTAAGGAATCCTACTCCCCTTCCTTTCCCACCAAGGTCACCCCTCTACTTTACCCCTCCAAGACAAAGTGAACCCCACACCTCCCCTTTTTCTCTTAATCTCACCTTGACTATGCGAAACTACCTTGACTTTCTGCCACCCGCACCCCTTTTCCCCCATCCACCTGACCCAGGCCCACATACGGCCCATAGATACTCTACCTCAAGCCTGCCAGTTATCCTCCGCATCTGTCCCATACACCAGCCAAAAGGATCCATGGGCACAGAAGATGCACCAAGTCCACATAGTCCTAGCCAAGAAGACCCCAATAGTTATCCGGAAATTGATGGAACTCTTCTAACAAGCCTCAAGCCAAAACCGGAGTAAGTACCTCCCATCTCATAACCACCCAGTGGAATGACAATATAGTGTTTGAATTTTCTAAATACATTCATACCAAACCATTACTGCCACTCTACAGCAAAATACATTAACATGTAAGGAATATAAATTTTCAAAACATTAATAACTGTTATTTATTTTTCAAACAATTATTTTACTCTAATAAATAGAAAAATGACACCTGGACAGGGAAATCGAACCTGGGACCTTTGGCTTAGTGTGTCAATGCTCTATCACTGAGCTATCCAGGGATCACCTCTTGCTTGCTTGAAACACACAATGCGTTTATACTATTGGCACCATGAAGCCACAACTGAATCACCGGTGGCTGTAATATCAAGTATAGCTTTTTGTAGCTGATATATTCACATGTCCATCACATACTTTGCCTTATATAATGATTGCAGATTCACCCTGAGCAGAGCACAGTTCCTGGATAGCTCAGTGTTAGGTGGCACATTAAGTCAAAGCTCCCAGGTTTGATTACTGTATCCAGGTGTCATTTTTCAATTTATTCAATTATAATTGAGATATGGCTCACATTTGTTTATAATCATACATCCCCCAAGCTTCGCCTTTCATATATACTTAATTGTATAGCATTGCTTTCTTACATATTTATTTTAATGCACAGATTTAAATTCCATTTGCCAGACAATAAAATTTTGATTTTTTTTCAATTTTTCTAGAGGTTTAAGTTTACTGAAATATCTATGTTCAAATTAGTAAGTTACAATATTAAATTTTGTAAAATTATTATTTGTCAAATTTTGATTTTTTTTAATTAACTGACATATCACATTTGCTTTTGTGTAACATTAAACATATAAATTTAACCTTTTGACCCATTAGTGCACAGTGTCCGATAAATCAGACGTGAGAGAAAACATAAAATATGCGGGATATTTCGAGTTTTATCATTGTTTGTTGGTACAAATGTTAACTAGAGGGTTTAAAAAGAGAGGCACTAGAGTGAAACTGGCAGTTGTATTAATATTAATGTCTTTGATATTTTGAAAATGGTAAGCCTCGATTTTGTTGTAGCCATATTTTAATTGTATTGTTTATGCAAGTATTTACATTGTTTTTATGTAAATGTCTTTTTACACTATACCAAATCTATACATTTATCAATTACACCGAAAAAAAAAAAATTGTTGTCATCCACAAGGGTGCGAACAATGGCATCTGAGTTATTGGATGCTATGCACTCGGACAACAATGACAGCCCATTCCTTTCATGCTTAGTAGTATTTATTCTGTTAGTATACCTACATTCTTTTATGCAAGTATTTACAACACACCAACAAAATTGGTAGGCCCTTTCGCTCTCGCTCATAGAAATTCTCATATACTGATATAATCAAGTGGTTCAGAAAGTGTGCATTAAATAAATAAATAAATAAATAAATAAATAAAAAACTGTAATTAGTCAAGATTTTCTTATAATAATTTTAATAATAATAGTAATACTGTTTGTTTATATAAATAATTTTAATTAATAATATTATAATATTAAAAAAGAGGACCTACAAGAAAAAACACAATGTTGAGTAACAAATTTGTAATTTTAATACAAAAAACACAAAACATAATGTCATTGTGACAATAAAAGTAATAAATATGCACATGGACCTAAAATAATTTAGTGCGATTAATAAAAAGAAATATGTAGTTTAATACAAATAATTGATTATCATACAAAACTTACTGCAAAATTTTAATTACAAGGAACTTGCTTTTGTGCACATTATAGCTACCAATAAGTTGAAAGAATTATTGAATAGGTCATATAGGAGATAGGGTGAGGGAGGAGTTATTCAATCATTCTTTACAACATTAAGGTATTGGATTAAATAGCTAAGCTATTAAATTTGTTAATTATTGTCATAATTATTGTCCAAATATCATATTCTTTAAATTGAAAAATTACACCTGGACACAGGAATCAAACCCGGGACCTATGGCTTAGTACGCCAATGTTCTAACCACCAAGCAATTGTCATGTGGATAGCTCAGTGGTTAGAACATTGGCGTACTAAGCCATAGGTCCCGGGTTTACTTCCCATGTCCAGGTGTTATTTTTCAATTTAAAGAATATAACATTTAGGTATTGTTTTCAATATTTTTGATTATATTTTATGAAAGGGGGGTGTGATCTCCCCCATTAGCCACCCTCCTTTTGATCCATCACTAGCTGGGGCAGGTAATAAGAAAATCTACCCACATTTGTTTGGTGGGAAAGTGGGAAACAATTTAAGAAGAACCTCCCAATATGCCCTATCAGGATGTGAACCTTGACCTCTCTTTTACCAGCAAACTAGACTAAAGATCTTGACATTTAGACCACCATACCACCGGTATTGGTGACACTCATATACCCACTCAATTAAATTGTTGAAATAAATAATAAATATTCAAACAAAATGTTACTACAACTCAAATTTCACCTTAGTTAGCTCAATTGGTAGCACGTCTAACTACTTATAACTAATTTGTTGTTTCAATATTAGTTCTTATAAAATATATATTAATTACATTTATTACATGGTTCTTTTTCGCTCTACTTTGCGGATATATGAAGAAATTAAACTTGAAATAAATTTGGAATGGTTTCTGTCTCAGTAAAGAAGTCTTATCTTCCCTCTATAGCACATATGGGTGCACAACATGGCCTCTTACCTTTAATGACGAAAAGAAATTTAGGGTGTTCGAAAATAAGGTGCTTAGGAAGATATTTGGTCCAAAAGTGGATGAAGATAGTGAGGAGTGGAGGAGGCTACATAATGATGAGCTGCATACCATTTACTCATCACCGAACATTGTTAGGGTAATAAATCTCACAGGTTACGGTGGGTAGGTCATGCAGTGGAATGGGAGTATCAAGAGAACCACACTCAGAGTATTGAATGGCAAACCCAATGGGAAAAGACAACTGGGAAGACCTGGGCACAGACGGGAGGATAACATTTGGCTAGATCTGAGAGAGATAGGGTGTAATGAGATAAACTGGATAGAATTAGCTCACGATAGGGAATAGGTGGCATACTTTTGTGAGTGCGGTAACGAACTTTCGAGTTCCTAATGCCATAGAGTAAGTAAGTCGTTATAACCAGTGGTGAGACTCAAAAATGTTAGCAATTGATTTTCTTTCACCATAGCTGCTGCGGCCTTTCATAGTGAAAAATAAAAACCAAGAGTAGTTTATTAAAAGTATTTATTTACCTTAAGATGATTCCAAATCACTAATTGATTATCATCATACACTTTCATTCCATAGTAAATATGTAATCAAAATGAAAATTTATGGAATGTGGTAAACATACACAGTTGATCTTAAAAACCAAAAAGAAATTCACAGCTCATTAATCATATAGCTCTATGAAAAGATGAGTGAACGACACATTTGTTTATTTCTCGTCACATTGTCAGCTAAGCAGCAGGGCCATAGATAAAAGTATAATAGTATAGAAGCATCACTCTAATGCTAGCGAGTAGAACCGTAATGTGAGAACATGAACGCTTGCGGTGCTAGTGCCTGGAACTAAAAGAATCGGTAAAATGGAATAGGCTGTTGGTCTACTAGTGACTCGATAGCATTGGTGAGTATTGATTACTCAGTCGATAAGACCCAGGTTTGTGGTTGAGCTTTCTCCTCAAATTTTGCTGATGTAGCACTTTACTATGAAAGAAAACTCCTGACTGCAATGTGAATAGCAGCTAATTTGAAAGAATTAAGGACAAGTTTGGCGAACTTGGGAAATTATAGGAACAGGTTTGCCCAAACCAGCTGAATCTCACTACTGGCTATAACGCTCCATCTTGTCACTTTCAGTAAAGCTTAATGATATCAACATTAAGCATTTGTTACATTTATTTAACGTATATTCATTTGAAAAATGTATGGCTTTCATTCTGCTGGACTACTACCCGTGATGATATGATCCATGGTTAAAGGAAGCTCTTTCTCATTGGCTTATGCATCTACTCCAGAAAATGGCACCCTATATCCCATGTAAGTATTAGTTTGATGCCTTAGCTCTATCGGTAGTTTGTCTGCCTACTGAGCTAAGAGTTCCATGTTCAGTTCTCATCATGGTCTAATATTTTGCTTTTTCAAAAATTGAGGGTTTTCCTTTAAAACTGATGAAATAATGATTATATAACTGGTTTTTGTTTATGTTCTATATTTTAATTATATTGTTCCAACACTTTCCACCAACTATTCAGGTAATATACATATATATTAATTACTCTAATGGGATAGACAGAAGGAAGCTATATTTTTAGGTGAAATTTTCTCTTATTTGTGTGCTAGAAGAGTGGGAAACCATTTATTAAAAAAAAAAACCTACAATACACTCGGCCTGGATTCGAACCCCAACGTCTCCGCCACCTGAAAACCCAAATACATGAGCTTACTATCTATACAGTGTGCCTATAGGTGGGGGTCTTTTATAAAATTAAGTTGATTGGTTATTTATTTATCTGTATGTAAACATTTGGTTCAGAAATTGCACATTATATACCCCTAACTCAAACTATATTTATGTGAAATGTAATTCAATAGAAAATATTGGTGAATTATGTTAAACTTATTAAAGAAAAATACCTAACCAATTAATTTATTTTCACTCTTATCCAAACCATAGAATAATAAAAATATTTATAAAATTATTACAACTCTCGAATTTCTCATCATATTTTCATATGCAAATACCAGTTTACTAGATTTTGAAAATTAACAATGTATTTAGTCATTCTCATATTTTCTTATCTGAACAAACCACCATGTTCTAAGTGAAAGTTTTCATTTAATATATTTATTAATTTCATTTATGATGACAATTTTGAACATAAAAAGTAGATGCTTTAATGCTTTGCTACATAAATGGTGTACAACAAGCTCTTTTAAGTTTGTTGACAAACATTTTACATCTTGGTCTTTATTTACCAATTTGTATTACATTTTTATGGCAAAATACTTGCACTACGCTTGCCTAACTGTGCATTGGGTCATGTGTTAATAACCTAGTAGTTACATTGACTACTTCCTGGTATACCATTAGTGAAAAAGATTGAGACATCATACACATTAAACAGAGTGCACTGTTACATGCTCAGATCCTATTGATCATGGTTAAATGGCAAGTTATTCTTCCAGTTCATATTCAGCATTATTTGCGAATGATTTGAGTTTATTGTTAATGTGTATATTGTGGCTACTTGTATATTTAATTTTAAACATACTTTTTAAAACAAAGATAAGTTTTAATCCGTACAACTTTTCTCTCCATGGCAAATAATAATGAATCAATGAATCTGGTCCCAATACTGCCAAAAAGCAAATACTTTAAAAATATATATAGAACAAGGATGAATACATAGCATTTGGATTAATGTAGTTGGTAGATGCTTTGTATTTGAAACTTGTGTGATATTTAGAGAGAAACTCTTGAATCAAACTATTTAACAGCAAATTAATCTGTTATCTTTCTTCAAATTATTCTGGTGCACTTAAACAAGAATTTATACAAAGCAGGTTTATTATGTCCTTGCTCACAGATAATGACTGGACATTATAAGCTATTTCCCATAGGGTGAGACTAAATGCTAATATAAAAAACAAACAAGGAAAAAACTTATCATTGGCAAAACACTCTTAAACCAGCTTGCATGGAAATCATGTTACCCATAGATTCTCAAAGGGGGGTCCGTGGACCAGCGAGATCGTCCAGGGAATCCGTGACATACCTTTATATTTATATATCTTATAAAATTGTGTATGAAAGGGTATATCACTAGTATATACTAAACACAATGGAGATGCCTTTCCATATTAAAGCCCCACAAGAAAGTGATACATGCTGGTATCCACAACGAGGACTTTCAAACCTGATACACCATCAACATATTAAGAGCATTTCCCAAACAGTGCAGCTAACAGTTCTCAACTCAGACAGTGGGAACTGGCCCACCAATGGATTACCAAATCAAGATAGCCCCCAAGTCATAATAGAAGATTTTTTCTTTCTTCCTAAATTACCTTTTTTTGATGATTATTATTTCGATCTGTATATTATTATATTACCATTAAATTTTTTGTCCAAATTAAATATTTACATTTTTCTTATTTATATTGGATAACCACAGCCAAAGTTTTGAGAAATTTATTTTGACTCTTAAAACAGTTGGCACAGTGTGTCTAACATTTTCTTTTTGAATCCAATATGGAGTAATTTAGTGTTTGTGTAGTCTTCTTTTTTTGTTTGATAAAGACAACGATGCCGAAATATTACTTTCTTCATTAAATTTATGCTTATTAGTTTATTTTTCCTTTTTCTTTATTTTTATCAAATTCTGTTATAAAATTAATTAGCCACCTCATTGTTAAACACTCATATGTATAAGAGTCATTTGGATCAGTGATGGCAGAACCTTATTTGTGCAGGGTGGAGGGGGCAATTGACTGAAAAGTGTCTTGGGGATCCTTTACATGCCTCTCCTTTCCAATACTAAACATCTCTGGGGACGCTCCCCTAGCAAACCTTTGACAATCTAAGCCATTGGAATGTTGCTCACTTGGAATTAATTTGAAATTTATTCTATTCTAGAATCTATTAAAATTGATATGTCAGAATATTCTTAAAAATTATGATGCATCTTGAAGAAATTTAAAACAGTCTTCGCCTTTTTTCTTAAATTTTAATCTAATGCCTTTAAAAAATTATTTGGAGTTTGTTTTCAACTCTTATCATATTCAAAAATAAAAAGGGGAGTGAAATAAAGCAATAAAACAAATCTATTCCAGGAGGGGAAAAATAAATTAAAAGGGGCAATGTCCCCATCCCTCCTAAAATCCCCCTTTCCCTGTTATGACACCAATTATACCTTTATTTAAAAAGTGCTTAGTGTAAATTTTTGGACTTAGAGGGAGAAAGTGCCATTTTAAGTATCTAAATGTTAAACAAATTTATAGAACTTAAAGTATTTAATTTTTTCTCCTATTTATGTTTAAATAATCTACAGATAGCTTCTAGAGGCATTTAATATGTGTAATTATTCTTTTTCTACAGTATTTGGGGGAGGGGAGGGAAGCCGTACCCTCTATACTCCCCCTGAAATTTTGGCCTGACTACGGCCTTGATGGTATGTCTTGACGCATCAACTGAATTGGAAAGGAGATAGACATAATGTAGATATTGTTCAAGTATGTTTACTGCCTGATTAGAGGGTTCAATTTTCTCGTCTCAACAAAAATCATTAGCTTTGATATGTTTTGTACAGTTACTGCTGTTTATATAGTTCTGCATGGACTCATTGAGCTCGGTGCTGTAGCGCTATTGATAAGTGGGTTCTCTTTTTATGAGAAAGTTTATGAATTATGATCATTCCACACTCAACACTGCAATTATGGCTTCAAGAGTAGCTGCAATAAAGCAAATGTTGGGACTATTTATAAAAATCTTTTCTTCTAATCTGGAGTTATTATTTGAACGATTCTCTTCAATAACATTGATGCACTGATTGTTGTTTGAGTTTCTATGTTCTCACAACATAGCTGGAACCCAAGGTGATTGGGGCACACTGCCTTGGTGATTATAGAGATATGTGCTTGTGCTTTACAATACAGTGCTGTTTAGATAACTAGCTGTGTACTTTAAATATCGAGGCATCTGCATATTTGGCTTAATATTGTAATGTCAAAGTTATATCAAGGTATATTCTCCTACAATTCAACCTGTTTATTACTTTTTGTTGGTATTTGATCTAAAGATAGGCGGCATCTTATAGTGTTGACTTTTCATGCCTACATGCTGGGCGGCAATTTTGTGGCGTTATTATTAATTTTTTTTTGCTCTGATGGAGTGAGTTCGTGTTTCATGCCCCATGGAGGGCAACACTTGTCACGCTCTTCTTTGCTCGTGGCTTCATGTTGGTCACTAAATTTGCCTTGTTACACGTTACCTGGTCATTTGGGCTTCAGATATTGGCCAACTCAATGGAAGTCTGTTTTATAGTGGAAATAACAGGTCTATAAATATGTTGGATTTATTCAACTTAAATGACATACGATTACATATTATTTAACACAGTCAGAACAAAAATATTATTAATACGTGGCAGCTTTCAAGTTTGAAATTTGATGTTAGAGCGCCGTGGACCTTACCTACAGTGGGGTTGCATGGCAAGTGAAACTGGAAGAGCTCTTTTACTAGGTTATAGTCATACAAGAAAGCATCTATAACCTTTCAGTTTCACCAAATTACATCAGGTTTTGAAACGAGAGGAAAAACAATCATTCTAAAACAGTAAGAAAAGGGAGGGGCTTATTATGCACAAAATACTCGGAAGAAGATTTGGCAAAAGCTAAGATCTTACAACAGTGTCACAGAGACTTGTCAACAACATAAAAAATAAGCTTGTTAAATCAGAAAGATTCAATAAGTTGAATATTATAAACTTGCCCGTTAACCTGAAATATATTAAGGGTGGGAACTTTTGATTTGGGATGGTATGAAAGGGAAAATTTATATCAATACACACATTGCAATTTTTCCACACCTTTACCTTATATAAACAGTCAAATACTGACCTGTTAAGGATTTGTCATAATTTTGTATCCTCCTTTGCAGTCTAATAATATATTCTCCATTATTTACAACTATGTATCAGGCAAAGAAATTATCAATACTCTCTCTAGAAACAAAAATACGATTTTTAAATATAACAGTATAAATGAGTTAGTAAGACACATACTTTATATTGTATACATTTTATTTACTAGGTCTGCTTTAATCAAACTTTATTTTTAACAGAAATTCAAGATCGAAACATTATCTATCATACATATATATTATTTTCACTTTATTAGTATTGTGTATAACCCGAACGGGTAGTAATAATAGTAATAATATTAATTTTATGATTTTCTAATTTAATTTAATTTAATTTTGAATTTGATGAGTGTAACAGTAAATTAATTTGTTTGGCAGTATTTTATAGCTTATCTTACTCATCTAGTTTATGACTGGTCAAACATAAAATTTTGAACCTACAATTTTTTTCTAAAATATAATAAAATTAAAACCTAATCTATTTATTTTTCCTTTCATGTTTTTATCAGCATTGACAAACTTAAAACTATAAATTTATGTTAAAAAAAATGATTCCTAAAAACTGATACAATTTAATTGTAATGCATCTCTATTTGGTGTATATTTGCCACTTTGCCTTTTTTTTTTTCTGTTACAGTATGCATGTCAAAGTAACCTGCCCAATACTGTACGAATATTAGTGCAAGTTGGCTATGCTAATGTTCAAGCCCGTAATACAGAAACAGGTAAGTCTTTTAAAGCATATAATTATAAAACACAAAAAACACTTTTACCAGAAAAGTTAATAAATGTGCATGTCTGATCTGAAAGGCTTAGTTTCAAATTCTGTATAGATGTATTGAGTATGTATTTTTCCCATCTTCTCTTCATGTGAATATTAGTTCACCTCCTTGAAACTCACCTCTTCCTTAAACTACCTTATTCCTTTTGTCAGTGTGTTTAAACTGGTTCCATTTTTCAACAGACATTTATTTTTATTGAAACAGGATAGTTTCAAAATATATATTTTAATTCATAGGACAGCTTTGAAAAAGCTACCATGAATACATTATTTGAATACTGACTCACCATGATTAATATGCCTACTCTTTGAGTTTGAAGTTTGTGTATGATTTGAATATTTTATGATATTATTTGATTACAAAACCTTTATTTATTACCAAATACTTAACGTTAATAAAAAACTTTGTTATTCACCCCACCTTTTCAATAACATTTCAACCTCGTTTTACATTTTTAACTTATTGTATGTGCTAAATGAAAATTCAATACTTAAATAAAAATCCATATTAGTGATTGCACAGATTAAGGCGTCACACAGAAATAAATTGCATCAAGTTTTTAATCTCACTCGAGTGCACTGTTTTTTTTTTCTATTTGTGATCTATTTTTGGAAAATAAAAATCCACATTAGTGATTGCACAGACTAAGGCGTCACACTGAAATAAACTGCACCGAGTTTTGAATCTCAATCAAATGCACTTTTTTTCTCCACATGTGATCTATTGCTGGTTTTTCCATTTGCTTCATATGCTAATGTGTGTGCATTTCTTCTAAACTACCTTCATCATCCCTTACCCTTAAATTAAATCGTTAATAATCTTGGTGTTAAATGTAACTATTAAAAATAAACTAACTTACAAAGTTAGTTGGCTTTTTATTAACTAGCTTACCTAACACCTTTGGCTTAGAATTAATTTCACATACAATTATTTGGTCTCAGGTTATTTCAACATGGTTAGATTCATAAACAGGTATTCAGCCCATTATCAATTAGCTTAACTTAGCTATACCTAAGTACATCTGATACAGCTCAATGCTTTTCTAGAAAATACTTATTTTTGGTTATTCACTCTGCCTGTAAATTCCAAAAATATTATATTAGATTTCACACTATTTATTAAACCTCTATAATAAAAATAATACCACCAACAACACCACTAACAACAGGAACAACAATATTGATAACAACTATAATACTAACAACAATAATAATAACAAGAACAATAGCTTAAAATATTTTTCATTTGTAACCGTATGTGTCTGTTTCTGTACATTATAAATGTGTTCTACATATTGTTAGATATTAATGATCATCTTTTGTCTCACAATAATAATAACAACAAAAGTATTCAGTTTAAATACATTAATTTTCCTTTATTACTACTTATTAATTGTAAGTTTGCCACAGTGACATACTGACTTCACTTAATAAGATCACGCACCAAAATAACTAAGGCAAACAAATCCACACTAGTTGGGGAATATCATTGTGAGATTGGACTAAATGACACAAACAAATTGTTAAATAAAAGTAGGATCAATTCATTGACAGGCTCAACACACAGATTCAAATAAACAAAAGCATGCACCTACTTTAAAAAGAACTAGTACTTTTATTACTAGCCTTAGTAATGAAATGTTTCATTTTCTTCAACTTTTCTAGAACAACTAATTTACTTTCATGTACAAAGTTGTTCGTTTCAAACATAATTGGTATTTTTTGTTCCAGAAAGATAAATTATGGAAATATATTTGCAAAATTCAACATTTCATTGCAGTGAAATCTTATTTCTTTTCCACCTCTTTTAACATAATTTTTGTTTTATTTATATTTTATTTATTTTTTATATGTTAATATTAAGGTCAAACTAGAGCTTTGAGTGACTAAAAAAAAGGATAACAATCATGGTTTATTGCATGTCATCTTTATTCAAATATCGTTTGATCATCTTATCTTAATAAAGCTCTTTTCTTTTAGGTTGGGTACCACTTCATGAAGCGGCCAGTTTGGGTCTCAAAGAGGTTGTTCATGTATTGTTGTCTTTAAATGCTCCTGTTAATCCAAGAACTTCTTCCAATGAAACACCTGCTGACCTAGCTCAACAAAATGGTCATCTAGATTGTGCTCATATACTTAGTAGGTGTAATAAACTTATGCTTCATTTTACATCATTTCATTATCCTCATAATGTTATTCACTGTGAAACATATTTGACAAAACATATTGGTTTAAGTTATTTTGAAGGCCATGTATCATAAATAATTGTTTCACAAGAGAATATTTAAAAATTAACTTTTGTTCAATCATTTGTACTAAACTACTTTATATAGAATTACTTTAAGATAAAGTACGAGTTTATTTGATGTGTACACACTGTTATATGGTATGATTAGGTTTAGTTAGAGCTATGCATTAATTTTCTAAATTCGTTTTTATAATATTATTTATGCATGTTTTTCTCTATCATTCCTCTTGAATACTGATAAGAACTTTTCCATTTGCTCAGAATGGGTCATTTATTAATTGAACTAAAACTTAATATTGAATATTCTGAAAAAGACCGGCCTCTTGATCTAATGGTCAGTGCTCCTGGTAAATCATAGTGTTCGATTTTCAACATTACTAAAGGTATTTTTCCTGAATTGTTCCTATGGTCACCATGATCTGGTTAATTAGTCTTAGGGCTGTAGAAGAGGGTGCTGTAGTCTTAAACATGTTGATTAAATATTATTTTCAAACAAACTATTTTACTCAGACAAACAAGATATTTTACTTAGACAAACAAGCTATTTCTTAACCTTAAGACAAACAAGCTATTTTACTTAGACAAACAAGCTATTTTACTTAGACAAACAAGCTTGATTCTACTTAGACAAACAAGCTTGATTCTACTTAGACAAACAAGCTGATTCTACTAACAAACAAGCTTGATTCTACTTAGACAAACAAGCTTGATTCTACTTAGACAAACAAGCTTGATTCTACTTAGACAAACAAGCTTGATTCTACTTAGACAAACAAGCTTGATTCTACTTAGACAAACAAGCTATTCTACTTAGACAAACAAGCTTGATCTACTTTGAAGAAAACACAATTTTAATTTTGATAAATTTTACAGAACTTAAGATATGAGATTTTAGATTTTATTAACGCGTCTAGAGGAAAAGTCAAGTATTTTTCTAAATAATCTTGTGCTTAATAAGCTTTCTTTGCATATTGAGCATAAATTTTCTCCGTTAGATGTCTCCATTGACATCTCCAACAAATTAGATGTATCAGCTACCTCGAGAGTTTGGAAAGGGTTGGGGAATGGGAGAAGTGAGACTTTTGTGAACAATAGACGTGAATCAACCATACAAAACTCAATTTCGGGCAAAGCCCGCATTGTATATAAGCAGGTGGATTTTAAATATTGTGCTTCTTTTTTGAAAACAACTATATTGTAAAACACCAGCTAACGACTTTGGAACTTTCTTTACTGTCAGATTATGAAAACCATTATAGTTCTATGAAATGACAACTCGTAACTGGAGACTACACACAAGTGGGGAAGATTTTGACTGATTTGATTTGCGGGACCATTCATTTTTTTTAAATATTCCAACTTTTTTGGTGTTTTAGCTACCAATAGAACCTCCATCCCCAGCTCCCCACAATACACACACTAACTATTAAAAAAACAAGTTGAGAGATTACATTCACGTTGGTACCTACTTTTAAAAATAAATTTTTATCTAGTAAATTTTTTGTTTGCTTTTTCAGAAATATGCTCTAAAATATTTAATTTGTTACATATATTTGCTACACAAGTTTAGTAACTTATATGAGAATGGAGGGTTCGAGAAAAAAGTGGGGGGGGGGGATAATTAATATGAGGATCTAAACGTTTCAATTTTAAGATTATAAAAATGAAACAAATACTTTACCAAACAATTTGAAGACAAATCCTTTAAAAATCAAGTCAGAACTAACTAACCAACTACTAGAACCCAATGTTCAAATTTATAAAGTAATCCTATTAAAGGGACATCCTGGAATCATTTTAAAAAAAAAATACTGCAACAATAAAACCATGAATTTTGAAAATGTATGCTGTCCTAACGTTGGCTTCAATTTTTCTTAACAAAGGGCACAATTAAATCAGAGTACATGCAACAATGAGTATTAGACATATGAACGTCAAGCGACCCGCCTCAGTGGTGTAGTTAGTTAACCCGCTAGTTGTGTTGAGCTAGACTGCCAAGTATGTGGAGATCAAGGTTCGACTCTCGGTCGGGTGAACTGGAGGTTTTTTTCCCAAATGGTTTTTCACTTTCCCTTCATGCAAATGTGGGTTCACTTTCTCTAAATTCAACCTTCCCAATTTACAATCCATTAGCATAATTAGTACTTAAGTGTATAACCCGATCGGGTAGTGAGACGCAGTGCTAAATAAAAAAACAAAACAAATCAAGAAAATGCAGCAATTTAAACATGGATTTATAAAATGGAGTCACTCTATAGCTGGCCCCTTAGGATTTAACAAAGTAGGCCAAATTCATTTAGGGCCGGTCTTATGACTACGGGCTAAATATTGCTATCGGGAGGTGAAAGTTAGTTACCATTTAAAGGCTATCAGCCACTTTAATGTTTTATGCATATTATGAACTGAATTTATCTGCTGGATAGCTATCTGTAGGATAAATATATTTTTATGTAGAAAATGCAATGTTGGTACTGTTTTTTATTGGTTCACGCATGCACATAAGCCCAGACGCTACCTCTACAACCTAACAAGTGGCGAGAATGCTCAACATTTGTTAAATAATGGCGGCTAAACGAGTGCGAGGAAACAGATGACGTGATGTGAGCGCAGAATCTAAGTTGTCTTGCAAATACTAATTTCGGTGTCTGCCAAAATGTGGGCAATAATTTGGTACAACATTTACAAAATTTCATTTATTGTACTCACATTTAAATAATTTGTTCTTATATAACTATAACTCTACAAATAGCTTGTCATTTTTTGTAAAAGTTTGAATTAAATGTTCTAAATTTATATATAGCTAGAACCTGGGCCTGTGCTTACTTAACATGCGAACGAAGATGATTTTTTTTTCTACAACACTCAACATTTATTAAATAATAGCGGCTAAACGAGTGGGAATAAACAGATGGTGTCATGTGGGCGCAGAAACTAAGATGTTGTGCAAGTACTAATTTCGGTGTCTGTCAAAATTTGGTCAATAGCTGGGTACAACGTTTACAAAATTTCATTTATTGTACTCAGATATTGATAATTTGTCCTTATATAAATATAACTCTACAAATAGCTTGTCAATTTATATAAAAGTGTGAATTAAATGTTCTAACTTTATATAGTTAGAGCCCGGGCCTGTGCTTACTAAACATGTGAACCAAGATTTTAACCTAAAACAGATTCTGATAGGCAAAACCTCATTAAAAACAACGCGTCACTATGGCAACAACCATTTTAACTTTCAGATAAAAGCTATCAGGTACTTAAACCTCCTGATAAAATTGTGATGGTTAAGTACATTTTATCTGGCAGATAAATGCTATCTTGCAGTCACAAGACACACTTTTAACTTATCCCCCAGATAGAAATATTTATCTACCAGATTAATATTTATCCAGGAGTCATAAGACTGGCCCTTCCTGTATATAGAACCATAAAAATACCAAATTTTAATAATGGAGGCTTTACTGTGATGTTCACAATATTTTATATCAGAATGTTTTGACCATTGTAGTTTTCTGTTAGGTGACAACTATCAATAAAAACTAAAAACTGAAAAAAAAAATTGGCATAGTTAATTAGTTTTCCCCCAAAATGAAGAAAAAAAATCTCCTTTAAGGAGAAATTTTCAGTTGAACAGAATAAAAAGACTTTTTAAATAACTCTAATGAAAGTTTATTAGCATTATATATCCAACTTTTAAATTGTTGATTATCAAATTAAAATGTAGATATGCCTACTTTGCCACACTCTCTTAGTTTGATTTTTCTGTATATTTCAATGCTATACTTAGAGTTTTCAGGTACTAACTTTGTTTTATTGCTAAAACTAACTATACCAATAGTGTACTTCTGACTTTAATTAAAATAAATGGTACGGCACACCGCACAGACTTTCTCTCTCTTTCTATAAACTCGTAAGATTTCTGAACGGAATAATGTACATTGTATCATCACCACTCCACATAAGAACACGCATAAAATAATATACAATGATATATAATCAATGAGAAAAGAGGCGCATCTTTGTCCACCTAAGAACATTTCAAACAGTTTAATGTCTTCCACAAGGGTCAACACTTCGTATTAAAATTTCGATTTCTGGTTAAAATTTTAACATTTTAAAAGATGTTGCAGATCTTCAAGTCATCGCATTGATATTTAATTATTCATTTATACATTTTGACCAATAAAAAATGTAAATATTGACTATTGAGTCTAAAATGGAGATAGATCATTGCTATGCAAACATTTCTCCTAAGAGATTTAAGGAAAAATAACATACTTTTTTTAGATACTTATATTTAATTACTCTATGGCATTGGAGTATTATTGCGTTAAGACTTAAGTAGTATATTTTTACAACTAAAGCTCACAAAATTGTATTAATATATTTGCAAATATCTCAGAAACTGCTGTTTTTATAAAAATATATGTCAAATAAAAGTTTTTTATTTCTAATAGTCCTACAATTTTGCAATGATAAGTTGTTTAGTTTCTCCAATAGTTGTGGAGATACGGAAATTAACGCTTCTGTAATGTACCCTAAAAATAATTTTCATAGGAAAATGAAAATAGCCAGTTTATTTATAATCTTAATCAACGCCTAGATACGAATTTTAATCAAAATCGTTTAAGCAGATTTTGAGAAAACCAAATTTTTCTCTTTTCGTCCTTCAGTAAACTACCCTTAATTTTAAGTTTTTATAGACACACAGACAGACGGCATTGCAAAGACTATTTTTTAGGGTTCGGGGGGTCATGAGACGTCGACATCCATCAACATTTCAGGTTAGTTTTTTTTTACGGTCGCAATACTTAAACTTTAATGTCCAAAAAGTTAAAAAAAATTCATATAATTGCGTATATATTGAAAGTTATTGATTTTATAAAAATATGTTTCGGATAAAATATCTGTATTATAAATATATATACATATTTGTAATGCTAAGTAATTTCATATCTCAAATAGTTTCGGAGCTATTTAAAAAAATGTTAATTTACGCATCAGACCGGAGCCCTTAAAGCCATTTTGCCGAAAAATTGAGGGTAGCCATTTTGTTTGGAATATTTATTAATGTTTAAAAATGAAATTTAATCAAAATCGTTGTAGCCGATTTTGAGAAAATCGACTTTTTCTCTTTTTGCCATTCAGTAAACTACCCTTAATTTTAAGTTTTAATAGACACACAGACAGACGGCATTGCAAAGACTATTTTTAAGGGTTCGGGGGGTCATGAGACGTCGACATCCATCAACATTTCAGGTTAGTTTTTCTTACGGTCGCAATACTTAAGCTTTAATGCCCAAAAAGTTAAAAATATATATATAATTGCGTATATATTGAAAGTTATTGATTTTATAAAAATATGTTTCGAATAAAATATTTGTATTATAAATATATATACATATTTGTAATGCTAAGTAATTTCATATCTCAAATAGTTTCGGAGCTATTATAAAAAATGTTAATTTACGCATCAGACCGGAGCCCTTAAAACGATTTTGCCGAAATATTGAGAGTAGCCATTTTGTTTGGAATATTTATTTATGTTCATAAATGAAATTTAATCAAAATCGTTAGAGCCGATTTTGAGAAAATCGACTTTTTCTCTTTTTGCCCTTCAGTAAACTACCCTTAATTTTAAGTTTTAATAGACACACAGACAGACGGCATTGCAAAGACTATTTTTAAGGGTTCGGGGGGTCATGAGACGTCGACATCCATCAACATTTCAGGTTAGTTTTTCTTACGGTCGCAATACTTAAGCTTTAATGCCCAAAAAGTTAAAAATATATATATAATTGCGTATATATTGAAAGTTATTGATTTTATAAAAATATGTTTCGAATAAAATATTTGTATTATAAATATATATACATATTTGTAATGCTAAGTAATTTTATATCTCAAATAGTTTCGGAGCTATTATAAAAAATGTTAATTTACGCATCAGACCGGAGCCCTTAAAACGATTTTGCCGAAATATTGAGAGTAGCCATTTTGTTTGGAATATTTATTTATGTTCATAAATGAAATTTAATCAAAATCGTTAGAGCCGATTTTCAGAAAATCGACTTTTTCTCTTTTTGCCCTTCAGTAAACTACCCTTAATTTTAGGGGTAGATATCCAATTCCAAAAACCCCTCGGGGCAACCCTATGAAAACCCTAGATATCAAGTTTCAGCTCAATAGGTAAAATAGTTTAGGCTCTAGTTGGAGGTACAGACAGACAGACAGACAGACAGACAGACAGACAGACAGACAGACAGACAGACAGACAGACAGACAGACAGACGGAAATTCAAAAACCACTTTTTCGGATTCAGGAAGTCATGAAACGTCAAAATTCATCAAAATCTCGAGTTCGAATTTTTTGACGATCACAATACTTTCTCTACCTGTAAGATAGAGAGAAAGTAAAAATAGACCATTTTCATTTTTTCATATGACATACATAGGTCATAAACTAATTGTGAACTTTTTCTATTTTGAGAATATGATAAATTATGATGTTTTAAATTGCTCAAAAGCTCAAAAAAGGAAGTCTTACAGTTATGTATGTCACCATATGTCTTTCTAGCCTTCTGTATACCAATCTATTTCTACCTGAGGGATGTAACTGAAACGATTTTATAGGTTTCGTTCACACATGCTATTTAGATGTTATAGGCCATATCTATAGGTAAAATATTTATTCTTATTACAGCTTTGAAATTAAGATTAATTTAGTAATGTGTGATGTGTGTTAAATTTTTAAAGCCTTAGAGAACTACTAACAATTTTGTTCAAAACGTATAAATAAAGAATCTTCTTAAGAAAATAGTTAATTTTCATACTAAGAAGCTTCCTTATCTATAATAATAATAATAATAATAATAATAATAATAATAATAATAATAATAATAATAATAATAATAATAATAATAATAATAATATGATGATGATGATGATGATGATGATGATGATGATGATGATGATGATGATGATGATGATGATGATGATGATGATGATGATGATGATGATAACAGTAATAATAATAACAACAATAATAATAGTAACAATAATAACAACAATAATAATAGTAATAATAATAATAATAATAATAGTAACAATAATAATAATAATAATAATAACGATAACAACAATAACAACAACGATAACAACAACAAAAATAAAAACAACTAACATAAACATTAACATTAACAATTAACATTAACAATTAACATTAACGATTAACAATAACATTAACGATTAACATTAACGATTAACAATAACATTAACAATAACATTAACAATAACAATTAACAATAACAATTAACAACAACCAACAACCAACAACAACAACAACCAACAACCAACAATAACAACAACCACCACCACCACCACCTGTTTTTGGCCTCAGGCCGAGGCAGTTTAGTAAAGTGCCTCCATCTTCCTCTATTCTTTCCTCTATTCTTCCACCACTCTTCCTTATTTAATTTCTTCCATTCTTCTCCTCTCACATGAACACTTTCTGTTAGCTGCTCCTCAGATCTCTTTCTTGGCTCTGTTAGCTGCTCCTCAGATCTCTTTCTTGGCCTCCCTTGCTGTCTTTTCCCTACATAATTCATTTCCAACATTTTCTTTGGCATCCTCTCTCTCTCCATTCTCATTACATGCCCATACCATCTCACTCTTGCTTCCTCTACTATCTCATATACTCCCTGTACTCCTACTCTTTCCCGGATAACTTAATTACTAATCTTATTTCTCCACATGACAGCTAACATGCTCCTCACAAACTTCATTCCCATGGCCTCCACTTTCCTAGTCTTTCTTACACTCATTGTTTATGTTTCTTCTGCATATGTGACAATGGGTACAAAGTATGTCCTGTACAACACTTCCTTACACTTCCAAGGGGACTTCCCTTCTCCATAACAGGTCTCTTACGCACCTATAGAACAACTCTCCCTGCTGTCCTCTTCTCATTAAATCCTCTCTACTTCCACCTTTCTGCTCAATCATGCTTCCAAGATATTTCACGTTCTCTACTCCATCCAACCTTATAGCTTTATTAGGCCTTACCCTATTCCTTGTCATTACCATCACTTTACACTTTGCCATGCTAAATTTAATTCCACACTTCTTCACTTCCTTATTATATTCTTGTAGTTGTTCCTGTACTTCCTCTTCCTTCTTCCCCCATACCATCAAGTCATTAGCAAACATCGTGGTTTTCATTCTTTCCTCTTCGAGTTTTCCTGCCACTTTGTTCATGACCATTTCCAGCACCATTACAAACAGTAATGGAAAAGGGCATTCCCCTGCTTCACTCCATTTTTTATTTGGAACCACTCTATTCTTCCGCTCTCTTTCTTAACACAGCTCTTGTTATCCTCATCATGCTTTTCACTCTCATTACAACTCCTCTTTCTACTTTGGCCTCCTCCATCGCTTTCCAAACTTAATTTCTATCCACGCTATCATAGCCCTTTCCACATTCATAAATACCATTACCAAGTCCATCCCATATTCATAACTTCTTTCCATCAGCTGTCATTTGGCAAAGATTAAGTCTATTGTAGACCTCTGCTCCCTAAATCCGTACTGTTCCAGTCTCCACCTTCCTTTCATTTTATTTCTTATTCCCTTTTCCAGTATTTTCTCACATATTTTTGTACATTGGCACATCAACATCATCCCATGCTATCCCATTATAATTTGTATACCTCTTCCTGTTTTCTTTCTTGAAAATAGGTATTATAACTTCCTTTTTTCATTCTTCTGGTACCTCTTCCTCCTTCCAAACCACTCTCAGCACCCTGTATAGCCAGTTTATAGCTACTTCATCTGCTGCTCTTATCATTTCCACAGTCAGCTTGTCCACACCCGGTGCTTTCCTTTGTTGCATCTTCTTTAATGCGTCCTCCACCTCTTTCCATGTTGGACTTCTTTCCTTCTCTTCTGCTATATCTTCATGCTCTTCTGTTTCACTCTCATTCCTTTCCTCTTCTGGGTTAACATTTTACCAAAATATCTCATCCATAGTATCTTTTCTTCTTCTCCTGTCTTCACCATTTTTCCTTCTTCATCTATCATTCTAACTTCTTGCATTTGCTTTCTCCTCCTGTTTCTTACTTGGCTATATAACACTGTCTTACTTCCTTCCACGTCCCGTTTCAGGATTTCCGTCCACTTTTACATCCAATCCTTCCTGGCTTCCTGTAAAACTTGCTTCGCTCTTTTCTTCTTCTCCCTACATTCTTCCTCTGTTTCCTTATTCCTATTCTTAAAACTCCATAATGCTTATTCTGCTCCAGCACTAATACATATTTCTTTCACAAAGATAGGTGTTTTGATTACTCTCTTAATATCCACTGTCCTAACACAGGACCTGGAGTTAAATTTTAGTCAGGTTGGCCAGGAGTTAAATTTTAGTCAGGTAACTAACCTTTCATTCTCATTCCAAAATCATAGAGAAACATAGCACATCACATGAACATGCACACACATATCATTTCACACTATATTATTTTATTTTATAACCTACTAATATTCATTCCTGCTATATAATGTAATTGAATTTTCTATCTTATAGGAAATTATATGTGTCCAGCCCCCAAAACCCACAAGAATGATTGGTACCATGGCACATTAGGTAGAAATGAAGCTTTGTGCCTTCTTAAGGAGCATGGTAATAAAGATGGCACATTTCTTGTTCGGTATAGCGACAGAAACGGAGGAGTGTATGTCTTGACAACAATACACGGAGGGCAACCATACCACTTTCAAATAAAAATAAAGGTTAGTAATCATGAATATACTCTCTTTAGATGACAAATAGTTGAACAAGGAAATTGTTATGAATCATTTCTTCTTGTAGATAATAAACAATCTTTTAGGACAACATTATAAATAAGTACTTGGTTCTCAAAGTACAAAATAAACTTAAATGTTTCTTGAAAATTCAGAAAGGACAAACTATATAAAGGTTATAGTTCATCCTATGTTCTAAATGATTTCCAATTTAATGTTATACATTTTCATAGCAAATACTTTTTACAAAAATTTTCATTTAAAAAATCATTGAAAGTCTAACACTGAAAAATTTATATTTTCCTGATAAAACTGCAGCTATAATGGAATTATATCTTTAATTGAGTGACCATCTGCAATACATGATGAATACTATGGTTGTCAAGGTAAAGAAAGCTCTATGCGTTTCTTATCAAAGAACTATTGATTTTGAATATCATTTTCAAGATATAGCTTGTATTCATTTATCAACTTGTTAAATAAGTTCCATTAAATTATTTGGTGAAAAATTATTAACTTTTAAAAATCATATGATATAGCAATCATGCAGTTATTAGCTATCCCAAAATAATATAATTATCATGACTCAGCTTATTTATATCATCATCTGTAAAACTTAAGCAATTACATCATATCTATTTAAACTTAAAGGAATCAATCTCAAAACTTAAGATTGGATGCTGTTGAATAGTAATATGCATCTTATTTAGTAACTGATAAATATTTCCTTTAGAAATAATTTTACCATGTGATTCACGCACAATATTGCCTCTGTCATATATATATAATTGGAGCTCTGCGAGTACTCTTGCTTAGAGTTTCTAGTCAAGCTTTAAATAAATACTTTAGCTTGGGCTCGAAATTTCAAGCTCCTTGAAAATGGTTATTTCTTTGCCTTGTATTGGATCTAGTGATGAATGTGAGGCAGGGTATTGTACATCTTGCTATTGGAATGTCAAGGTCAGCAAATGAGTAAAGTGGTGTTGAATGAAGGAAAATTCGTGGTTTGGATGAAAGAGATATGGAAAGGCATCTCTGTGTAGTGCTGTTAGAACACAACTAGCTTAGTTTTTTTTTACATCCATTACTGTTTCCAGCCTGTGGCTTGGGTCATTTTTTATTCAAGCCATATATTTTCCACTACCAGCTTGCTAGGTCTATTGTAGGTTCATATGCCTTATAATCTAATAAGTAGGACAGGCACAAAATCCAGTCCCCGGCCGTTAATTTATCAATGTGAAAAGGGTAAACCCACATTTCACCAATGATACATTTTTTGGCCATGCAGGAATCAAACCCAGGAGGACCCTTAGCTCAGTGGACAGACATGCTACCGACTGAGCTGAGGTGTCAGACAACTAACTTAGTGCAAGACTGTATCAAGTACATCTCACTACAAATGTTTGCTATCTACACCCTATAAATCATTAATATTTATTATTATTATTATTAGCACCGCGTCTTACTACCCGTTCGGGTTATACGCACTTACGCTAATGTGTAATGGTAGGGTGATTGTGAGATGAAATGGAGACCTACAGTTTAACGTGGAATCCGAACCAGGGTGGAGGCCTGGCATTCCTCACATTCACAAGTTGTGATAATACACGTCTTGTCAGAGTGAAGGAAGGGTTTGGCATTCAATAAATCTGTGCCGGACCGAGGATTGAACCCGGACCCCTACCACAGAAGTCTGACACCTTACCCTAGACCACCAGTCACCCCATTAATATTTAACATCTCTCCCTGGTAGGCTGTTGATATACCAAGTGAATAGCTAAATTAACAGATCTAATGGGGCTTTTTATTTAAAAAAAAAAGGCTAAATGTACACATAGAACCTATATTCATTAATGTTTTTAAAACAGTCCTTAATGGTATTGAAACTGATTATAATTAATTTTTCAGTTAATATCACAGTATATTTAAAAATTAATCTTATAATGGTAACAGCCATTTTGTATCTGACATATTATACATAGATTCCTACTAAGATTGACGTGCTGAACTTAAAAATGCTAAAATATGTCCCATCACCTTGGTTTTTAATATATATATATATATATATATGTGTGTGTGTATATATATATATTTGTAGATATATATATTATTGCATTATAAGCTATAATAGATATTTTACATTTTTTCCATGTGTCTCTATACAGTTTTTTATGTTAAAACTCAATTTATGAGAAACTAATAAGTTCAGGATACAAAATAAACGGTTAAATTGAAGAAGAGATATTACAACTCGCAAGTGCAGGATAATGAAGGATTGGAGGGAGGGGAGGGGCAGGATTTAAGAAGAGCTGTTGCCTGTTAAAACAAAGTCAAGATCAGGCAGACATCCACTCTACAGAGTGTATAACAGTGTGAAATTCATTTGTATTCATACACTTTGGTATCCTCAAGTCAGTTTAGTGACCAAACTCGAGAATTGAATATCTGATCCCTAACCCAGTAGACAGGCATGCAACAGGCTTAGCTTAAGTGTTGTACAACAAATACAGTTGCAACTTAATATGATTGATATTCCATAATATTATGTATTTATTACAAGAGTTAGGATTTACATTATACACGTAAGCCAATATATCTCTCCTGGTCTGTCTATCTCCAGTTTTTCCTCAGTGTGAACTTGTCTGGAATAGAATGACCCGTATACAGTTCCAAGAAATTCTTTAGTTTAACATTGTTCATTTCCACAGAGGAATGTTCGCAGATACCAGAACGTAACACAAATCTTTATAAAATGTTGAGGATTTTCCTTGATTCGTGAATGCATTTAGTGCAAGTAATAATTGAGAGGTTTTCTTTTTATTGATACTCTGGATATCACAGACATGTTTGTTGCAACTGATAGGCTGTTGAATGGTAACATATTTTATCTGATGTCAGCCACTTTCCCTTCACATATTTTACAGAAAAGTATTCCACTCTATAGAAAAAATATCCTCTTCGAATTCAATAATAATCTGCCTCAAATGACTCGCTTTAAATGTTTTGGTTTAAAGCATTCTAAATACACATAAACTGATTGCAAACGAATAAATATAATGTGCACTTTATAAATGAAAATTATGCATTTAAAATCTTTTGACAGCTAAAATCATGGGTTCTACCTAACCTTGGAATACAAATACCTGCTTCAAAAGCAAAAGCTCTCCACCCCCCTGCAGCCCTTTCCATACATGGTATAGTGAGTGATTCACCAGGAATGTAAGGACAATACAAATTTCATTAGAACTCTAAAAATTGCTCTCCCCTCCCCCTACAACCCCTTACAACTTAGGTGTAGTGAAAATCTCACCATGAATGTGGATTTTATAAGCACGCAAGTAAAGGGGCGCAAAGTTTATTTGGACTCATACATTATATTCTTCACTCAACAAGTGTGTGGTAAAATATCTGATGTTTGAATATTTATGTTTTATCAAAGTAGCTATAATTCATATATATATAACCTTTTTAAAGTCACTTTCAAACAATTTTGAATTTTCTTTCAAAAAAAATTCTTAAAAATGACTTATTAAACAAAAAAAAAAGCAAGAAAATGACCTTAAAATAAAAAAATTACCTATAAAATATACATTTCTACAACCAGGTAATCACGAACAGAGTTTATGTACAACTGAGCATTGTCTCTGATGGACCAAATAAAAGATGACATATCAAAATCTGGGCCCTGCTTATTACTGATCTTACATTAGACTTTTGGAAAAAAGAATTTAGTGATTGTAAGCATGTAAGTAGACTCTCGGTTTTTCAGGGTAATGAAGGGGAGGGGAAGCACGGATAATAGCTATCTGTTTACCACCACCATTCAAAATTTGCTGCCATTTGTTTGTACTTATTTATTTGAAAGGTATTTTCCACTGTGATAAATAATAAAACAAAGCAGTGAAATGGACTCCGAATCGACACCTGCATGCTAATAGCATTAAATAACAAAATCAAGAAGAGAATAGACAAATTAGTGGAAAGTGTTCAACAGCAGAGGTCCCATTAAATACATTTAGGTAAATTAATTTCTGTTTTTTATTTGTTTGTTATTATGATCAGTAAAATAAAGCCACTATTTTAGAATAAATCTTAATTATTAATATGTTAGTAAAAACTAAGGGGCTGGGAACATATTTTAGGATATTTAGGGGGCCGCGAGTAATAAGAGGTTAAGAACCACTGGTCTAGACTATTGTACGATTTTCTCCACTCTCTTTACATGATTGCTGGCTACCAACACTTTTTCCTTAGCCACTTGACCATTCTTGAAATGGATGATTAGTGTTGTATTGGATAAACCAAATCATAATATTTTTCATTATGAGATCACAATGTACTATTATGACTCCCATTAGACCTATATGTATACAATTTATATTAATATAAGAATCATTTACTATTTATTATGTGTAGAAAACTTTGCATGCACAGATGATACTCCCCCTTTATGCACAGTGTTTTATTTTGTTTTAGCTCAACTTTTATTTCATTGATGATGGCCCTTATTTGGATTCTCTTGAACATGTGATTGAGCATTATAGTTTAATGTCTGATGGCTTACCAACAACACTTCAAGTGGCAGTACCACCTCGACCTAAACCCCCTCTGCCAGATATGCCTCCATCTTTGCTTCTAAATGGAGTAAGTTCAAAGGGAATGCTGGCCACTAAATAAGTTATTTCACATACAGCTACATTATTAAACAATCTACATAGTTAACTCTTTTGCAGCATGACCCCTATATTTTTATTTAAAATTTTGTAACACTTATAATTCCCTCATTTATGATTCAAAACATTTTGTGATGTTTAATGATCAAGGCCAAACTCCAGAGCAAAATACATTTCCAAGTACCATACTTAGAGTATAATATAACCTGAACTAATTGTATGTTTGGCAAAAATTTGGAAATGCTTCATGATCAACTAGCTTTAATATTTCATATAAATGAGGTAATCTAAAAATATATTTCACTTTTTCATTCTCACATTTCAAATTGGTTTGCTATTAGTAATATCGATGTCTCTCATACTTTGTGTATATGGTCTTTGTGACAACTATACTAAAGAATATGACTAAATAATTTTGTTTTATACATTTTTTCTTCAGTTTTCTACGTTATCTTCTCGAAGGCAAACTAAACAAACTCCAAACAGAAACCATGCCTCTCAAACTCTCAGTAATGGTGTATCTCCTTGCCATAGTAGGAAAGGTTCACTTGTGCCAAATAATGAAAATACATTTGTTGAATCAACACTACCATTACCATTAAAAGTCATTGTGATGAAAGAGCCAATAATGCACGGTAAGTTGGATTCTGCCAAAATATTAGCTAATGACTAACAAATATTCTAATTAGTTTCTAATAGCTGATTATAATTTTTTTTAAATCAAAACTCTAGCTATAAAGTGGTAAATATTCACACTTTTTTCAACAAACAAATTTAAAATTTAGTATTTTTTCTTAGAGCATGTATTACAAACTAATATTAATAAAGAAACCACGAGAAAAATTTGCAGTATAATAATTGTTTACAAAAACATTAAGATTAGAGAACATTGTGCAAAATACTTATCATACTTTGAAGAAAGTAAACTAAATTTTGTGAGATTTTCAATCATTCATAATTCTTTCATTCTAATGAAGCATATAATATGTTCAATATTTTATCTTGACACTTTAAAATGTACTAAATAGCCTGACTTTTAAAGGGTGAGTTTCACTTGATTAGGTTATGATACCAGGAGTGTTGTAGTAAACTTATTACATGCAAATTACCAAATATCCCAAATCATCCTCTACAGCATTTTGTTTTATTTACATAATTATGTTATAATCAGGTACCGGATTTTGCATCTCTGCCTTTTTTCCTCCTAGATTGTAAAACATCGGCTGTTGATATATATATTTATTTCATGTTATTACGATTACAATATTTTAATTTTATAGTGCCTATAATTGCCTATTTTGTTGGTTTTTGCCTATTTTATGAATAAAAGCCTTAAATGCGCCTATTTCGGCTTTGTACTTTATTTTTTCCCTTTCTGAAGGAGAGTTTAGTTTCTTAGAAATGGAAGTTTCAGTTATATTGGGGGGCGGATGGCAGGGAGGG
This sequence comes from Timema podura, assembly GCA_033556935.1. Lineage (NCBI taxonomy): Eukaryota > Metazoa > Arthropoda > Insecta > Phasmatodea > Timematidae > Timema > Timema podura. The sequence continues at coordinate 12,461,644 of JAVRXN010000010.1, forward strand.
GGGAGAAGGCATGTGACATGACTTTAACTGACATGCTCTGACCTTGACAGACTGTTTATACAGGGCCACGTGACACGTCCTCCCCTGGACATGTGACGTGGCCTGCACTACTCATTGGTCATTCTATCGAAAAAGCAATTTAGCTAGGTCTCGACTTTGGGAAAACTCATTTAGCGTGCATGGGGGAGTTGTAGATTTGTAAATTTTATCTTGAAAACAGGCTCAAGGATTTAGATTAAATTGATTTATCTACGGTTTTTGGGTGCTAGAAAGCGATCTAGCTAGGTCTCGACTTTAGGAAAACTCATTTATTGAGCAGGGGCAGACATCTTGAGAGGAAACAGCACTCTATTGTAGGATGAAAATTTAACCCCGTTCAGAATTGGCAATTTTAAAATTTTTGTCTCTTGACATTCTCTGAAGTAGAACAAACCTTTTTTAGCTATAAAATCATTCTATCAGACAATAGAACCAATTTTAAAATGGAAAACCTAGGAAAGTATCTAGTGATTCACAGCAATGTAAATTGCTTGTGAGCTGCAGGTAAAAAACTTGTAGTAATATAAATTTTACATTGCTTATTGTGTGCCCATTTTGATGCCTAAATCCCATATTTTTAATTCCTATTTGCCTGCCTATTTTAAACATTTTTGGTGCCTAAGAATCCGGTCCCTAGCTATAATATAAATTACTCATATAATTGCCTTTGTTAGTTCAAACTTTTCATACACACAGTTTCTTAAGTTTTTATCAGTACACATAACTTAGCCCATAGTAAACACATGATCAAAATCATCCAAATTTTGGCAGCTCTATTATTCACTAATCATAATCAATCAGTAATTGCCTCGCTCTTACTAATATGGTCAAATTTATTAGGATCTGCCGGCAATACATTAAATAAAATATATTATAGGGTGGACGCTGATCGGGAAAACAAAGAAAACCAGGAATTGTTTTTAAATTTGACCCATTGAGAAAAAAAAACTACAGTTAACGTTCTTGAATTTAGCTGTCTCTCAGAAATTTAAAGGAAAGAACTACTCTAAATAGCTTCTATGTGTATCTAAATTTCTAAAAATTTATAGGGGATAACCACTCTAAACATCTTGGAGAGGAGTCTAATTTTCAAAATGTATCCAGATAAATTTTCAAGCATTTTATATGTCTTAGTCCACATACTCCTTTGACTTGGGGGACTTTTTTTTTTAACTTTATCAACTACCCTCTTCCCCTTACACAAGTAAGGTTCTGTCGCCACTGAGTGTAGTAAATTTTGTATACATATACTGTTTAAATTGTCTACTCTACTTGTGGCTGAGCACACTTCACAAGTGGAATAATGACTTTCTGATCCAGACCTTAAAAAAAGTGTAATGAGGATTTAAAGTAATTCTATGGCTATACCCTGAATTTTTTTATTTCTTTTTTAGAGGGAGGTAGCTTGTGGTTAAGTCTCCCAACAGGAGATTGCTAGGACTTTTTTTTTTTTTTTAACAAAGAGCCATCCTGAAATAATTTAGAGTGTTTTAAGACAAATTAAGAGTGTAGGTGGTATAAATTGTGTAGGACTCCAATATTCTACTAACCTAGGTAAGTAGAAACCTATTATAAACAATACTTGTTCAAGTACTAAAATTTGGTGCCGTGCTTAACACACTTTTACAAAACACCTTCATTCATAATCATGTATTCAAATCCTCAACCGAAAGAAAAGCCTTTTAAAAAACCGGAAAAACAATTTTATTTTATTTTTACTTCTTAAATCAGGAATTATGTTGGAATTTATACTAGAGTTTAAGCGGCCACCCTCTAATACCATGCATTTTAAATAAAATATTAATGTTTTTCTCTTTTTCTTTAAAAAGATAATTTCATACTTTTATATGATTAATAGAAAGTATGTATTGTGTAGGCTACACTGGTGTGCTTTGGCTTCCTGCTGATTATATATTCATATAAGAGTAATTAAAAATATTGCCTTCATTGGTTTTCTTTCACACGTTATTTTCCACCTTCAATTTATCTGTATTTCTATTAACACTATTTTTTTTCATCTCTTTCCTCTGTATATTTTTCTTGTCTGTTATGAAAATTTAAATAGAAAAGTATCTTTTTTATTTCATTTAGAATTCATCCCAGGTGATTGCTTATCACTAGGACCTGTTCTTGGAGAAGGAGAATTTGGTTCTGTATATAAAGGAGTATTCTGTAATCAAAATGGAAAAAAGGTGAGGACATTAACATTATTATTATGTTCCTATTTTTTGCACAAGTTATAAACATATTTTTTTATTAATTTACACTTAGGTTGTTAACAATTAACACTTAGACAGTCAATTTTAGATTAAAATCTTCCCTCACCGGATTTAAAATAAAATACTTCTCCTGGTTGAGTTTATGTTGCAGGTACCCTTTTTACCCAATGGAGTGGTAGCTTATAGGACAAGGCCAAAGTATAGTCCGTCATGATAAGCCTGTTAACTTTCAGGGTAAACAGAGAGCTTGTAAATACTTCAAATATATATTTTGATAGGTTTGTTTTTCATTTTAGCAGAAAAGTCTTGTTTAATATGCCTAAACAGCTCTTAACAAATTTCATTAGCCCTCTTTTGACCTTGATAGCTTTCTGACTAAGTACAGTTCTTAAATTTGTATGCAGCATACATTCTTTCAATGGAAGTCTCTCACTTTTTCATTTTCAATTAGGTCTGGAATGGCAAAAATTTAGTTTACTCAGAAGTATTTTACTTCATTCATTAGGAAATTACCCATATATTGTAGACTTTATAAAACAAAACAAGTTAAACCTACCCTTAGATAGAAGTAGTTAAACTCCTAGAAAAGTTGTGTCAATTCATATTAATCAAGTGAAACACGAAGTCATAATTAGAGGCACAAAAAAATCCCAGTAATGATAAATTGCTTTTTGCTTACTAAGTGATTTTCTAACATTTTCAATGTTATTAAAACAAGTTTAACTTGTTTGTTAAGCATATAACCCGAACGGTAGTAAGACGCGGTGATAAATAAATAAAAACTTGGTGATTGATATTTACTAACGTCATACTTATAAATCATTTACATCTCCTATAAAAATTGTATATAATAATTTTCTCATAATGTGCCACCTATAAACTATGTTTACATGGATCAACAAAAGTAATCATTAATCTATTAAAATCATAATTCATTAGAGCTTCTTTTAGAATTAGAAATTCATTAGAGCTTCTTTTAGAATTAGATGCTTGGTTATCACAATATAAATAAGATTATAAAATATTTTATATTTAAGAAAATACGATTTTATCTTGAATGATACAACTAATTATATTCATGGTTTTCTCTGGTACTTACACTGGTGGACACACAGTCTAAAGCCTTATTTTTGCAATAAGCTTGATTACCAGCTGTGGGAAGGTTAAGATTTAAATATCAAATGGTTGCACTGATGGTTGTTCTCCACACATAATTAATTATCACTTAGTTTTTTTTCATACCCTCTCCATCCCGGTACAAATTTATCTGATTGCCAAATCCTTCTTTCACGTCTGACAAGACGTGTATTAATCACAACTTGTGAATGTATGGAAAGCCAGGCCTCCACCGTGGTTTGGATCCCACTGTAGGTCCTCCATTTAATCTCACAATTACCCTACCATTACACATTAGCGTAAGTGAGTATAACCCGAATGGGTAGTCAGACACTATGCTAATAGTAATAATAATAATAATAATAATAATAATAATACCCTCTCCACACTAATATAGGTGCATTTCCTTCTAACTACTCTCCTAATGCCCACCTCATAATTTAATAAGTTAAATAGCCCTTGTGCGCAGAAAAGTATACACCAGATCCTCAAACTTACGGAAGTTTCGCTGCACTCCTTGAGTCAGGTTGAGTCCATCAACACTGGGAGTCACTAGTGTCAATGCTCAGTGACAAAAGAACTCCCAAATGTGCACTTGTTAAATAACTAACTTTTAACATGTTCGTCATAAAGGGAGCAATGAAATTGCAATGTAGTCAGCTCAAGCTCTTTGTGAGGTAGGATTATGTAAAGAGGGGGTTGGGTCAATACCTGAACCTAGCTTTGTGGAAGCCGGTCGATTGATTTGAGAAGGATATTTGTCTACCTCTCTCTAGTAAAACCTTGTTTAAAATGAGTTTTTATGTTCCTTGATTGCACCTAGCAATACCTGTGTTTAAGGACTCGAGCTTTCTCACGGAGCATGGCCATTTTAATCTGGAGGCTGTTGGTCTAGTTTATCCTTGTCCATGCCATTGTGCTATAACTAAAACTGGGATTTATATTTGTTAAGAATTAAAAAAACAAGTACTTTATTAATGGATGTACTAATTTTTTTTAAATAAAATTGTGAAATAAATATCAAGACGACATAAAACTGTCTAAAAATAGAACTAAATTAATCCAAACATAACTTTTTTAATGAATGCTTAAATAGTTTAACATCATATTCCATCATTACGATGGACCCACATCTTAGGTGTTTCGAATTTTAAAGATTGTTTGTTATCCGTCAAAACTTTTGTAAATTGAGAATAATGTATACTTTTGGAAGGTAGTTTATTATATTAATTGACTCATACGAGATGCTTAGTTTTTTATTTGTTTATGAATTTTACGCTAACCCTTTTACTGCCACGCCTGCCTATTCCAGAATTTTAACACAAAGAGTGCTTAGAGGCCTGTTAGACTTTGTGTACGAAGAATGCCACAGCTATTTCCACATTTCTTTAAGGGCTTGCAAGAAAATTCGCCAAACCTTTATTTATGAAGCGATTATTTTGATTTTTCTATCATTTCAATCCATATGTACTGTTCTTTAATAATAATAATAATAATAATAATAATAAATTAATACAACTAAGTAAAATTATTTAATTTCTAAATTCTAGATTTAATTTAAAAGATTTTTTTTTCCCAAAACTAATGCTAATTAACATATTAAAAAAAATTATATTTACATTTCAATATTATTTTGTTGTAGTGCATTTAGTTTTATACAGGAAAATAAAGTTTTCAATATATATAATTATAAATAGGAATTACAGGAATTTTTATTTGATATCCTACATTAGATATTTTTGGGCCGTTATTGCTTACCTTACAGAAAGATTTATTATATTGCTTACCTCATTAATAAGTATTTAGGCCTACACAATGAATGCATATTCCAAATAACTTTTTATGATGAATAATTTAATAATTAAAAAAAAATATTATATAGATTTATAGTCATTACTCCTATTTACTTGCATTGGTAAAGAAATCTTTTCATTCACACGACATTACATGAAAATCTAAATAGTATATTTTTCTAAATTCAGAACGTTGTAACCCTTACATTTAAAAACTGTTGACAAAACTATTTACATCAGTATGAATGTGAGCCACACTTAAGTTTTCCATGCAGTTCGTATGTAAACCAACATTGCACTTAGCACATTGAGTACGTGACCATCCATCATTGTAAATATACTAAACTCCCAGTTCCAATAACAACTATTTTCAGTTGATTTTTGTTGCCAACCTTATATAAAATAATAGAGGGAAATGTTCTATTTCCAGTGATATATGACACTACTACACTATCAGATAAAGTGAGAACTAGCTCAAATCTGGAGGGTCGACCTCATCTGCTCTAGCACTTTTAACGGTAGTAGGCAGAGCCAATCAGATCGGCTCGTGGCACTTTTAGCGATAGTAGGAGGAGCCTATCAGATCAGATCATGGCACTTTTAGCGATAGTAGGCATAGCCGATCAAATCGGCTTGTGGCACGAAAAGGGTTAACACAGTATTTTGCAATTTATTAACTATAATATCTTATGCTGCAAACATGCAGCAAATATCTTCGGACACTTTAAATTTGTTCTGCAAGCTTTGCCTCTTGAATACTCAAAAGTTGCTTCTTTGATGATATTTTCGTTTATAGCATTTAAGGACTCATTCTTACATTAAACTACAAGTTGAGTAACTCCCAACCCTGACATCACAACCTAGACTTCCAATAGCCCTATTTATTCTGGAACATATTATTTCTCAGCTCTGTTATTCAGTAGGTTTATTTAAATATTCCCATAAGTTTCCTTTACTTGCTCCCACCGCGAATGCTGACTCACAGAGAAGAGGATTCCGCATATTCGCTGCCACCTTGGTAACAAAACAAACAGTCAAACAGGGAAGCGCCAAACTATGTCACCGTGGCCCGACAATACTTAAGAGAAAGAGAGAGAGGTGATGTGATGTGACTGCACACAACTGGAATAGCATGTGTACCGTCCTCCACAGTACTTGTTCGTGGCCCACGTGTGGCAAAATCCAATGGCCACTGTTGTTAGGGCACTATTAGAAGGATCTAATGCCACATCATTCCAACAATGCGCTGTTATTAGCTCTTGAAAACATCATTCTGCATATTGTTCCCTTTCACTCCAATTTCCTCCATCCCCAGGTACTCATGTCAATCAAGTTGAGGGCTGACCCTGAGCCAGGTCATTACAACAGCATTTTTGTTATAACTATTACCATCATATTATCAGCTTATCTTAACAAAAACACAACTTTGATCGACATGGGGTGAAGCAGACATATCCAGGGGGAGCATGACTTTCCTGGGAATAGTACAGGCTGTTTATAGGGTTGTTACATTTGTGTATTGGTTTTGGTTGATTCAAGTAGGGATATTGGGGTTGGAGGTGGAACTGGCCAAACTACTTGTGTAATAGCTAGACTGAAACTTTGATTCAGGGAATATTTAATCAAATTATTTGGGTTATTTGCCTAGAATAAATTTTAAGTTGCACCTTTTTTTTTTATCAAAGTAAGACTCTTCCATTCTTGTGCATGAGTTTGAGTTAGCGAACTGGGATAACGTCAAACCATGCTATACTTTTGGCTTGCTAGCTGTATTTTTTGGGGCAGCATCATGCATGCCGGGCTCAAAAAGAAAGCCAAGTTTTGCTATGATGAATAAAGAAGCATTAGTTATTTATGATCTCTATTTGTCAGGTTCATAAAGCCATATTTACTGTTTTCCTCATGAAGGTGTATCTTTTGTTCAAGTGGCCAAACTGAATGTGCCATTCCAGTTCATTTTCTCGTTTATCAACAAGAAACGTTTAATTCGCATGTCCCAGTGGTCATGTGTTTTAACTTGTATTGTCAATTAGACCATATTCAGTGTATTTTGCCACTCAGCGCTGGAGGTCTAGTTGTACGTAAACTGTGTGTACCACCAATTCATCCAAGTCAAGAGGCCTGCTCTGTAAAATCATTACTCTGTTCAATTAAACACTATTTATATTATCATGTCTGTCTTATCTTAATTTATTTTGATTTAAGTTGTGATTGTGTTGAATACTAATCCCTTTCCCTACCTAAGGACTATCAGGGATGGTAGGTTTCACAATGATGTATTCTTCATCTATTTGGTTGTTGATCTATGCTGTGTGACCTGAGATCTCGTTTCAGCATTGACTTTTTTCACAAAAATTACAAAATAAATAACACCATCTGTCTTAAAATGCACCGTCATATTCTCGCACGTATACATTTGAATAATTAACATGCTTTGAGAAACTTCGATGCATTCTAACTTTACAACTACTACATTGTTATTATTATTATTAGCACCGCGTCTTACTACCCGTTCGGGTTATACGCACTTACGCTAATGTGTAATGGTAGGGTGATTATGGGATGAAATGGAGGACCTACAGTTTAACGTGGAATCCGAACCACGGTGGAGGCCTGGCATTCCTCACATTCACAAGTTGTGATTAATACACGTCCTGTCAGAGGTGAAGGAAGGGTTTGGTACTACATTGTTAATCAATTATTAATGACAATAAAGTATACTTCTCAGTGTATGGTTCTGTGATCTTAACCTAACATTAAGATAGTGAAGGTAATGTCTAAGCAGCTCTGTGTGTGTTTGAGAAGAAAAGAAGCAATTTCAAGGCATCACCCTTTACCCTGCCGAACCCCCTCCCCTTGATCAGCAAATTAAATACCTGCAGAATGTAGTGGAAACAAAGCACTTTAAAAGATAATGAGCCGGCAAGCTATGTCAGTTTAAATTATTGTTGTTTCTTCGAGTAAACAAAATTCAACTTTTCCTCTTAGAACAGCCTAGACAGTAGCTGCATAATCTTTTCTTGTAATTTATGTTGTTACTTGTAAAAACATTAAATGAAACTACTTAACTTTTTTAAAACTATCAAATAAATATTTATTTATAATCCATTACAAAGAAATATATATTTAACTAAAAATACAAAATAGTTCCAAAATATTTGTTTAAAAAAAACTCGGTCAAAGTGTTTGAAATCACAGTATTAATGAAGAACTATTGATGGGTATAGTTTTGATAAACATTTAAAAAACACATTAACTTAGTTTTACTATAGTAAAGGTACTGGGTGCTTGATGTTGTGTCTGTTCTAGATTTTAACTAGTTTCCAAGTCATTTTCAGATATCATTCAATTCAGAAAGTGCACATCAAAAACCTCAAATAAATAAAATATGGCAGAGGTAGGTCTAATTTTGTGTGTATAAATCTCAATTGTTCTACAAATAATCAAAATGTCTACTAATGGTGGTTTCATTTCAACAACAATATTGTCCCATCAAACATTTGAGATAGTTTTATTGATATTACTATCACATTTGCTTCAGACTAAGCTTATACTATGCTTTGGAATTATTTTATTTTTGAATTTATTTAGCATGATTTAATGTGCAATATTTTTGACTTTAAGGTTCATGTAGCCATTAAAACACTCCATCAAGAACATGTTGAGGCAAACAGGGATGAATTTTTGAGAGAAGCTCGCGTTATGATGGGACTTAACCATCATTGTGTTGTCAAACTTATTGGAGTCTCCAAGGGCCCACCTCTTCAAATGGTAAGTTTCTAATAATGCGTTTAAAGAATATGTGTGTGTGTGTATGTGTATGTGTGCATGTGCATTCATTTGTGATTAATTAAGGAAATATCCTGAAAGTCGATTAATCAACTTTGAGTAAGTTTTTAATTCATAGAGCATTATATTTTTGACCATTATGTTTAAATTTGATACTCCTTTATTTTATAAAATCAAATATACATCTGAAAATTAACCCCAAATATTTCATGCTAAAATGGCAACTATATAAAGGTTCATGCAAACCGTTTCTCAAAATATTTTGAGAAAATATAGAAGTATCTTATCTTAAATTTAATACTAAACATGAGTAAGAATGTTTTTTAACAAAACTTAAAACCAATTCCCTGGAACATATGTTTATAATGTCAGTTATATCTTCTTGAAGAAGCCATATACAGGATGTACTGTAATATGTGAAACCCACTTCATTGGTGGGCAAAATAGACTCGAACAATGAAAAAATGTCTATATAACCATGTATTATATTTGGCCTTGTTTCTGAGTTATAGTAGCAAAGAACAACAATAAAGAATTAAAATTAGCATTACTTTGCTAAGACTCTTGCTAATGAAACAACAAAACAAAAATAGTCTGAAAAACATTACACCTTAATGACATGGATTTGATTGTATGCAAGAGATAAGAAAGGTCAGCCAGTAAAGGATAAAACCTTTTTCATACTATTTGCAGTTCAATATGGGGTTAATATGCAAACTATTAAATTATAATATAACCAATCTGGAGATGTAACTAGTTATATGACTTGCTAGGAATAATGAATATTTGTTTACACTCCTTAATATGTGGTAACATTAAATTAAAAATGTGTATTGTCGTGTTGTAGAATGCTGCATTCTTTCAAAAATAAATTACATAGCAATGCTTGCATTCAGGCTGAGGGTGTCCATTTTGAGCACCCTATAATGTTAAGTAGCTCCACATTACTGGAGTAAAAACATTGCTATAACTTGGAAACAAGGTCAAATGGAACACACATTTATATGAGCTTTTAATTATTATTTTTTGTTTACTGTCCACCACTGAAGTGGGTCTCAAATGTTATGGTACACCATGTATATATACTATTTGTTTTCTATAAAGTTAAAAGGAAGTGATGACTACTCCTTAAATGAAGACCAATTCATGTGTATTGAACTGATACATTGTTATTTATGGTTTTGAAATTTTTTATGTGTTTTGATTATTAAAATTAATATGAAATATATGTCTGTATTCTAATATAGTCATTACACGTCTAAAATACAAGATTTCGACAGTTGGTCTTGTTAAATTTGGTGCCATTGATAGGAGATGGACAAAACTTATTTAAAAACACAATAAGGAAACAGTTCTGATATAATTTTTGCAAGATAAAATTGGTTTAGCTATTGCAATTAAACATGTTTGCTTGATAATAACTATATCATTATTACTATTATTATTAGCACCGCGTCTTACTACTGTTTTATTATCACATACAAAAATAAGTTTCAGTACATAATCAGAAAATTCAAGAGGTCTCGTTCACATAAAGTACAGGCTTTGAATGACCCAAAATTATACATCAAAGTTATAATAAAAATCCATGTTAGAAATAAACACTAAAAGGTATCATACACAGTAAGGCCAACTGACCAACAAACAAAGACCTTCGATTGAGTTAGGCGCTACTATACAACTTATTAAACATGCCCCCTCTTTTTTTTTTTTTTTTTTTTACACAAAATAGATTCATAAATCAAGGCGTTCTGGTGGATGGACAACTCTACCAGACCTTGTAACCATATTAGGCAGATTAGTTCCAAGAGGCATAGTATTCGTTTCTGAATTAGGAGACTGAGAAGTTGAGGCTATCATGTCCTCTGGCTTGTTATCAGGAGAAGATGGTGGTGTTACCTTTAATCCTTCAAGATCACCCATATCCTCACCAAAGCTCCTCACCCTATCATGATTTTCACAGGAAATGTCATTACCAGAGTGCCTAGGCCTAATATGAAGTGAATTTCGTCTATAAAGTTTTCCTTTTATACACACCAGATATGATCTGTTTCTCAATCTCTTAACCACACTGCCCTCTTCCCAAAATCGCAGTTTGTTGTTCCAAATAAAGACATACTGCTCAGGGTTAAAAAATTGCTCTTGGGAACGAGCAGTTTTGTCATAATGTGACGATTGCCCTACTTTCGCAGTCACTGCATCATCAATAATTATTTCTGGCTTCAAGTGGCAATCCTGTAAAGGCAATCTAGAATTAAGGGTGCGACTTTGAAGAAGCTGAGCAGGTGAGTATGGGAGCCCTGCCACTGGGCTATTTCTATAATCCAGAAGGAAAAGTGGAAAGTCTCCACGATCATATTGCGCCTTTTTTAACATCAATTTAACAATTCCAACCGCTTTCTCAGCCAAACCATTGCTGCGGGGATAGTGAGGACTGGAGGTTACTAATTCAATATTCCATGATTGGGCAAATACTTTGAATTCAAATGAGTCAAAAGGTTGGTTGTCAGACATGAATTGTTTGGGAATCCCAAAACGCGCAAAGATTGGTTTGAGCTTACTTATAGCAGTGGAAGCAGACTTACTCGGGACCTTCTCAGCCTCAATCCACCGCGAATGGTAGTCCACAATAACTAAATAGCTATCGCCATTATAATCCGCAAAATCAGCAGCAATTTTAACAAAGGGTAAATCAGGGATGTCATGAGGTTGCAGCGGGTCCTTTATTTTAGACCGTTGAAATCGATTGCATGTTGGGCACGCAAGTATAAAATTTTTCAAATCAGAGTTGATTCCTGGCCAATAGAAGCTGCGAGATGCTTGAGCCTTGACTTTATCAAAACTGAGGTGAGTTGCATGAAGGATCTCAAGGGTGAAACGCCTCAGTTTAAATGGAACTAGTAGACGCTCATCATAGTAAAGAAGCCCATCATGGACTGTGATGTCTTTTCTGAGGGAAAAATAGTGATTCAGCTCTGAGCAATCTGATGACAGTGACTTAGGCCAACCTTTAATGTAATAATTAAGACTTTTCTCAAAACAGAGTCCACAACTGTATTTTCCTTGTACTTTGCAAGTAAGGATGGTTGAACATCGGAGGTTGTCCCTATAACATGTACTATGTCGTATATACTTTCATCTACAGATGGAGGAACATTTTTACAATTTCGAGACAATAGATCTGCTATATGCATGTATTTGCCAGCTAAATATTTGAGTGTGAATGAATAGGGCAATAGTTTCAACCTGAGGCGGCGGAGGCGATTATTGGTAATTTTACCAATGGCTTTTACAATAATGGAGGTGAGTGGCTGATGATCTGAATGAACAGTTACAGCTTCGTGACCATACACGAAGTTATGGAACCTTTTGAATGCAAATGAGACAGCAAGCAACTCTTTTTCCACCTGAGCATAATTTTGCTCAGTGGCAGTAAGCGATCGTGAAGCATATAAAATGGGCTTGCCATCTTGCATTAAAGTGGCACCAAGGGCATATTGACTACTGTCAGCATATATGTTGATGGGTTTGGAGGGGTCAAAGGGAGTCAACAAGGCATGTTGTGCTATAGACTTTTTCAAAAGCTCTAACTGCTTACTGTGGGAGGAATTCCAAGACCACTCAAAATCTTTTTTTAGAAGTTCACGGAATGGGTGCAAATATCTGACAGGTGGGGCACAAATGGTCTTAGGTAGTTGACTGTTCCCAAAATACGCTGCAAATCCTTCCTTGAAGCAGGTACTTCTATGTCCTGAATAGCCTGAACCCTAGTATCATCAGGACAAATTCCATCCTTATCAAATTCCAAACCTAAAAATTTAACTTTATCCACAAAGAATTGAACTTTTTCTGGGTTGAATACTATGTTGTTTTCACGAGCAGCTTGAGTAACCTGTTTAACTATTTTCCATAACTCTTCTATTGTGTCTGCTCCACATAAAACATCATCAAAATATACACATACTCCCCCAATATTCCCAAAGTATTTATGAGTCATCTTTTGGAAGTACTCAGGAAGTACACTTAGTCCAAATGGGGCACGTAAAAAACGATAACATCCAAAGGGGGTGCTGAATGTACATAGAATAGCTGATTCTTTACTCAATTTTACCTGGTAAAACCCATCTTTTAAATCAAATACACAATAATATTTTTTATTGCCCATTTTGGAACTAATCTCCTCGAGAGTGGGAATCAACACATAATCTCGAACCAAATTTTTGTTAAGAACCTTAGGATCTATGCACAGCCTTCTGGCCCCTGTTTTATGTTTCTCTACAATAACTAGATTGTTTACCCATTCACCAACTTCACAACATTCAATAATGCCACGCTGTTCAAGATCATCTAAATGCACCTTAAGTTTACTTAATATTTTTAGGGGAACTCTGCGGGCTGGGCTGCTTTTAGGTATAGCACCTTTTTTTAATTTTAAATCAAGAACCTCTGGAAAACATCCAAGGCCATTAAAAACATCCTGGTTTGAATTCCAGAAATTTTGAAAATCAGGTTTACTTTGAGCATTGAGAACCCTAACAAAATTTTTTGTAATGAGATTGAGATTCACACAAGATGAAAGGCTAAGTAAGGGTACGGCTTTAACTGAATTAACACTAGTGAACACCAAACTATGTGTTTTGTTTTCATAGACAACAGGAAGACAAATTTCACCAACAGGTTTAATCTCAAAACCCCCAAAAGCTTCAATATGAGTTTTAGGAGCACTTAGCCTAGAACTATAATCAGGTCCAATGGACTGCAAAGACCTTAAAGGAAGGATGTTAACTTCTGCCCCTGTGTCTAATTTGAAAAGTACAGGTTTGCAGTTAATTAGCAATGATATGCACCAATGACGATTGGTATTTACAGAGTTTATAATTGAAAGAGAACCTATATCTGAATAACCTGAAACAGGGGGCAAAAAGTAACCATCAGTATCTTGAAATTGACAAAAATAATTACACTCACCAACATTTGAAGTCTGGTTAACAACATTACTATCAGCGTTCATAGCTCCTAGTTCAAAAGCACTACGACCACTAGAAAAATTATTTGTGGCAACACAATTTTTGGCAAAATGGTTCATACCTCGGCATCGATTACATCGCTTATTAATAGCAGGACATGGCCGGTTTGGATGGTCATACCCACATCGATAACACGCTTTTCTAACAAACTTTTCACTAAACTTGTTTCTTGACAAACCAAGATTTTCTTTGGGGTCGGGACGTAACGGTTCAGTCTGCTGTAGATTATTCCAACTTCTTGATTGACCTGCTTTCTGAAGGTGGCACTGATTCTGCACTTGGGAGGGTTGGGGGGTGGTTGTTTTTCTGCTAACTTTAAATATATCACTTTGCGAGGATCGCCCTCCATCTTCAATGGTTTTCAAGTTTTTGTCTGCCAGCTCCACTGATTTGCAATATTCCACAACTTTGTTTAGGGTAGTATCTTCCCTAAGAAGGTGTTGTTTTATTGACTGTGAGTTCACGCCCAATATTATTTGTGCACGCAGCAACTTATCCTCCTGGTCACCAAATTCACAAGGCGTGGCAAGAGCTCTGAGTTCTGCATAGAAGTTTTCAAACGGTTCACCGAGACATTGTTTCCTGTTAAAAAAATTGAACACAAGGATTGTTTCATTCTTCTTCGAATACAGTGAGATTTAAGAACAGACAATATATCATTTACTGTTTCTTCTTCAGGTTTGATGGTCGTTAAGGTTTTATATAGTCGGACAGCATCTCGTCCTAATAGGTTTTTTAGCCTGGCTATTTGCACGCCTGCAGATTTTGTTCCGGTCTCTGTCGCCTCAAAATATTCTAGAACTTCTTCCTGGAATTCATTGAAATTCTTCGCCAAATCTCCGGCAAGATTAAGCGGCTTGGGTTTATTAAACTCCATTGATAACTATTTCTTTACAGGACGATATATGAGATAGTCGTATCCACAAATCTGAATCACAGATAATTCACTGCAGACACTACCGACTGCGCCATGTTTTATTATCACATACAAAAATAAGTTTCAGTACATAATCAGAAAATTCAAGAGGTCTCGTTCACATAAAGTACAGGCTTTGAATGACCCAAAATTATACATCAAAGTTATAATAAAAATCCATGTTAGAAATAAACACTAAAAGGTATCATACACAGTAAGGCCAACTGACCAACAAACAAAGACCTTCGATTGAGTTAGGCGCTACTATACAACTTATTAAACAACTACTCGTTCGGGTTGTACACACTTACGCTAATGTGTAATGGTAGGGTGATTGTGAGATGAAATGGAGGACCTACAGTTTAATGTGGAGTCCGAACCACGGCGGAGGCCTGGCATTCCTCACATTCACAAGTTGTGATTAATACACGTTTTGTCAGAGGTGAAGGAAGGGTTTGGCAATCAAAAAATCTGTGCCGGGACCGAAGATTGAACCCCGGATCCCCAGCACAGAAGTCTTGACACCTCACCCCTAGACCACCAGGTCACCAATAACTATATCAAAATAGTTTGGTATTGTTTGAAAAAATATTTTTAAAACACTTCATTTTATTATTCCCACATATTTATCAATAAGCTTGATCACATGAGTTATACCAGAATTTTTATAAATTGATGCTTGGCATTATCAAGTATGCCATATGATTTGATAGAGATGTTTATTTTATTAATGAAATGATTTTAAAATAAATACTGTCATATGTTTATTTTATTTATGAAATTATTTTAAAATAAATACTGTACATGTTTATTTTATTTATGAAATTATTTTAAAATAAATACTGTCACATGTTTATTTTATTTATGAAATGATTTAAAAATAAATACTGCCACAGGTATCTTTAATGACAAAATACTTTAACCAATTATTCACCTCTCTTTCTGTAAATAGATTTTTAATAATGCCAAATAAGTAGCTAAACTAGTTTTGATCAAAAAATAATGTTATTATAATTTTAAAAATTACTTCTACCTTTCGCCTTAAACCAGTATTTGCTAATATTGTTAGAATTTTCTTTGAGGTGATTATGATGAGTGTCTAAACATTCTTCCATTAATAGGTCAAACTCAATAAATAATTGTTATATAATGTTGGGTGATACTTCTTCCCAAGCTTCTTTTAGACATGTTGCATCATTCACCTCAAGCAAATTCTCTCTGACTGTTTTAAAGCCACTAGAGCCAATCTTTCTTTATGAATTCGAACAGCTTATTTGAATACACATCAGCAAGCTACAGGGGTGGTGACAAACCACCTAAAATGATTTCAAGTGAGATGGTGTATTGTCTATCACCATAACTGAATCGGTTTTAAAAATTATTTTGGACTCTCCACGCTATTTTGCTTACACATATTCAGAAGATGGCTGTTCGTGGAAACTCTCATTGCAACGGTCACAATCACATCTTGAGGGAAATTAGAAATCATCTTTGGGATTGTATTTTTTTTTACTCCTTAAAATAATCATTCGCATAAGTTTACTTAAATCACACATTTCACTTAAATCTTTAGGGTATTGTAGTCTTTCCTGTGATTTTAAACGGCAAATTTTTCACACCCCTAAATTAAAACCTTTTTGTTTTGCAGCTAGTTATAAAAGGGGATCTTAATCTTTTTTGACACTGCACTCTTTTTTAATATTTGAATCTTAAATTGAGTAAATATCTTTAACTAACTCTTTAACAACCTGCTTCAGTGGACTAATTGTCTAAATCGTCACTCTCGTGTTAAGACTCGCCTGTTGATGACGTGGAGATCAGGGTTTGAATCTCTGTCAGGTCTACTGTAGGTTGTTTTCTCTGAGTGGTTTCTCACTCCTACCACGCAAATGATAGTAAATTACCTCTAAAATGCTTCCTTCCTCATCCCTACCTATTAGAGTAATTATCATAATACGTATAACCTGAACAGATAATAAGACAGGTGTTAAACAAATAACATTGGATGTAATCATTGGCTTGAACGTGTATCTGATTGGCTTACAATGTTGTAAAGGTAAGGTAAAGGAAAAGGTAATCAGCCAAGCGAACCATTAGGGGCCTTGAATTTCCTCTCAATGGGTTATCACTTAAAATAAAATTATGTTCTGCACATAATTGTATGCACTGTCTGAATGCCAAAGAATGTTTTTCACAATATTGGTGTCAAGATTTTCGCAATTTTCAACTTTTTCCTTCTAGGTACAAGAACTTGTCCCACTTGGCTCAATGTTGGCTTACCTTTTAGAATTTCCTGATCGTGTCCATCCCAATTACGAGTTAAAACTGTGGGCCTCACAAATAGCTTGTGGTAAGTTATTCTGTATATATATTTTCTATTTAAACATGTAATAGAGTGACTAACTTGGTACCACAGACTAAGACTAAATAAAGTATACAATTTGATAGAGACATTATATTTCACTTGTAAATTATAAACATTTAATAACTATAGCCACAATCCTGTAAAGCAGATTGGGGAAACATCAAGAAACAAAGTTTTATGCTAGTCATTCATATGTTATTAATGCTTCTTTCAACAGTACTGTATCGTTCTGAAGAAGCGACATTTAATAGTCAACTTTAACAAAGAACACACATAAATAATTGCTAAAAGAACTACATAGTGTAATATGATGTTTAAATCTACCTCGAATTTGAATTAGTTTCTAAAATTTTAAAAAGTTTGATATTATAATTTTATTTATTCCATTAATTTATTAATTTAATGGCAACAAATGATTTTAAGACCAAAGACAAATGAAGATGAAACCAATAATTTGCATAGGCTCTAATTTAAACCTTTAAGATTTTATATCTTATAAATTCTACATTTATTTGTGTGTTTTTAATTGAAGTATTACTATATATAGTTATCACTATAGTTTTATAGTGGATGCTCTTTTATTTGGAATTAACTAATTAGCTCATAGAGACATTCAAATAATCCATTTTATTATGAGAGTAGTATTCATTTAGTACAAAGTCTTCTGTTCCAAATGTCTGTCACCATGATGTTTTTGTTTTTTCTGCTGAGTATCATCTTTATTGAGATTTTAATCTAATAAAGTGTTTTATTTTGGTTAAGTTGTGATAGTCCTACAGGATTCCGTAAATCTGCGGTAGCACATTTTTAGGTTATGGGCCCAGATTGTTTTAATTGAACAAACATTCCGTATTATTATCGGTAGCTACCGGTAATGGTCCTAAACTCTAACCTTTGAAAGATTAATCATAGAAGAAGCCATAAAAGCCACCATTACCGACAAAGAAACATATCATTTTACATTATTTGATGGTTCAAACCTTAACATCTTGAAGTTGAGAATGGAAACATTGCTTGATAAATCCAATTTGTTGGATGTAGTCCAGAGTAAATTCCAGTCTGAAGTAATTTTCAATAAAAGTGATAATCCTGATAACATGACTAAGAAGCCAACAGAACTGGTTCATTGGAAGAAAAAATATAGAAAATGAAAGTCTCACTTAGTTCAGAAAGTTTTGGACAACCTTCCTGAATGTGCCAAGGATAAAAAATCTGCATTTGAAATCTGGCTATCTTTTATGAGCACCTAAGCAAGAAAAGGTAGTTACTTCTATATAAAAGTATTTTATTGATGAAATTACATAAAATTAATTTATTGATGAAATTCAACCCATCTTATGAAACTCGGGAGATACATTTTTAAAGATTTTATAATGATTTGTACATTTTTGTCGGCAGACAATATTTTAGAGGAATTAGATATTGTCTGCCATCTTTAACAATGCTGCCGAGCTGTCACTGCTCTTAATACTACGGCCGAAAATTTGACATTGAGCTTCATAGAAAATAGGTTATTGGATGAGGAACAGAAATGGCATTCATAAAGTATGACAGCGAGAGTCACTCACTACCTTACATTCCTTTATGATGTAGGTGAATCTAAAGGCTATACAAAGATATAAGAAACCGGTTCAATCTGTTAATCAACACACTAATCAAAACATTCAGCGAAGCACACCTCATTGCAAATTGTATAAACAATCTGTGCATGCGATCTCAGAATACTATATTCTCAAGAAGAAACAGAGTGAAAATGGACCTGAGAAATGTCAGGAAATTTAATGAAAAATAATGAAAAGTCATGGAATTTAAATACTTGACTAAATTCCCTAACTCTGCACCTAAACATTTAAATAAAAGTGAGAGATTTTGTTGCTTTATGTTAACAAAACTCACTGCCTAGATAATTATGTTTCTCTAACTTGGGATGGTTGTACAGGAATGTTTTATACCACAAATAATAGCCAACACATTTATACTAGAAAAAAAACATTAGATTTGAAATTTTTTTAAATGCTGTCTGGAAAACCTGGCTAAGTCAGGGAATTTTATAGCAAAAGTTTTGTTGCCACACTGAAATAGATTTAAATATGGCAACCACCATGTCCTCGAAAGTGGATTCTGTTTTGTTTACATCCTGGTATATTAACTCAGTAGCTTCAGCACTCATGATTTGTGATAATTATTATTGTTATTACATCTTCTTAACTACTTCTACAGGTTGTACACATAATTATGTACTAATTACGCTAATGTGTAAGGAATGAGGAAGGTTGATTATAAAGTAAGTGTACCTGCGCTTGCATGGAGTGAGAAGGGTAAACAATTTTTGAAAAAACTTCCGTACACCCGACCGGGATTTGGATCTTGATCTCCCTGTCATTGGCAGTCTAGTCCAACATGAGAGTGACGCCTTAGACCATGTGGCCATCAAAGAAGGTTTGTGCTAATTATTGTCATCTTCTGAGTATTGATTATCATCTCTTAGGTCCTGTAAACATCAAGCTCGCAAAATCAAGCTAAAATTTAAAAGTGACAAGTTTGGGATCTCTACGTATTTTGAAATTGATGGAAAAATCAATGTGATCAAGTTGGGAAATGTTATTATCATCCCTTATCTGAAGCCCAACCTCTTATTGGTCAGATGACTAGTTTCAAATGCATCCTTGGTAATTTTTGAAGATGGTGTAGAGAAAATTTTCAAGCATGATAAACTTGTTGCAGTTGCATCTGAGTCTGCCAAAATGTATTTGGTGACATTTTCTTTTAAAAATAACTGTGCCACTGTTGCTGCATGTTTCGTGCATGCTACTAAGTGCAAACGTTTAAAAAGATCTCTGGTAATAAACTGTGATGAAAGCAGTTTATATTGTTAATAGAAGCCTATCATTAGCCCTGGACGGCAAAACCCCTGCCGTGGTTTGCATAGTTAACGTCCAAATTTGTCCACATTTGGTCCTTTGGACTGTATTGGGCATGTGTATATCCCTAATGAGCTACTAAATGAGCTACTTCATAGGAAGCTTGACAGTTGTACCCAGAAGTGCATTATGGTCTGCTATTGAATAATGGCAACCAGATGTGGAACCCTTCCATGAGAAAGATTGTTTCGGCATGGGATGTGCTTCTTTTTTTAATGAAACTGTCACTTGGATTGAAGCAAAAACTACCACACCTCCAATAGTGAGAGCATCACTACTTTGTGAGATGGCTACCATGCCATCAGAATAAAGCTACCCTTCAGGCGAAGCTAGCCATAAATAATTGGATCAAGAAACGGCTCCTATTTGAACACCTCCATTATCATATAAAGGTGAACTCTTATGTAGCCGACACCTACGTATTAAACTAAACCTACTGGTTTTTGTAGTAAAACTTTTTATTTTTGTCAGCATATTATTATTCTCTCGAAACATTCTAACCTTGGTTTAGCTCACATTTATTACTTATTCTTTGCAAATGATCTCAAATTCTTCAAAACTTTCAAATGAATAAAATAATACATAAGATTATATAGATTTGCAAAATGACAATAATTGTATTTTACAACTGTCTACTGAAAATGGAATGTCCATTAACAAATAAAAGACAAAATAAATATATTTTATGATCAAAACTAGTCCTATATTTTTCACTTATTAACTGGCCATTGATAGCATAGTTCGCTCCCTCTATATCCACAATCTAGAATAGATCATGTGTTTCCAACTTAAAATGTCTGAGGGCCACAATTGAATCCACGAGTAAAATAGCAGGGCTGCATCCTAATCGGCTGAGGGGTGGAAGGAAATAGGACTCGTGCAGATACACACATTATTATAAAAATAGAGCGCAATTAAATGTATTACTGAATGAACATCAATTGGAGCTTTCATGGATTTTTCCCACACAAGTCAAAAATTTTCGTTTCTTGGCTAAGAACGTCAATTTTTACTACAGTAGATTACTTTTCCAAGAAACTTTGCATACCAGAAAAAAAGGCATTGGGAACTGCTATCATAGCAAGCAGCCACAAATTTATGTTGGAACATTTTCCAATCCAAGAGAGGTCAGTTAAGGTAACAGAATGACAAGCAACATTGGTTAGAGCTCAGCTAGAATATACAAGTGTTGCTTGGCATTCTATAACTTAACTGACTTCTCTTGGATTTGAAAACGCTCCAACGTAAATTTGTGGCTGCTTGCTATGATAAATTCTTTCATTATGATTATGAAATAATTTGAAACCCTTTAAGGCTCCACACTTTCTTCTCATGTGGACATAATTTTAATGCCCTTTTGTTTTTAAAACTTCTAGTAGCAACATTTCTTGTAAATTTGCCCATGGTCATATAGGTATTCATGTCCCTTCTCAGGCCTCTCATAATACAAAATAGTTTCATCTTTATAACTCTTACAAGGTCAGCCCTATGGGTCATTGTGTCCACAGTGAAAGTTCTAGATTTGTCGAGTTTGACTTTTATAACAAAAAAAAAAGAGCCATACTCCTACAGTTAGTTAAGGAACTCCCTCATCAGTAATTTACTCCCAAATACTTGGTCTATCTAAAACATTTAATTTTACATTATTTTGCTTATTTTTTTTTAAATTGTGTCAATTTTTTTATTTTACCTCTAATTATTACCATGATTTTTTTATATTTCTCTTAGTTACTATTTTTCTGTATACATCATTGTTTATTTTATTGTTATGCATGTATGTCAAGTACTTGTGTACATTTCAGTGCTGGACTGTTATAGGTCTTGTGACTGATGGCCAGCATTATAATAAAGGAAATTATAATAATTATTATTATTAACTTTTTTAATATAATGCCAGAGTCAAAAAAAGGGTACAAAGGTTTGAAAAATGAAAATCTCTGTTTGTCAATTTAAAGATTAAAACTAACAATAGCAACCATAGTATTTAGTTTGGTTTTTGTGTTTTCACAGAAGATTTTTAGTTAGCAGATATATACAAGATAATGTTTTGAGAAATCAATGAATATGAAGCAGCCATCAAATTAAAGGAGATGATACCTGATACTGCTGGTATCGCTATTCTACCAAGCAACATACCTGTACTGTACAAGAAATAAGGGAAAAGCACAGATTATCATATAATAATAATAATTTATTAAACAAAAGGTTACAGTCAATACGTGGGGAAAGTTTAATTTATATAGAACTTGCCAAAGACAGAAAAGACGCATAGAAATACCTACAAAAATAAATGAATCCAGCCCAGATAAAATGTTAATTATCCAACATTTACATTCAATCATATTAACAACAGAAAATGGAAAGTCTGTACAAAATTATAAGTACAGCTAGAGGAGAGAAGCTCCATCAGTGAATGGTAAAGCTCGATACCAACAAAAATATTAACCCCAATACTTAGAAACAGGCCTGTTGAAAGGCAAACAAGTAACACCATGAGGAGCTATGGGTTACAACCAGAACCAGGAAAATTGCCTCAGATGCCAATATCCAAGCTAAATGTAGGTGAGAGGCTCCAAATGTCTGAGGGCACAGAAAACATTAATAAGAACAGCTGGCTCGTTTAAGGGATAAACACATCAGTACAAGTCAGATCTAATCAGGAGCTATACGGCTCCTAAAATGGATCGTGCCAAGCTTTGTAATCAAATTACCTAACTTAACAATAAAAATGGTAAAACAATTTCACTCATAAGCTGAATAGATTCTATTTATTTAACCGAATGGCCCTTTTGAGGGATACTTTTAAGTCCTGATGAGAATAGCACAATTGGGTGAAGGCCATTCTAAACTTAGAATGAAACAAGATATTCCATTTACCTAATCGTGAATAATGTATATAAACCAGGCCTAAAGGGGAGAAGCCCAAGACACTAGACATAAATAATGATAATCACAACTGGTCCTTTTTAAGGACTATCAAAAAGTACTCGTCATAATTGGGTGAAGTCCCTAAAACTAAATTTAAGCTTGCAAAGAGACCCATAAGATAGTTGGCATACATGAGACAACTAACTTTAAAAGATCAAAATTAAAAGGTTTTACAACTAACCAAATTAACATTTTAACTTTTTAACTTGGAAAAAAATCAAGCTGTTTGAAATTGACGACGAAAAAGATTGACATTAAATGACTGTAAAAATAACCGGCTTGAAATCCAAACGACTAAATTCAAGAAATATAACAATCTTATACTGTGAATCCAGAGATAATCCTTCCATTGTCTATCAGTCGAAAATGAACCGCCAAGTGTGTGTTCATCCTTGTTTTGGTGAACATATATTCATATTGAGTCGACCATAGCACAATTCAATCAGAATACGAGGAATAGAAAGTGTCCAGCGTTTTTACATATTTCCTGGTCTTTAATATACTTTAGCACTATCCAATAAGATACACGGAAACGGTGGTTGGTGGAACTACTTAACTCATAGCGTTTCAGGAGGAGGATGCACAGACTTCGCTTGACTTTGATTACATTATCCAAGAGGTCGCATAAAGCGAGGTGACCCCGGCCCTCTCAGAAGAGTTAAAGAGATAGGCAGCCATTCATGGTGACCATTAGAGAGGCGAGTCTTCTTGTTGCGTTCGCACTACAACAGAGAAAAGGATTAAAGCTATGAGAGAAAGAAATTCATAAATAATTTGTGCCAGCCAACACAGCCATAAAATTAAAGAAGAAAAAGATTTAAGCTAAGAAATTAATCAATTTATATCACTATATTATTGATTAATTTCTCAAAACATTTAATAATATTTAGTGTTCACACTCTTCTCATATATACGCTGGTCATAATTAACCATGCATTTCATTTGTATCTGAAGATAGTTATAAGGTAGTAATATAAAGTTTGATGAAGATTTGAGCATTTGGGCTGGTACAGGATAAACAGTTTGAAGCTTAACACCAAACATGAGTACACCTAGAGGGGGGCAAGTGGGACATTTACCCCCTCCTCAAGATTTCAAATAATTTTATTAAAATCTTAAAACAAATCAAGTATAGCCTATCCATGGCCAGATTAAAGGGGGGCGATCACCTCTAGGTCCCCTTACAAAGAGCCCCCTCCCCCACAAAACCCAACCAAAAAGAAAACATTAACTCTAATTTTTTATTGTAGATGCCTTCTTTTTTTGTTTTTTTCAAAAATGAAGTGGATACAAAACTTGCTCATACAATCATGAAATCAGATCATCTAACATAACATACCTTTCCTTACTCAGCATGAAAAGTGATATACTAAATTAAATGGACTTTTAAATACAGTATTGACATATTTGCAGCAAAGAAAGCAAGGAAAGCTTCTATATAATGAGTGTTTTTATTAGGTCTTTATTTAGCCTACTTCCTTCTACCTATAACATATGTGTAAAATTAACGATATCTTAAATTTTACCTTTTCTCATACATGCTATGATGTAATTTATATGGTTTAATGGAGGCCCCACATTGTCTGCCACCCCGAGGCCCCCACAAAAATAAATCCGGCACTGAGTATAGCTATAATATGAAGCCCCAAAAACATGTTTATGTAAGAGTAGGGGGGGGGGGGGATCGTTCACTCTTAACAGACATACATAGATAGGAAGTATTTTGATGTTGTTTATTAGAAAAGTGTAAGTATTAATTGCTACAGAAGATGTGATGCAGTTGTGACCGCTAACTAAGATGTTGAGATAACTGTGAAGACCATGTGAACCGTTCTGCCAGTGGCCCGTGACACCTTACATTGACCCTCGTGGGAGACGAACTCCTGTTTCCCCGACATTCCCGGGGCTCGCCGCCTCACCCACAGCCAGGATCACATTCCACTATTTTTCGTCCAACCACAATAGTTTTCGACTGCACTTGACCAGGCTGCTCCCTTTACCCCAAAACTTGGACAGTTACCCCTTCCAAAGGGGGTCGCCTCGTCCTTATTTGTTTATCTAGTCAGCACATATCGGCTCTTTCGAACAAACAAAACTGCAATTAGGGATGTGAAAAAAGTATCGATACTTTACTAATATCAATATTTTCCTTTTGATACTAGTAATTTTTTACTAGATACTTTTTTTCTGATACTTTTACTGATATTAATATCACACTCTGGTATCGGATTGGTATCAACTTTTTTATTTTCTTTACTCATGCTTGGATTAACTGTTTAGTATGGTTAAAGAAGGGTATTAAATAGGTTGAAAAAATATATTACTAATCATATTTAGCTATTAAATAACTTTCCATCAGCTACATTTACATAGACATATTGAAAACTGGTATGGTAAAACCTTTTACAATATCCATTACTACAGTCCTATCTATCACACCTTCCAATTTCCAACACATAACATAAACGCGAAAGACCTAAATACACTATAATATGGTTAAATCATTATAATTTTCAGTGTTTAAATAAATATGAAAATACAATTATTAATTATTACTATGCAAAAGTTGAAATTATTACTTGATAAAAAATTTATTTTTTCCAGATTAAAATTTTGATACTGATACTCTTATCGATACTTTTGTTTCAATACTAGAATGGTATTGATATTTTTCTTCCGATACTTTAAATGATTACAGTATTGATACTTTAATTAATATATTATTATTGTTATTATTATCATTATTATTTTTATTAGTAAAAAAACTGAGCGTTGCATTGCTCCCTCTTTTAAAAAGTTTTGAAAATAACCCTTTTGAAAAACTTTCTCTAAAACAACCATTCTTTCGTTGTACACACTATAGGTAACTTTATGACCAAAGTAACAACTCACATCTCTCCTACCATACAAGTGTTGTTTCCTACTCAGCATTCCATCTAATTGAATGGAAGGTAGCAAGCTTAAACTCACATTTCTAATATTTGCAAAGCAAACTACTAAGTGTTTGACAACATTAGTTTGTTTACATTTCTTTCCAAACTTTATAGCCTAGCAACAAAATCAAAGTGGCTATCAATTAAACTTAATTCTAACTAAATTAAAATAATTGTAAACATTAAAAATATTACTTAAACCGGGGTAAGGTTCAAAAATTACCTTTACATTAATAAACACTTTTCATAATCATCAACATTTTTCTCTCTCTCTCATTAACGATATTAAAACAATTAAAATACTTGTCTTTTCATAACCGGCTAATTATGTTCTAGCATCCATGATCACTTATCTACAGTGGGGACTAGAACCCTTGTCTATCCCCTCATTTCTTAGGCCTACTACATATCTCTAACTCATGCTGTTTATCTCTTCATTAAGTCTTAGGCCAAGCCTTACTCCACAAAGGATGCTTATCAGGCATCTGGCTCACTAATGGCCAGAACTTTTAACTCTTTTCACAGGACATGGACCCGGAACTAACGTAGTTCGTTCAGACCTCCAAAGATACAATAATCAAATTGCTAGACAAAAATTAATTTCAGAATATTAATTTAAAATGACATGTTTCAAATTCCACCAACTTGCAAATTAAAGCCAACGAGTACTTTAAAAATATTCTCTTGGTCAAACTCAAAACATAAGTCCTGGGTCAGGATCACGGATCTGCGAATGATCCCAGGGGGATTGAACCAGAGTTCGAATAATACACTTACTTAAAGTACTATCAAATAGAAATAATCAAACACAATAACCTTGCACTAACACAAACTAACCATGAACAACACAATAATTTAAATAAAAATCAAGACTTAAACTATACACACATACAAAATACAAAAATAATATTTTAAAACAATAAAATCTTGAAACACTCATGGTCAACTTCTTCTTATCTTCCAAAGAGTTTGTCTAACAGATGATTAGTGGTAAGGTCTCTTTTCTTACTTGTAGTGTTGTCAGTTGTCTGAGGTAAAATATGACTGGATTCTTGGACACTTGAAATTCTTGAATATTAACTCATATTCTTTTTTTTTTTCCACGTAACCAGTAAAAAATAAGCTGTTTTTGCTAACAGATAACAAACCCTCAGCAATTTCCTGGAACAAGTTCCTTAAAAATTTCTTCTAAACTTCATACCTAACTACTTGATTATTCGTGGCATTCTTCGAGTTCTCTTCCCTGGACTCGAACATGAACTGGCTGCAAACCAACAATGAGCCTATCTCCACTTTACTTCAGAAATCTCAAATTTCAGTTGGGAAAGGTCCTTTATTCCCATGCTCCTTTGCCACATAATCAAAACTTGCCAAATAAAAATCACATCTTTTACTCTCCTGCAAACATGTTTGCAATAACTTCTTGACAGATTTAACCATTAACAATTTAAGGTCTTTCTTTTTATATAATGTAATGAGCTAGAATTTCACAGGTCTAGCCGCATACCTTGAACCTGGTACGTTCTAATCGATCTAGAGTGGTCTGCTGCAGATAAGTTCTAACTTGAGCCTTAGTGTAATTAGTTGGTTCTTACCTTGTAGAGCCCTCTCCATCCTTGACAGCTGACAGGTTCTGGTGACAACTGACAGGCACTGCTGACTGGTACTGCTGACTGGTACAGTTATACAACTAGAGAGTTTATGCACTCCTGATATCACAGCTGGTTACAAGTGTTTACAACCAAGACAATACCAAACACTGGTTTGCTAACACTTTCCTTTACCAAACTAAATAGCCTGGTTTCAATCAATGAGTTAAGATTTGTGCACCAATTTCAAAACAACATGACCCCTTATGTTGGATCCAAACAAGTATAACTTTGTAGTAAATTAAAATGGATAGCAATATCTTGCTATATATGACATTAAGTAGTATAACTGATAAGTAAAAACTAAAAATAAAAATTTCATATCATGGCAACTAATACTGCTCTCCATATTTTTTTGTGAACTTTTAAAACATAATGTTTTGTGTCTATAGTCTCTGTATTATTATGTTTGAAAGGTACATACTTAAAAATGTATAGTTATATATAAAAGAAATATAGTATGATTTGATCTAGGCTTGTTTACTCTTAAATACTTAATGTTTTCTGTAGATTATTTTTGAGAACGTAAGTTTAGCTTGGTATAGTGTGTGCATATTAGGCCTAGTCAAAATAAGCACATATCTATTTTAGAATAAAATGAAATAAGACATTTTCCGTTGATTTGCATGACATGTATATTTACAAAAACTAACTTACCAGGTGTTATATCTACTCAACCCCAACTACAATTTTTGTTTACAAAAAACTCAAAGCCATTTTTGCACTCCACCATGGTCAGAAACATTTAGTCGATAACATTCGATAACAAGAACAAACCAATTCACTTGTGAAATCTTGCTTATTGTATATGTCTTCCCCCCCTTCATCCCCTTAAATCTAAAACACATACTGGCATGTAACATAAAATCAACCATATGTTAGTCATTAGTTGTTTGGTTCCTTGAATAATCTTCAGAACTTCTCAGATTTATTTCCACTCTTAAAAAATACAATAACAGGCACCTAAAAACTTAAATGGCTTGATATGAAAAATCATTGTCTTTTAAACGTTAATTTGCTGCTTTGTTAAGCTTAAAAATACTAGAGTCTTACATACCTCTTTTTGTAACTTATTGAGTTATCTTTCAATACATATAGGACATGAAAATAAGCTGAGCTGAACTCCCAAAATTTTCACAAACTTTCAAATTATAAACAAACATATTCTTTAATATTTATGTTAGCATTAATTTTAATCTTAAAGCTTATCTTGGTTTTGGCTATTGTTATTTTTCTAGTAATTTGTAACTTTTATTTCAATTGGAAAGACTTACCATGAGCTGATGTTTTTAGACTAGAGGTAAATGAATAGGGAACATATTTACTACAATATTAGCCAAAATGTCAAAACTTCCAGAATGCTTAATATTCTTTAAACGCTTTTAATTGTTTCATTATTTTTACAATCTTAATATATTAAAGAAAGTCTACTCAAGAAAAACTTACATTGTCATAAATATAGTTGGCCCTACAGATTGGCTTGTTACATTGCTTCACATTCAAAAATAAATGGTACTACACAATTGCACAAACTTTCTCATATAGTGTATTATGGCTTCGAAGAAAATATTCACAAATAGGCTTTGAGTAAACTACCCATAAATATGTTTTCTTCATAAAACAAACACATCATCTTGTTAATCACAATAATCACTTTTTATATATAAATTTTAAACCGAATTGTTAGATTTTTTTTTAAATTTAAAATTTCATAAATAAATTATTCATACAAGCTAACCTAAAATTAGATGTTCTTTGTGAAAATTAAAACATAAGCCCTATTCTTATTTATCTTGAAAAATTCTTCCTAGATTCCCATTTTGAATTCAATCTTCAAGGCCAATTTCCAAAGAAGTAAATTTCCTAGAAATTGTTTTAAGTAAGCTAGCCTAAATTAATTTATTTTGGACAAATAAAACTACAATATTATTAATACATAAAATTATCCCCCAATATCAATTTTTATTTAAATCATAAAGACTATTTAAAAAAACCAAACTTTACAAAACTCAGCCATTAGTTAACCAATATTAAATGATTTTTTAAAAACCACACAACTATTTATAATACAAACCCTCTTAACAAATAGCCATTTTGAACCAAATCAAACACATTCTTTTTAATTATTCAAA
The DNA here is from genome assembly GCA_033556935.1 of Timema podura. NCBI lineage: Eukaryota > Metazoa > Arthropoda > Insecta > Phasmatodea > Timematidae > Timema > Timema podura. The sequence goes on from JAVRXN010000010.1 coordinate 12,491,471, forward strand.
TTTAAAAACCCGTCATCAGTAAACTACCCATAACCGAATTTTTCTTTCTAAAACAAGTTTACAGCTTTATTTTTCATGTTATTGTAGTCATTCATTCACTTCCCAGATAGACATTATAAGCAAAATTTTTATATCCATTTTCAAAATAGTTCAAATTTTATAAAATCACTCAACAGTAAACAACCCTTTATTGAATGTTTACCCAAAACAAAGTATACAGGTTTATTTGTCATGTCAAACACTCCCAAGATACCCATTTGGAACCTAATCAATATGGTAATTTTAAAAATATATTGGTTTTGGAAATTCAATCATCAGTAAACTACCCATTAATTAGCTTTAACCTCGAAAATAAATATACAGTGTTAATTGTCATGTCAAACATTCTCGAGATATCTGTTTAGAACCAAATCATTAGTGCCATGTTTTAAATATTTCAGGTTTTTGTAAAATTAGTCATCAGTAAATTACCCATTAAATGGAAGTTTTACCCCAAAAAAAACTATACACTGTTATTGGTCATGTCAAACACTCCCAATATACACATTTGTAACCAGATCGCTATAGCCATTTATAAAATATTTCAAGTTTTTGAAAAATCATTCATCAGTAAACTAACTATAAATGAGTTTTAACCCCAAAACCAAGTAAACACTGTTTTTTGTGATGTAAAACACTATCTAGATTCCCATTTGGAACGAAATCGTTTGAGCCATTTTTAAAATATTTCAAGTTTTTGAAATTTCAGTCATCACCAAACTACACTTCAATGAATTTTTTTCCCTTAGTGCTATTTGTCATGTCAAACAAATCCTAAATATGCATTTTAAATAAAATTGTTTAAGCCATTTTTGAAAAATTTGGAATTCAAAAAAATTACTCATCAGCAAACTACCCTTAATTGAAGGGCTTGGGTAAAAAAAAAGTTTTGCAGTATTTCCAAATAACATCTTGATATCAGGTTTGAACACATTCCAATTGTTTTGGATTCGTGGCCAGGGAGAGACAGACAGACAGACAGACAGACACAGACAGAGACAAACAGAATTGTAAAATCCACTTTTTTGAGTTCGTGTTCACATATAACGTAAATATTTGTCATAATCTCGAGATTGATATTTTTAATGATCACAAATGTTAATCTTGATATGAGAAAGTAAAAGGAGGGTCATAAATTTTGAATAAAATATTATACCTCACATTAGTTATACTTTATCTTTTTTTATATAAGATGTATTATATTGTGACATGTATCACTCCAAAAAACTTTGTTTTTGAAGTGTCTAGTTTTTGAAATTCAAATCCATTTATACTTTTCTTTGTCTTTTAGGTATGACATATTTAGAAGCACATCAATTTGTCCATCGTGATTTGGCAGCACGAAATATCCTTTTAGCTTCAAGACATCAAGCAAAGATTAGTGACTTTGGTTTATCTAGAGCACTTGGAGGTGACCAATATTACAAAGCCACACAGGGAGGAAGATGGCCCATTAAATGGTATGTTTTTAATTTTTGGCATATAATTGTGCAACATTCAAATGGTCTCATCCCAAAAGTAGAATTGAATCCATCATCAAAAGTTACTATCAAATTTAACTCAGTGGTAGAGCTATTAAGTCTTAGCTGAGAGGCTGGGGTTCAAATTCTGAATCTTAAGTTCCAAGCAATTTTTTTCATCCTTTTTTCCTAAATATATGTTTTTCCACTTATTCTCATTCAATCTCCTTATTACCAGACTTTTTTAAATTGTTAATAACCCATGTGTTAAACATGTCAAATAAAATAAATCATAATCATTGTTTGCTCTATATATAATAATAAATTATTCCACTCCTTGGTACATACATTTTTCACATTCATATGGTCCTGAGATGATGGCTCTTTCCTTTGGAGGGAAACTTCCATTGCTAAAAAGTGCCAGATATCTTGTTTAAAAAAATTGTGTCATTTCATCGATTTTTTTTTGCAAAAAAGAGTTTGGAAAAAAAATTCAACCCTCTAATATTATTGCCATTAATGAGACCAGTGTTTGGTTTGACATGATCGACAATACCACTTTAAAAACATTCTGGCTCACTTAAAGGCTGTTTTAAAATAATAGGCCACGAGAAAAGTCAGTTGACTGTTGTACTGGCTGCCCAGAGAGACGGTCAAAAGCTAGAGCTATATGGGGTTTTTTGGGGGACCTGAAGAGAGGTCACAGCTATGCAGAATTTAAAAGACATGGGCATAGCCACTTCAGTGAATGGTTGGATTAAAGACGAGATGAATGTAGACTGCATAAAAATAGTTGTCAGGAAATTCAGTTTTTCACGCCGACTGCTTGTGTGGGACACCTATTAATGTCATACAAAGGATTATACAAAAAACTAAATTATAAAATCAAATCTCTAGATGGCCGTCATCCTGGAAGGTTGTAGGAAATACATTCAAGTGGCTGATGTTTGTAGTAAATCTTTCAAAGATCACCTCACACAGCTTTACAATGACTGGTTGTCCAATGACAATAACTTGTCATACACAAAAGTTGGTAATTTGAAACCAGTGCCATGGATGTTGATAGTTTCCTGGATCGACCACTTTTGGGTGAACATCGGTACTGATGTGATTGAAAATTCTTTAAAGTCTTGTGCGTTGACAGCATTAACTTATAAATCAGAAGACGAGAAAATACATTGTTTTAAGACTGGTGAAGGACTAAAGATAGGTAAATTGCTCTTGGATTTGCAGAAATCATACCAAGGACAGAACCCAGTCCTAAAATAAGAATAAGAAGACAACAAAGAGCTGGAAAAAATGAAGCTATAGTATTCAAAAGTAATAGCAACATGGAAGACATTTTTGATTCTAAATAATACCTAATAAAATGTTTTCATTGTTTCATAAAATGTTCTATTTGTATTTTAATGTCTTAAAAGAAGATTGTTTCTTAGTTTAGAAATCACTAATAACAAAGTGTCTTCTGAACTTTAATGTCTAAACGGAATACAAATTATTTCTGATTTTTTTTTTTTTTAACAAATACAATTTAGTTAGTAATTTGCATTTTCCATATTGTGTTTCTTTGTATGAAAATAAAAATAAAACATGTTTTCTTCTATTTTTCATTTTTATTTGTTTAAATTTTATTTTACCAAAGTTTTTATTATTTTTAATTTTTTTTTTTGTGGCCTGCACTTCAAAAGTAGCCTGGATTCCAATTATTGTAGTTGGGTAAAAAGCAAACTTGTTAATATCAGGTTTAAATACAGTAAACTATCCAATAGAGATTTGAAACTAAGCCTCCTTTTAAATAGGGAATGACCCACCTCGGTGGGGTAGTTGGCTAACGCGCTAGTCGTGTTGAGCTCGACCGCCGAGGACGGGGAGATCGAGGTTCGAATCTCAGTCGGGTGAACTGGGGGTGGTTTTTCCTAAATGGTTTTCCATTCTCCCTCCACGCAAATGCGGGTTCACTTCCTCTAAATGCAGCCTTCCCAATTCCTAATCCATTAGTGTAATTAATACTTAAGCGTACAACCCGAACGGGTAGTAAGACGCGGTGCTAAGTATTATTATTATTAAATAGGGAATGAGGTTATTGCGAACCTAAAATTTTTGACTGATTGGCCACAACTGTGGATTATTGGGTCTTGCTTTGTCTTGTCTCTGCGAAGAGTGAGTGTTGTGTTTGTTTTTCCAACTCTCAATATTGTCGTTGGGCGAGTAATAGAAACTGATTGATTGTACATCACACTTGACTCGGCCAGTTCATGTTTAAGGAGGATTATCATACTTTGGCCATTTGATATAGAGTAGATGAGTGAAGCTGTATGGTGTGTTGAGAGCTGGCGAGGAAATGTCGGGAATTGGGTTTCTGTGGTAAGTAATAGACTGACTGTACATCATGCTCAAGTAAACCAATTTATGTATGAGCAGTATGAAAATCCTTTAGGCATCTGCAAAAGGATGCCTGAGTGGGGATTTATCCTGAGACAAGAGCTAAAAAAGAAATGTAGTGAAGTGTGTTTCACTTAGTTGAACAAGGAAAAGGTTTGTTTTGAACAATGATGACATGTTTGAATTAGTGCCTGAAGCGTGACCAGGAACCACTTGAATAAATTTTACTCTTAATTTTGTTAGTTAAAAAATTGATGCTGGGACTTGGGAGATTTAGCTGAGTGCATGAAGTGAATTGTGATATTGATGTTGGTGTTTTATAACCTTAGGAGTGCTTTCTATTGTTTAGTGATACACGGTTGCACTTAGAGATGATTATATTGGATAGAGATGTGTTATATGCAATACTGTAATGTGATTTGTACAAAGAAGGATCTGTAATGTGTAGGATTTCAAAACAATTTCTTGTAAATATACTTATAGACCTTATCTGCAGTGTTTGCTGGTTGATCATTTGTACTTGCTTAATAGCAGAATGCAAGGAATTATGGACGTCAGATATTTTTAATTAAATACATTATGACTTCCTTTGACTAACTTAATCATGAGAGATTTCATCACCCAAATTTTGTTTATCTAGTAGCTAAACTTAATTTACCAAATCAGGGTTCATTGAACCTTTTATTGTTAGTTGTACCACAACCTGTTCTTGTATCAACTATTATTTTAATATTACAACATATTAATTACTTTTTCAAGATTTAAATTTGGTTAATAACATTGATTTAATGGTTTCATATCACATAATATTCCTTTTTAACATTTCTAGGTATGCGCCTGAATCTTTCAATTTCGGAACATTTTCTCATGCAAGTGATGTGTGGAGTTTTGGTGTTACACTTTGGGAGATGTTTTCATTTGGTCAACAGCCATATGGAGAGCTAAGAGGGGCTGAGGTAAGATACAATCACACAAATGGTTTGAAAAATATCTTCAAAACTGATATAATTAATTTATGAAATAAATAATATAATTTTGTTGTCAAAAAAGACTCTTTAACATTTCAATTTCAATAATATATTTAATCCTTTCACTTTTATATAATACTACTATTGACTCATCTAGTTTAATTTAGATTGCTTGCAAGAACTAAGCATTATAATTTTATATAATTATATTATAGAGCTATGAATATACCATATTATCATTGGGGATAATCTGCCCACCAGATGATATATGGAAAGTGGATGGTCTGGGAAAGGAACCTGAACATACTATCAATTAAGAACAAAGTCTTCCATTGTATAATTTTTTGCTATGCTTCTTACTACCCTTTGGGGCTATACAAATTATAATTTATTAAAAGAGTATGGGTACACAACAAGACAGGCTATAAAAATTAAAATAAATAGGAATGTGTATTATTTATGAAAACAAAAGATATTAAGACCGATGTGAAATAGCCTAGATATGTGATTTTTTGTGTACACACACCACACACACCCACTTGGTAGCACAGCATGTGAATACAAAGTGAAATAATATATTTTAAACAATGGCATTTATTGGAAAGCTAAGATAGTTTAACAAAAATGCATATTTTTTCAAAAATAAAGTTAAAAGACTGAACTATTAAACAAACTAAACAAATTTAAGAAGGAATAAGCTGCATGGTGGAGGAAGGGAGTCACCGTAGATTCAGTTTGAATGATAGGAGTTATAGAAAAAGTATCGTGAGAGGAACAGAAATGGCTAGTAAGGGGCATAATCAATATTTGCAGCCCATTAACATATGTCATCAACATAAACGAACAGAAGATGTAGATCACATCAACTTTCAAAAATAAGATTGAAAGTGCTCCAGAGTATGAAAATGGCCAGACTCCGAGACCTCCAGATGACGAACGTTCAAAGATTTCAATTTTTTTTTAACAAAATGGTTGAAAGAGTGATTTTTTTTTAGTGGAGGTTCTAATGTAATTGCTGTAATTTTATAATTATATGACCTGCCTCAGTGGCGTAGTTAGCTAACACGCTAGTTTCATGGTGAGCTAGACTGCTGAGGACGAGGAGATTGAGGTTTGAACTGGGGGGGGGGTTTACCTAAATGGTTTTCCACTCTCCATCCATGCAAATGCGGGTTCACTTCCTCTATTATTCAACCTTCCCAGTTCCTAACCCATTAGCATAATTAGTACTTAAATGTATAACCCAAATGGGTAATATGATGCAGTATTAAATAATATATATATATATATAATTAAAGGGTTAGCTATTATAGAGTATAGACCATATAGGTAGACCATAGTATGAATTATTATGTTTATATTTGTACACAGGGTAGGATCATTTTTTTAGATGTGTATTGTGAGACAAGGGATGTTGTTTGTCACTCGTCTGTTCAATTTGTATGGAGTATGGCTGGTCAGCAAATCCCTAAAGGGACATGGCAATTTCAGGATGGGAAGTTGCTTCATCAACAAAATAAAATATGCTGGTGATTTAGCACGGCTGGCCTATAATAAGGAAGAGTTGCAGGAAAATGATGGACCAGCTGGTGGAAATAGGTAGAATATATGACATAAAGATTGACATTGAGAATTCAAAAGTGATGGGGATTTCAAAAAATGAAGAGCCCCTGAAAATCAAAATTGGAAACAAGGAGTTGGAAAACATAAAGCAGTTCAAGTACCTGGGAAGTCTGCTGATAAAGGATGCCTACTGCACCAAGGAAACAAGGTCAAGTATCGCCATGGCCAAGGAAGCTTTCAACAAGTCAAGAATAGGCTACTGTTGACCAGCAAGTTTATTTTGGAACTGAGGAAGAAACTGATTAAATACTACATTTGGAGCTGTATGGAACAGAAACTTGGACTCTTAGGAAGAAGAAAAAGAAATACTTTGAGGTGTTTGAAATGTAGGGCTGGAGAAGACTTGAAAAGATCAGGTGGACAAAAAGGGTGACAAATGAAGAAGTCCTAAGAAGAGTGGGTGAGAAGAGAACCATTTTGGATGTGATTCTTCGGTACAAAGCAAACTGGATTGGACACATACTTAGGAGGAACTGTCTTCTGCATGACATCATAGATGGAAAGGTTGAGGGAAAGAGGAGCTTAGGAAGGAGGATGATTCACATATTAGATGAATTGAAGAAAATAAAAAAATTCAAGGATCTGAAATAGGAGGCAGAGGACAGGGCGGATACGCTCCCATCCCACTATTTCCCATGCATATTAAAATCATATGTATAAAATATATATTGTAAATATAACAGACCCAGCCCACATCCATAGTGGAAAATTTATATCCGTAATAGTCTCAAATGTCAAATATAAAATAATCCATTCTACATATCTGACACCATCAGCTTATATATATATATATATATAATATATATATATATATTGTGTGTGTGTGTGGTGTGTGTGTGTGCGCGTGCATGCGTGCATGTTAGGAAGTGTTCTTCTTCCCCTAACATTCCCTATTAGTTGATTATGAAATATTATGCAAAGGCTTACACTACCTCATGCCAAGTAGGTGAACCTTTACATTTTTTGTAAGTTTTAATAAACTATACATGCTTTTATTATTAGCATTGCTTCTTACTACCCGTTTGGGTTGTACGCACTTACGCTAATGTGTAATGTTAGGGTGATTGTGAGATAAAATGAAGGACTTACGGTTTAACGTGGGATCCGAACCACGGTGGAGGCCTAGCATTCCACACATTCACAAGTTGTGATTAATACACGTCTTGTCAGAGGGGAAGGAAGGGTTTGGCAAACGGATAAATTTGTGCTGGGACTGATGATTGAACCCCAGACCCCCAACACAGAAGTCCAACATCTTACCCCTAGACCGCCAAGTCACCTTATACATGCTTTAAACTCTAAGAAAATTCAAGTTTATTTTACAGCATAAACATAATACTTTTACGCATTCATATTCTGACTATTTAACAAACAAGCTCTGATAAATATTTGTACTCAAAATGTTCATATATACTAACTTTAAAATATTTAGAGATGATTTTCATTATGTTGTTATACTATTGGCTACTAATAATTTCAGGTTATCCAAATTGTTGACAAGGGAAATAGACTTGAACAACCATCTCTCTGTCCTAATGAAGTTTACAAAATTATGGAGCAATGTTGGGCATATCATCCTCGGGATCGACCAACATTTAGTCAACTCTTGGACATCTTTTCATCTGACCCTGAATATATAAATATCAAGGAATTGGTAGTAGTAGAAAACATAAGCTAATCACCAATTGATTAGAAAGGTGGTTTGATTGTGCCATTGCATTTCTTTTATACTTTTTAAACCCAATGAATCCTATATGTTGCAAATATTTCAATATAATTTTGACTTAAATGTCCATTTGATTAAAACTAAATGAATTAATTCCATTGCTTGAGCCTGCTAAAGCTATAAAGGTCTAGCAGTCACAGCTTTTAGCAATGATAGTGCCAACATTTACAGATAGAGGGTGTCATGTGGTCAGCACATTGCATACTCTGACCGTTAATCTCAGTTTTCTAGGCTGGAGCTGCTACTTATATATTCAAGTGGCTCCTCATTTGTCATCACGAGTCTGAGTTTAACTTTGTTTCAGACCTACTGTTTCAGAGAAAAATTCTGGATGCACCAGAGATCAAACCCAGGACCTCTGGGTCTGTAGCCTGTTATAGATAAATACTAAGAAATAAATGCTTAAATTTAATTAACTTGTAAGTTATTTTAAACTGTTGTAAACCATAGGCTGTGTGTAATTCCAAGATGCTATTATATCATGTTTTATAAAGTTTTTAGATCAGAGGTTTTCTTTACACTATATTATATTTGGAAGAAGAAACAGTAGAGGTGGATAGAACCATATAAAAGAGATAGAATTCATTATGGCTTTTATAATGAAAATAAGAACACAGTTCACACTTTGCGTTGCTGCCACTGGACAGAAAGTAATGGCTGCCTCTTGAAGAAAATTGATCATTACCGCTCACTTCCCCAGCATTGCATGTCTCAAACTCCCTTCTGTTGAGTTTCCATAAAATGAAACCTAGGTCTGGGAATTGGGTAGTAATGATCTCCTCATTTCGACCAGGGTATATAAATAGCAAATACATTTTTAAAGTAGAATGCTTCAGATGATTTTTTTTTTACTTTCTCTATATTCCTATTTTTTCAGGGTCTTGAGTCACATTCATTTATCAGTGCCATTGGTAGTAGTTGTGAAAAGCTCTAAAACTCAGGGGAGGGGAGTTTAATCAGCATCAAACTATGTATTCTACATTGTTCATATTAATAATGCCCATAGTAGTAGGTGTGAATCCCTATGTTAAAAGTTCATGGGAGCTACAATTCATGATAAAGTTTGGCAATATGTTGATAACTCTCATTTAGTAGGGCTAAAAGTGCTTTGAAGGGGGACCAAAGTGGCCTTGCGAAAAAAAACACAATGGGTGCCATTTTTTAGTTAAAATATGCTTCATAATTAGTTTTTATAATGCAACTCAAAAATGAAAAGCGTCAGAGGAAAACATTTTGAGTAAAAACTGTTGTGCATAATATTGCCTACAACTTTGTTCTTGATCACTATCTTAATAAATCTAATGGTTTAAGAGAAAATTATATCACAATGTAGGAAAGACCAATGATCGGGTCTCCTACCACAGCCAACTGTCCCGATCCTCCCTCCAGGCCCTGCTTATATACCCAATGGATTTTTTAGTTGTTGGTCTCCTCTCCTAGTGACGGCTTTATCGATCCTACCACTGACCTGTGCTTTTATACTCTCCGGGCACCCTGGATCAGTGAAAGGTCCAAGAGGACAGCCGCCAGCACAAGAGAAGACCGGCTAAGCCGTTATTAAACCAACACTTATTTAATTTCATGAACATAAACTCCCTCATCACTTCCACTGTCTATGGGTTTAAGAGAAGGCTTGACAGCGTCACTTCCTGGATGCTCGGTTAGTTGGGCTCAACGCTGTTTCCACCCAGAAAGTATCCAGATCCACTTATCTTAGAACATACATCGCCCACAAGTGTAGTTTAGGGCTGGCAAATATTAAGCCTTTGCAGGTTGTAGTGCAGTTTAGTGCTGTTGTGTTATCTACTCCAAGTCTTAGGGAGTTAGGTTGAAATTCTCGATTTTTGGGATCTCCTCCCACAGCCGAATGTCCCGATCCTCCCTCCAGGCTCCACTTATATACACAATGGTTATGACCATGGGTGCGAAATCTAGAGGGAAGGCTGGGAGGCAGCTTCCATGGGAAGAGAATCCGGTCGAAGCCAATTATTTATTCAGCAAAATACATGTGGTATAAGCAAAACAAGATAAAATCAAAGATGGTTCTTCTCCATTTTCCGGACTGCCTGCGGCCATGTCCACGGACCCTTTGGGAGCTTCTTACGCCGCCTCCACCATCATGGTATTGTCTTCTATACGCCAGTGGAGGATTGATTGGTGGAACAAACCCCGGAGGTTATATGACTGCTCCGGCGTCTCCCCTTGCTGCTGCGATGGCCGTCGTTCAGCCCTTTGTGAGGACGATGTAGCCGACCTTGATGCTGTGTGTCCCGCGGTAGGTCCGTATATTTTGACGTGATCACAAGGAGTAGGTTGGCTTGGTGTTCGTTCCGACCAGGTGGGAGCTCTGCCACCTTGGCCTTAAGCACTAACGTCACCCCAAGGGCAGATCCAGGGCCTGTTTTTGGAGGGGCGGGTTTGGTTTTTATTTAATTACACTAATAATGGTTTAGGAATTAGGATGGTTTAATAGATAGAAAGTGCACCCACATTTGCATGAAAGGAGGTGGAAGACCACACTCAGCGCACTCAACCGGGATTGAACCCCGATCTCCTCATCCTCGGCAGTCTAGTCTAACACGAGAGTAGCGCATTAGCATACCACGCGGCCACCTAAGCGGGTAATCAGGTTTCTTAAAGTATATATTTAATAGCTTTAATAAATATCTAAATAAGAATTATAATTATTAATAATAACATTATTAGCTTATAAAACAATTTTAATTAATTATAATAATAAGTATTTTTAAGATAAACACAATTTTTATTACCAGATTTGTAATTTTTATATAAAACCCAAAACAAAAGTCACTGAAAATTAATAATTATGTACGCCCTATCATACATAGACCTATTTTTCTATATTATATAAATATTATGTATTTGATCAAAAAGTAAAATTTCTTGTCATACTAAAATTAGTAATTTAACTACTATGAAATTTTAGATTTAAACCACAAATTCAAAGATGTGATTACCACTATTGCCAAAATGGTTTAAAACCTTGTTTATTTCTACTGGAACATCACGGTGTAGATGTAATAAGGCAAGACCTGACAGCAGGTATGGTACAGAAAATATTAATACAAATTAATTTAATATTAAGTAATTTTTAATAAACCAAGATTCATTGCAATAGTTAGTCTAACATCTAAATTTAAATATAGGCAACAGACCTATCGGTTATTGATGAGCAAAATATTAATTCACTTTTTTAGTTATTTTTTTAAATTAAGAATAGCCTCATATAATATAGAGCAGTAAAATTTCAGTGTACCATTTCAAATTATTTCACAATGCAAGTTATATAATTAGCTCATTATCAAGAAAAACAAATGAAAACCCTTTGGCCGACACCACTTTTGTTATTTTATACCCGTCACTAGTTTTAACAGTATACACTGATAAACAAAAATTGCAACTTGAGCTGCTTTCTACTTTGATTTCCCCTCCTCCTCTCTTGTCTTTCACCCTTCTCATGCATAGGTATTCAACAAACTCAAAACACAAGGTCATGGTATTTATGATTCCTTTCGTGGCATTAATATCGGCAGTCATCAAACATTTCACCTAGGTGTTGACTAGAATTAGTTGACTTGAATGCACATTATAGCTTAGATGAAAGAGCTATAGGTTAGCTCATCTAGAACGCAGGGCAAGGGAGAGGTAGCTGTTTATAAAGTTAGCCACTCTTTACATTATTAAGATATAGGTTCCAGTATGCGTCCTCCTCGCTGCCTCCTGGATTCGCCATTGCGTCACCCACAGGGCTGAGGCTTCATCGACGTCTAGAAGTTGAGTCTCTGCTGGGAGAACAGAAGCCCATGCTTCCTGAGTTTGGACAATAGGAGCTGCTATCCTTGCTGCCAGTTGTTGTTCCTGCGGCTGAACTGGTGGTGCTGCTGGCTGATGAACAAGCTTAGGGTGAGCTAGCTGGTCAACTCTTGCCTTAAGTGGTCTAAAGCGTTCCAGTTCGAGTTCAGCGTTAGCGACTTCTCCTGAAGGAGCACCAGCACCTGTTGGGAGTCCTCTCTGGGCATGTCCTCTGTGCTAGACTCAGTGCTGCGTCGGAAATAGACATGCTTTATTGGACTGGTGACGGGGCTAAGTGATCGGACTCAACTCGTCATCACTGCAGACTCGCCTTGCTCTATGAAGCTGGGAGACTGTGGCAGATTCCTGGATGTCAGGACCTTGTTACTCGGATTTAATTTCGATTCTGACAATTTCGTGATTCTCTGGCCCTTGCGAGTGAACTGGGCTAGATTCTGAGGTGGAAGGGCTGACTTGAGCCGAGACCGTATTTTCAAAACTGAGGCCTTCTAAGTTTACATTGATGAGTGAAGCATCTGCTCCGCTTATACTGGTAATCTTTGTCAAGGTGTCAGCAATTACAGCTAGATGTTACCGGTGCTGCTTATTAGCTGCAATGAGTTTTGAAATGCAGTCTATGTTCGTTGCTTGATACATAAAATGTTGTTGTATCCTCCCGCCACCTGATGACTGAGTCCCAGTACCGGCCCTTCACCGCTTTTATACTCGTGCTATGGGCGGAAGCAATGAAGGACGGTCCCGGGAGGGACAGCCATAGGCAGCAAGAGAAGGAAGCGGCTCTAGGCCTTTATTATTAACATTTTACATTCATATGTACAAGAAAGACATTAGAGCAATTGGTACAATATCTAGATCGACAGCTCCTGCTGTGATGGCTTCCATTGTTAGTAATTCTTGTAGGATTGTCCTCTACGCATAGTCCGCTGGGTTCAGTTCCGATTGGACCCAGAAGGTGTCCCATTCTGTGTTCCTAAGAAGGTTGTTCATGAAGAGATGGAGGTTTCTGATGGTGGTTAAGTTGAACACTAGGCCACACCCTGTGTATATGCTGTAGTATGCTGCTGAATTGTCTAGGCATAGGCGAATTGCAGGTGGGTTCCGTTACGTCTTTTCCCATCTAAGTACCAATAGGACGTATGCTACTTCTGCTTGGTTGATTTCTGTTGGTGACACGAGTCTTTGTGCCATGGCCACTTGTTCTTTGGGGTTGTAGGCAGCCAGTGACCATGGTGTAGCATCTGCGAAGATTGTCGTGACGTGTCCTGTGTATGTGGCCCATCGGCAGCAGGTCCATATGGGTAACCTTAGGAGGTGTAGGGCGACTCCTGGACATCATCTGTAGAGTCTGGCCGCTACATAGGCTGGCCATCATAAGTTGTAGCCGGCAATGCGGGCGACCCCTTTGTCGTCCGCTCTGGGTAGGTGACGGACTAGAAGTATGGAGCGGTCCTGTGCGGCGGGTGTCAGTTGAAGAGTGGATTCCTAAATCCGACGGCCGACTGTTTGTTTGATTTGGTTTATAACTTAACTATAATTATATACTTATAGTATACAAATAATTACACAAATAATAGTTCAATGTTGTTACTTAAATTTTGAAATGAATAAATGTCTGCTTTTTAGTTACTTTGCTGCATGCATTATGTTCCAATCTACTAACAGACGGTTGTAATGGTAATCCCAAAAAACTGTCACATTTTGATGCAATTTTCTCTTAAACCATTAGATTTATCAAGAATATGATAGAGAACAAAGTTGTAGACAATATTATGCACAACATATTTTACTCGAAAGGTTTTCCCTCTAGCACTTTAAAATTTTGAGTTACGCTAGAAAAATTAATTATTAAGAATTCTTTAGTCAAATAAATGGCCACCATTTTGTTTATTTCGCAAGGCCACTTGCCCCCCCCCCCTTCCCCCCAACCGCTCCCCTCAAAACTCTTTAAGATCATCCTAAAGAAGAGTTGTTAACAGTTGGCCAAACTTTCTCATATTTTGTAACTCACACGTATGTATTCACACCTACTATAGTCTGTCCTTTGCAAGAGAGCATCCCTGCAATAACAAATTGATATGTACACTAAGTCCCAATACATCATTCCATAATTCCATAAGTGTCTATAGAAGGGAGAATGGGTGATCAACTTTAGTTTTTAAACAACTACTATTGTGGAGATTCACTTACTGATAAATACATTGAGCAACAGTGAGGAAAGCATCAATCTTAAAGTACCAATGGCAGCAATGGAATCTTTTGAGATTTTCTAAATGTGTCTTATTTTAATTTACATATCAATAATACCAATTCCTATTATGCTTGACTAAGTAAAAACAAGTTATGTTATAAAAATAAATAAACTAAAAAGTTTAATTCATTATAATGATCATGTTTGTCAACAAATTTACTGTAACCATATTCTTTCAACTATCCAGTCAGACAAAGTAATACTTTACCATTAGCCAACACTTCTTCTTGAGAGCAAAGGATAAAAGTGTAATTGAACTTAAATTGAAACGAATTAAATTGAAACATTGTAAGAACTTTAAGGACATTAAAAAATTAAGGATATAGAGGCATAGACTATATATAGATTTATATATAATACTCCCAATAATTTTTAAGGTAATTTTATTAATCTTACTTGACTCTACCCCATAGTTTGTATTTCTGTGTAGGACTTATTTTCTAAACATTTAGTTAATGCTTAGACATACTATTATTTGGATCCTAAAATATGCTTATAAAGTAATTGGTTACAGAAGAATTGCTATAATCTCAATTTGATGGAAAAAGTTCTCCATACATTATTGAATAATCTTTATTTTCTTTATAAGCATTAAGGTTTGGATAAAAGGGCAATGCTTAATTGCTTAGCAGAACTATTTATGTATAAATGTTCATATTTGGAAAATATCACAGTATTGTTCAGGGCATATCAAGCCCCTTCAGCAAAAACAAAGCAGAACATATAACAAAACTATGGGCTCAAGGTTAATCACTTGGATACTTTAGTTGTTTGTTTTAGCTTGAGTCCTGAATCTTGAGTGAAGTTAGATTCTTGAGCAACCAATTCAAACATGGATTTTAAAATTATATTGTGATACTTTGCTAAGTATCATAATTGTTCTAAAAAATTCATATAAATTTGATAAGATTTATTGAATTCTCAAGTTTATTTTAAGGGATCTAAACGACCCATCTCTAATATTTGTAAACAATATTTTATTCAGACTATGTAAGAATATTGAAGAGTACAGGGGAAAAGGGGGAAAATTTAATTTTAGCTCAATTTGAGCTAGTGCTTCTATTTGTTAAACAATCATGAGACCTTTCTGATGCACTTTAGATCATGGTTTAAACATGTCTCCGTCATATTTAAATTAATGAAAAAAAAGTATTTGCTGGAAAATGTGTGGAATGTGACTTCCCCCTTTTCCCCCTTTATCCATAATTTGCTAAGCATTTACACTGTAAAACATACCTGTGTAATAATGTGTTTTTTAATACTTTGCACTCTTTACATAATTGTTATAATTTTGTTAAGTTTAAACATTGTGATATTATATATTAAAAATTTTAGCTCTTTTGTATATTTTTGTAAAAAAATAACATGGAAATAATAATTAAAGCTATGAATTTGATCATTGTTAAAACCAAAATCCTATATTACTTTACTACACTACTAAAAGGAGGAGGAATCAGGGAGACCCAGAAATACAATGTGTTTAATGCCATTTAATTCATTTAGATCTATTTTTATTATACATTTAGTTGATATATGCATTGAGATACAAGCATGTCAGATAAAAATAAATGCCTGTAAATAAAGTAATAAATAATTGAAATTTATTTTATTCATACATATTATTAAATTAACTGAAAATCCTTATTGTTTGACTACTGGTGATGAAAACTTTAATAGTAAATCTTGTATGTTATTTCTACAGATGTTCTCTTTGATACACCTAATTGTAAATCAAAACGAATAATAGTAACAAATGTCTAACAAAATTGCAAGGCTCATAACAGGTAAACTTCTCTGCCTATTTTGAATAAAGAACCATTACCATCTGTTTTTAGAAACCACTCCTTTTATAATTGCACTTCTCCTTTGTTAAATTCATAGAAAACAAGTCTAAGTGCAGTACTAAAACCACTAGCTCAGAAGTCAACAATACAGTAGTCTACTTTACTATTAGTCTTAAAGAAGAAATACTGCACACACAAAGATGGAAAAAGTCAATATTCCCCCAAACAAATCACTTCAAACTGCAACTTAAAAAAAAAAAATAGAATGTTAGAACAAAATCAAGTTCAAGATTTTAAAAATATTGCATCAACCTGGGTTATCAGCAGGCAGGGCAGGTGTGTTTCATAGGGACTCAACAGTAAAATAAGATAAAATTAAAATCAAATCTGAGCTTAGAATAAAATTTAAAATCTGAAAGTAGAACATCTAGGTGTAGTGCACAAACACGGTACTGTATACACAAGACCCACAGCCTCTAAGTTAAAATGGCTGCTCTCCTTAGGAGAGCTTGAGTCCTTGAACATGGGTATCACTAGGTGCCATCAAGGGGCATTAAAAAACTCATTTTAAACATGATTTCATTAGAAAGAGGAAACAAATATCCATCTCAATTCTCAGCCTGCATCCACAAAGCTAGGTTCAGGTAGTGACCCAACCTCCTCTTCACATAATCCTACCTCACATAGAGCTGATGCAAAGTACCCATTATTATTATTATAATAATGGTCCCTTTATGAAGAACATGTTTAAAGTGAGTCGTTTGAAATTGCACATTGAAAGTTTTTTTTATCATTGAGCATGACACTAGCAAACCCCAGTGTCGACAGACTCAACCTGACTCAAGGAGCGCTGCGAAACTTCCGTAAGGCTGAGAATCAGATATAACCCTGTCTGTGGCCTAGTGAGAATAAAAATGAGAAAAATAGTGATTTTTAGTAACTTGTTAAAAAAAAGTGACTTTTAGTATCTTGTTCAAATAAAGTTACTTTTAGTTGAAAAATTTACCTGTTATGAGTCCTGCATTAGTGACACGTTTTTAATTTGTTGAAAAATTTCACCCCAGACCAATTAATTAACTTGGTTGCCGACTGGGAATTTTTTTTTGTTCATGAGTTATATAAACTGGAGAGTATGACCTTATACTCTACATTAACGTTCCCTGTAGATCCCTAAACCTACCTTATGTTACGCTAGAGTGCAGGACAGGCAATCCTGGTACCCAGTTTCAGCATTGACGAGACCAGGGTTCTACTCATAATCAGTCAATGGAGTGACCAATTACACTACAGAGCAGTGCTCAATAGCTAAGCTTTGTTTGAATATAATTTCTGGTTGGTTTTGAGAGGCAAGTCGTCACTCTTTTTGTAAATAATAGCATCAAATTTATTCAAAGCGTTGCTTTAATCATTTTAATAAAACATGAAATCCAATGAATACTATTTTATTCAAAGCATAGTAATTATCAATTGAGTTTTGATCATGACACCATAAACCATACGTGTCATGGAAACAGCACATCTAGACACAGCATCACCACACCTGACCACCGACTGGGGTAAATGGATACCAGCACATGTTTCCAAAACGATATGTGCTTTCAAAATAATTTAAGTTTCCAAGTTGTTTGACCCCACGAAACAAGAGTAAATTGTTAAACAGGGAAATAAGCACAAACAATACCAATAGAAACATTATCAAAACTAAGTTGTTTTTTTAGTGAAATATGTTTGGTCTTCTTTATACATGTTAAGTTCAAGCATGTATGCACAAGAAAAAGAAAGAATACATAGTATTTAAATAATGGTTTAAAGAATCTCTATATTCTAATCTGCGGCTTACCCTTTTTTATTACATCAAATTCATGGTGGGAATTTTGTAGCCTACTTTGTCAAAACCGCAATTTATATTTTTACACAAATCTTTGATTTCATTTTTATTTTACTTCTTGTTACATTTATATTTTATTATATGTACTTGTTAACCAACGCTTTATAATATCATGCATTTATCATTTATGGATTATCTTTTGGAAAATGGGAGGACTCCATTCTTCCTTAGGAATGTCTGGAAGTCCTCACCTTCAAAAAATGAATAGTTGCCTGAGACAAGGTGAGCTGGTAGGCCAAATAAGATGACTGTGGCCGCCAACATGGACAACTTTGAGAACGCTTCTGGCCACTTAGAGTGAGAGTCTGATGACCAGGTAGTATTCACCCAAACGAGGCCCTAGGTAATCATTGTGGAGGTGCTCCCATGTTTTGGTTGGCCATTTCCACAGTATCAGTTCAGCTTTTGGTGGGTTCTCTTTGGTTGCATTGCAGGTTGGAGAGGATGGCACTAGTTCAATAATTCCCTCGTCTAGTTTTGGCCACCAAATGAATGAGCAGACTAAAGCCTTGGCCTTGACGATGCCTAGATGAGTTGCATGCAGTTCTTGTATTACAGCAGTTCTTAGGGCTGAGGTTACAACAATCCATTATCGGTAGCCACCCATACTCTAAATAATTGATGGATTTCATAAGGCTCTGGTCATTCTTTGTGGTGGCTTATAGTTGTTTATAGTCAAGTGGCAAGTGCTCATTGTTGCCAAAAACATAGTCTCATATAAATCTTCTTGAACATTAGGACGCTCGGGCAGTGGTGCTCTGTACAGCCAATCAGTGACATTCTGGAAAGATTTTTGTAGCTGTAATTCAATAAAATCAGGGCCCATCTCTGCAATCTCTTTGCTGCACATGTCAAAATACCATGCTTAAGCCCAAAGATAGCTAATAAAGGTTTATTATCATTCACCAAAATCCATTTCTTTTAAATAAGTATGTGTGGAACTTCTTAGCACTGAAAATGAGTCCCACGCCTTCCTTGTGCAACTTGCTGTAAGATAGTGCTTTGGATAGTGAGGGGCTTCTCTTTACCGTTCAGATATCTCTTGGAATCTCTGCACCGAGTTCTAGGTCTGAGCCATTGATAAATAGACGAATCACATACTGTGAATTGAAATGAGCAAGTTATTGGTCAGCTTGAACTATCTAGATATGGTGGAATTCCTGTTCTCAAAGCTCACTCAACTCCCACATTGGGCTTTACGCAATAACTTGTATAGGGGATCAAGAATATTGTAGCAAGTGTGGGAAAAAACTTGGATGGATAGTTTATAAATCCTTAGTATGACTGCAGCTCCTTCACATTATTAATCTTGGGGAGCTTCTAAAATTGCACAAACCTTGTCCTCAGTTGAATGCAGGCCATCGGCTGAAGCCGAGATTTTCTGCTGAAGATCTACTTAATACGCATTTCTTTATGGGCAAGGTCAATCCATAATCCTGGAGTATCTCCAGAACCTTGTTGACTTGCAATTTGAGTGTGCTAGGTCTACAGCCCCAATTAAAATGTCATTAACTAGTGTATCAGGCTACCAAATTAAGTGTCCATTTCTTTTTGGGGCTTGGCATAAGCACACGGGACTTAAAAGGGCAAACGGGTATTTTTCAACAGCCTTTTGGCATGGTCCTTGTTGTAAGCAATTGAGATGCCTCCTCTAACTCAAAACTGTTGATAAAAGTTGAACAAATCAAGCTTCGCCCACACCTTGCTACCTTGGACTGACTGAAACAGATCCTCAATCTGAGGAAGTGGTTGCTAATCCACCTAAAAATAAACATGGATTTAACGTAAACTTATAATCTCCACAAATTCAAATTCCTCCACCCTTTTTCAACACAGGCACTATAAGTGAACCAAATTGACTATGATCCATAGGATCTAAGATTCATTCTTTATAAAGTTTGTCCATTTCTGTGGTAGCCCCTTCTTGAAGAGCAAACAGGATTAGACGAGGCTTCATAAATTTGGGCTGAGCACCCTGTTTTAAGGACAACACTTTTCCTTTGTTAAATCTACTAAGGTTATCTGTGAAAACCTCTGGAAATTGCCAGGAAATTTCTTGAATCATATGTTGTATAGATTCTTCTGAGAATTACACAGGCTGGACCATCTTGTTAAAGTTGGTGTTTACAATACAATACAAAATCTCAACACACTAAATCAGGTCCTTCCCAGCAGCGGTGGTTTATCAGACTCCAGCACCAAAAAAAATAATTGAAGATTGGTAAAAATATTTCCATCATATTCGATCTTGATGGCGACAGTACCTAACAAGACAGATTTTTCCTTTAAATATGAAACAAAGGTTTTTGAGGTTGATACTGGCACTAAATGCGAGAATTTTAATTAAACAACTTTATTGGTATTGTTGTGCTCAAACACCTGGTATCAAATTTAAATCCAACACTGTCATTGTTCATTTTTAAAACAACATGATAACTGGGGTCCTCTTCTTAAGCCTTGTTAATCTTGAACAAGCTTTCACTATCATCTTCGACGTCTTCAGATAAAAAGTGTGTGTTTTCACGACCTTTCCCTTTAAAATATGATTGGTTCTTATTTGTGTTATTCAAGTTGTTGTTTGTTGTTGTTTGTTGTTGTTGTGTTGTTGTTGTTGTTGTTTATTATTATTAATTTTTTTATTATTATTATATTGCATGCCCTTGACAAATGTCCGACCTGTGAAGAAATATTGAATGTGTAACCACGATACTTAAAGTTTTCTGAGACATGTTATAACCTCTGCAAACATTGCTATGGACCCCTTTAAATGAACCAAGCTGGTGTCATTGTTGGCTGAATTGCATATGTTGGCTATCCTTTGAAGACATATGACAAACTGGTTCCCTTTTTTTTTCTTAACATCTGCTAACTGATATTGAAGTGAAGAAGCTTGCTTAGCACTAGCTAACTCCACTGTTTTAGTGATTGCCAACTTCTTGGTATTTTCCTCTAAAAGCTTATCACAAATGGAACCCTTAACCACCCCCCAAAAAAATGTATTCACTATAGCAAAGTTTAAAAGGGTATCAAATTCACAATTCACCACCGATTAAAGTTTTCTTGCCAGCTACTCATTTACGTTCTCTTCAGGCTCTTAACAAGCATTGAAAAAATTAAATCTCACAGCAAAACAGATTCGACAGGCAGAAAATATTTATCAAACAATTCAACGAGTGCATCGTATTTCAACTAAAGTCGGTGCTGGGTACACTTAAGTTATTAATTTCAAAAAGCATCTTTGTCCAAAGCATTGAAAAATAGGCCTTGTCTTCTAGTTTTACTTTTGATGTGGTTTGTGTCAAAGAAACTCTCCATCCTAGGTATATGAAGAGATCATTCCTTTTTCAGAGTAAACACCCTCAATACGCCAATGGTGCTGGTTTCTCCGTCATCAAACATTGTGAATGCCAATGTATATTCCTTCCTTGGGAATCTCAGGTCTTCAATTGTTGGATGCACTCAGTATGTCTGTAAACTCGAGAAATTACTATCCCTGGTTTTATTCAACACAGGATTAAACATTGGATGATCCCATCCTCATCGCCATTGTAAGATACAATTTCAACTGTAAACGCTTTCATTCTGGTAACACTTTACATTTAAAAGTCACAATATTCTGTCTCAACATCCATCCAACTCACAGATCATCCTCCTCTCTACTGGCCAAAACAACATTACCAACTTCACTAAAATGTAATATCTAGGCTGCAGATTTTGCATATATGAATGGTTTGTTTTTTTCCATTTTCCATTCCATATGCCAGCATTACAAATAATATTTATGTTACCTTTAAAGTGTTAAAATCCATTATTCCATGAAATTACTAGGTATTTAATGAATTACCTGACTGAGTCAGTTAAAGTATATAATAATGTTGTATTCTATGCTTTAACTAGTTATTTCAGAGAATAATGAACCCCACTGCGTTAAAGTTTAAAATGAAAATTTATTTCAATATTGTAACAATGCTTTAATACAACATTGCAATACATTTCTGTCCACGATGATTTTATCTTGATAAATTATGATAACTGAGTATTGATTTCATAATTTAATGTTTAGGATGCGATCTGTTTTTGTAGTACGGCTATATGGTTTTAGGCAGGTTCGACTGGCGCCAGTCTACTAACCTGTTTATCAACTGGCCTCGTGTAGACGTGGGTTCACAATACAATCAATTTATTTGAAGGGAGCTTTCACTCAGCATACAATATAATTCCTTGGAAGTGAGTGTTTACTCTTTAAAACCCAGCTTGTTCTTACCTACGTCCTTTGTCCACAAGTCAGTCTAGTGACTTGAACACAGTGCTCTACACAGTTCGCCTACGCATTCCAGTTCCAGTCCGTTGTTAACCGTCTGTGGTGCATAGTTTTGTTATTTGATGTATCCTTTTTTCTGTAATGCCCTTAATAGTCCTTTAATAGAAATTTAAAATTTTAATATGGACTATAGTTTGTCAAATTTTTATAAATTCTTATTCTCAAGTAAGCTTTAGAGTGTGACAGTTATTGCGTGGATTTGGACAATGAGCTTTGCAAGTGTGAGTGATGTAAACAAAAATGCTGTAATGAAAGACAGGTTTTAATATTTACTGAGTGTGTGTGACGTGAAAGAGAACAGTGCTTTGCTTACCCATGAAAAGTTGTTAAGTTTGATAGCAAAAGTCAAGAAATCTAAAATAGCTGACAAGAAGGTACCACATGACTATTGGTTACTTCAACATTATGATGTCCTTGAAGATAAGGGAGTAGAAAAATTAATATTGACAGTGACAGATACAAAACCTGATGTGTTTTTATTGTTCAAGCGATGCATTGTTTAGTATTTTATATTAAACGCATTTATCCATTGGACAAGGTGGTAGAGACATTATGATAAAAGAAATTAGTTGTCATTATTAATATTACTCGAAATGACATGAGGATGAATTAGGGTGTTTGTAAGCCTTGTCAACAAAAATAAAAGTGGGAAAGAAAGGCGTTGTTGTTAAACCCATGGTATTCTCACATCTGAACTCAAGATGTCAGGTAAATCTTCTAGATTTCCAGTCTCAACCTGATGGAAACTATAAATTTATTTTAGTTTATCAATACCATCTTACTAAATTTGTTGTAATAAGACCTCTTCAAACAAAGAGAGCAGAAGAAGTTGTTACACAATTGCTTGATATAGTCCTGTTGTTTGGCGCTCCATGTATTCTTCAGTCCGACAATGGCAGATAATTTTGTAATAAACTTATAGATGACATAAAAATAACTTGGCCAAAGCTTGAGATCATTCATGGTAAACCGAGGCATTTTGGTTGAAGATGAAAGTGTTGAAGGATGTGTACTTTGTTCAAAAGATCGCAAGGAGAAAAAATGTGTTGGAAATGTGGAGAGTCTGTCCACATATAATGCTCAAAAGACTTTTATTTGGAAAATAAAATTGTAGAGAAGGTTCGCAAGCAGTGTTTGAACAAAATTAATATCGAGAGGGAAAGACGAGATGCTAAAGAATGTTTGGAAGGTCAAGCTAAGAAAATGAAATTAATATCATATAAATGTCACTCCGAGGTCTCTGAAGGCATTAAAGTCTGTATACCAGTGACTGAAGTTGACAGAGGAAGAGAAGATGCCAGATATATTTTAGCTGTTAGAATGGAAAAAACCAACAAAGGATTTTTTCGGTTGGGAACAAGAAATTGTCGCATCTAGCAGCTGTATTCTTGGACCCAGTTTAGTGTGTGGGAAGCTAAATTAATCACAATTGAAGAAGTGCCTAACATCGAGATATCGCTCCGGTCTTGCTACCACTACTGGTCAAGGATTCAAAAAATGTTCATGCAAAAAACAGTGTAAAGTAAAAACTGTGCTTGCTCTAAAAATAATGTACAATCCAGTCCTTGTGATAAATTATTTAATAATAGGATGAGAATTTTTTAATTTAGAATTAATTTTTATAACTATTTGTTTTATTAATACTACTACTTCACTTCATTTTTTGTTCTTTAGACCCATCTATTATTAGTTGAATTAGCCTGCTAAGTGTGATAGTAGTGTAACTACATTAATGAATTTCCAAGTGACATTCTATCAGTTTTGAAACTAATTATTGTTAACATGTTTAAATTTGGTAAAAGACAAAATTTTGTAATTGTTTATTTAATTATCTCTTCTATAATTGATAGTTTTAAGTATCCTGGCCGTAATGTAACACCAAATTGCCTATTAAAGATGAATAGTAAAACTTATTTCATACTTTAACTGATTGAGTCAGGTAATTCATGAAATACCTAGTTATTTTATGAAATAACTGATTTATACACTTTAACGGTAACGTATATATAATGCGACATTTAACAAACCTACCCAGTTTTATGGTGCATATTATTGCATATGTTGGATGTGAGTACATATTTTGGTGAATATGCATATAAATGTATAAATACAGTGTTTTAGACTTTAAAATAACATTTCCTTAATTCTCAGGAAAATTTATTCATGTCGCACGTTTCCCCTCCCTTCCTGAGGCCACGGACTATGTCCTCCCCCTCCCTTCTTGAGGTCACATCACACATTCCACCTCCCCCCCCCCCCCCTTAATATTGTTGGGGCAAAAGACGGGAAGATTGGGTTTTGATCCTAGTCGAGTGCTGAGGGTGATTTTGCCTAAATGATTCTCCACTTTTCTATCACACAAATGTGTAAAGTCAACCTTTCTCATCCCCAACACAGACGTATAGCCTAAATGGGTAGTAAGACAAGGTGCTAAAAAAAAAAAAAGACAAAACTCAAAAACGTGTAGTGTTTAAGCAGTAGATTCAAGAGAATCCTACCCTGACAACTGACAGAAAAGTAATATTTTGCCAAGTTTGTTCAAAACTGGTATGTTTAGTATGGGTATTGTTGCTTCATAAAGATTCTACATGTACTTACTCACAGGATGGCTGTGATCGACTTTTTTCAAGATACATTTCATCTAGCCCTCATTGTAATGTGAAGAAATGCTTTGTTACCTGCTAAATTAACGAGTCGACAAAATTATGTAAATCTGCCAAGCAGTGATTATGCGAGTAAATTCAGTACATTAAACTGATTGTAATAATTTGATGCAAATATATTCTGACACTTCGACTCATAGGCCTAAGTAGTAAAAGTACAATTAAAAACATATGTATATTAGGTAAAATGCCGGGGAGAAAAATTCTAAACTTTTCAACACACAGAGACAGCTACTCACATTCAAAACCAAGGTGTAAAAAAACTCCAGACAACATTGACTGTGGAGCGAAATAAGTAAGAGCTATTTTCTAAAGATCTATGCCAGGCTCTGACTGCAGCCAATATCTCATGGATAAAACTGAACAACCCTTAATTCCCTGCATTTTTGAGCAAATACTGTCATATTAAAATCCCTGATGAATCAATACTGAGGAAGAATTATAATAATTTATAATATTATAGTAATTATAATAATTCTTCCTCAGTATTGATTCATCATGGATTTTAATAAGACAGTATTTGCTCAAAAATGCAGGGAATTAAGGGTTGTTCAGTTTTCTCCATGAGATATTGGCTGCAGTCAGTATTGATTCATTATTAGATGATTATCAAAGCTAAAAAGGAGCTTTTCAGTTTATAAAAACGTTTTAAGCGATAATTGGAAGCAATTTACTCCTGAAAATCTTCAGAAATATCTAGTTGTCTATTTTAATCAGAACCACAATCAGTAAGCTATTGTAGAAAATACAGTGGGACCTCCATATATTGAACTTTGGTATACCGAAATTCTCTATGTCTTGAAGTTTTGGTGAGTCCCCATGACATTACATAGAAAAACTGTTTCTATACATTGATAAAAAATTGAATATATCACATTTTTTCAAGACAAATTGAGATTTGCCCGATGGTATAAGAAAAACAAGTAAGAAAAAAATAGAATGGAGATGTCACAATAGGAAGAAGGAAATGTTTGGTCAAGGTCATTGTGATGCAAAGGGGTCTCCACATTCCTCTCACCCCTTTCCACAAGTAAGCCTTCCTCTATAAATCAGGTTCAGCCCCCTAAGCCTTCTTAAAAAGAAATTTATCTGAGTTTAACACAATACGACGTCGTCGTCGTCTTCAATTCGCCGAAATTGTTCCTAACGATATGTTTCACAGACTTAATAAATGTGAAGACTTTTTTAAGATATGTTCAACACTTTTTTTTTCTTGTTTGCTTTTAATTATCTTTGTGAACATAACTTGTACGTAAAGTTATATATATTCACTTATAATGAGTAGGCCCTACATTGATTAGGAAATATTTCTAAAAACAATATACTATACAATATCATTTATAAAAACAATCTAAATCAAAGTTTCTATACAAAGAATTTTTTTCGTGGAACCATCGACTTTGATATATGGAGTTCCAACTGTAATTTTATAAATTATATCATTTTAACTATGATCTTTTTTTTTACTAAACATATTTTCCCGTTTTTCTTGCATTTTTCTTCAGTTTTAAGAACATAATTGCATGCATATTTCACAAGTTTTTAGTGCATATAAATACACAGCCTAGTAATGTCCCACAGGATTATTAATATTATTTTAGGTTTAAAGCAACCTTTAAAAATTCCTCTTGTAAGCTGCAATTGTCTCTTTAACAACTTAGAAGTGCACATTTCTCTTCAAATCTCATTTGTTTTGTTTTCTTGGCTTTAGGATTTTAAATAATTATTTTAAAGAACTTAGTTTCAAATCAACTAAATCTGCTTTTCAACTCAATAATGAGAGTGAAGCAGAGGAGCATGAAAGAGGATGAAACTGGGAAAAGCACCAGGTGTGGCCAAACTAATTGTAGAAAAAAAGAGCTGCAGGAGAAGCAGGAATACAATGGTTATACATAGTGCTGAGAGTGATATGGACGGAGACCAGGGTACAGGAAGAGTGGAATTAATTATAGTATAGATTTTTAAAAAATACTGGAAGAAATATACGAATTATGAGGGGATAGCGCCGATTTGCCTATGCGCAAAAGTAAATGGAAGATAATTTAAAAGAGAAAAGAAAAAAAAATTAAAGGAATGTGTAAAGAGGAACACCACAAATTTAGGGAACAAATGTTTACAATAGACTTGATCTTCACAATACAACAGCTGATGGAAAGACGGTATGAAATTTGGGAAGGACATGGTAATGGAATGTATGGATGTGGAGAAAGCAAATGATAGTGTGGGTAGGAACAAAGTTTAGGAAGCGATGGCGAGAATTAATTGTAAAATTGAGTTTTAATGAGAGTAAAGTGTATGTATGAGGATAAATAGAGTGTCAATTGCTTGCCTCCCACCCCAAAAGACCTAACAAAGTTTTGGACACATATTTCACGTGCAGTGAAATCAGTTCCCTACAGTGAAGGCACTCCTAGGTATACTAGCTACATTGCCAATAACAAGAGCAACCAATGAGCGTTCTTTCTCCACTCTTAAGCACCTGAAAACATACTTGTGTAACTCAATGGAAGAGAGTAGTTTAAATGTTCTGGCACTTTTGAACATTGACCGTTATAATGAAATAAGGCCAAATGATGTGTTAGATGAGTTCAGTAAGAAACCACGCCGATTAAATATTTGGTTATGTTAAGTATTAAAAACAGACTGCCCTGTGTGACAGTGTGATTATTTACCTCAAAAGAAACCCAGTACTACGTAAGCGGGCCATAGTTAATCTTATAAATATTTCTAAAGTTTTTTAAGCAAAAAAATCAAAGAATTTAAAAATTTATTCCAACTTTTTCCAATACATATGATAATATAATAACTTATCATTAAAATAATAATAATATAATAATTTAAGCAAAATAATATGTTAAGAGTTAGTTAAATATATTATCATAATGACTTGTGTGTTCATGTTCGTCTGTACAGCAAATCCATTGTGTTCAAATTTAATAGGAATAAATCATTTGTCAGTGCAATTGTGTGATTTTCTATTGTTCACTTTGACTCCAATTCAGTTTTATAAAAATAAAACCCCCATTAGCCAATTATTCTGGCTGTCCATTGGCTGGCTCAACATAGTAACATAATCATTATCATACAATTTTTTGGTTAAACATATTTTAAAAAATACAGACTTTACAAGGGATTGGAACAATTACATTTAAGCATTTCAAGATCTATTATCTTACCCCCCAGATCCCTCTCTGCACTGCTATTGAGAGAACCCCCCCACCCTCTTTTCAGAGGATCCTAGCTACACCACTGATGGTGATGACAAGGAAGAGGATAAGGCCTAGTAAAGCTATAAAGTTGGATGAATTAAAGCTGAGAAAGGTTTAGAGTGTAAAAACTGGTATATTTTGGCCCCCTGCCATGCAATGCAGTTTTCTTCCAGCCTAGGATATCCTTGTATTGAAAGAATTCTATTTACTTGTCATTATATTATATATATTTAGTGAAAAAGTGATGCCCCAGTTGGGTAGTGTCTGCAGTATATTAAAAAAAAATTAATGCATACTGTTGATCAATGTATATGAGTGAGATTCCACCTTGTTGATAAGAAGAAATTATAATGGAATTTAATAAGCCAGATTCCCCTAATCTTGCCATCGAGCTGGCAAAGAAATTGAGACATTCCAGGAAGAAGTCTTGGAATATTTTGAGGTGACAAGAGAGTGGAGCAAAATCTGCTATCATACAAATAGCCAGGGCTAAAAGCCTCCCACAGAGTGACGCTGTCCGCCTCTATAAAACCTTAAATACCATCAAGCCTAAGTAAGAAACAGTGAATGGTATATTGTCTGTTCTTAGATATCACTGTATTCCTGAGAAGAATGAAACCATCCTTGTGTTCTACTTTTTTTTTTTTAACAAGAAACAATGTCCTGGTGAATTGTTTGGGAACTTTTATGTGAAGCTCAGAGTTGTTGCTACTCCTTGAGAATTTGGTGACCAGCAGGCTAAGTTGCTGTGCACGCAAATAATACTGGGTAAGAACACTCAGTCAATGAGACAACAACACCTTATGGAGGACACTATCCTACAAAAAATTGTGAAATATTGCAAATCAGTGTAGCTAGCTGACAAAAACTTGAAAACCATTGAAGATGGAGGAGGACCCTCAAAAAGTGATGTATTCAAAGTTAGTGCCATAATAACTACCTTCAGATCCTCCCAGGCACAGAATCATCATCACCTTCAGATAGCGGGACAGTTAGGAAATTTGGTGAACCATCCACAGGAGACAAAAACATTTTGGCCAGACCCCAAAGGAAATTTTTGTATGTCAAGAAACAAGTTTAGTGAAAAGTTGGTTTGAAAATCATATGATTGATGTGACTATGACCACCCAAACTGGCTTTGTCCTGTTATTAATAAGCAATGTAATAGATACCAAGGTATAAACTATTTTGCAAAAATTTGCATTGGCACAAATAGTATTTTGAATTATTGTAGTGCTTTTGAACTAGGAGCCATGAATAATGGTGTAGATCTTGTAATGAATACTGATAGTAATTATACTAACCAGACTTCAAATGCTGATGGTAGTGAATATTTTGGTCATTGTCAAGGTACCGATAGTTGCTTTTCATCCCCTGTTTCTGGTTGTATAGATATTGGTTTCCTTTCAGTTATTCTGTAAATATCAATCACCATTGGTGCATATCATTGCTAGTTAACTGAAAACCTGTAATTTTCAAATTGGACACAGGGGAAGAAGTCTACTTTCTTTGTTTAAGCTCATTGCAGTCCATTGGGCCAGATAATAGTTATAAGCTAAGTGCTCCTGAAACCCAAATGGGAGCTTTTAGGGGTTTTGCAATCGAACCTGTTGGGGAAATTTGACTTCCGGTTGTCCATGAAAACAAAATACATAGCTTGGTATTTACCATTTTAAATTCAGCTAAGAAAGGCAATACCCTTACTTAGCCTATCATCTTGTGTGAATGTCAATCTTATTACAAAAAAGTTTGTTGGAGCCCTCAATGCTAAAAATAAACCCAATTTTAAAAACTTTCAGGCAGCAAACAAAGATGTTTTTACTGGTCTTGGATGTTGATAAGAAAATATTGACTTAAGATTAAAAAAAAAGTGATGTATCTAGATGTAGCCCAATCTGCAGAGTTCCCCTTAAAATTTTAAGTAATCTTTAATTGCATTAAAATTTTATGTAAACTTTAAGGGCCTTTAGATGAGCTTGAACAGCGCGACATTATTGAATGTTGTGAGGCTCGTGAAGGGATAAATAATCTGATAACCATTGAAAAACATAAAACAAGGGTTATAAGGCTGTACATTGATCCTAGGGGTCTTATTGGAAAATATGTTTTGGGTTTATATGTTGATTCCCACTCTTGATTAAATAAGTTCTAAAATGGGCAGTAAGAAATATTTTTGCGTACCTATTTGATTTAAAGAGTGGGTTTACCAAGTGAAATTGAATAAATAATTGGTTATTCTCTGTACATTCAGCAGCCCCTTTGGGTGTTACAGGTTTTTACACACTCCATTTGGGCTAAGCGGGCTTCCTGATAACTTCCAAAAAAGACTCAAAAATACTTTGGGAATATTGTAAGAATATGTGTATATTTTGATTATATTTTAAGTGGAGCAGACACAATGAAAGTGTTATGGGAAATAATTCAACAGTATATTTAGGTTGCACGGGAAAACAACATAGTATTCGACCCATAGAAAGTTCAGTTCTTTGTGGATAAAGTTAAATTCTTATGTTTGGAATTTGTTTAAGGATGGCCTCATGGGCGCCGCCAGAAGGGTGCAAGGGGGTGTACTTGCTTAAGGAAAAAGTGGGGAGAAGGGGGAAAATCCACAGGAAAAAAAAGTCATGTATAATGCATAAATATTAATTAAAACTTGTTAAAGAAATTTGGGAAATCCCATCCATTTTTAAAAAAATCAACGTTGGAACAAAACCTTGAGTCGGCTTGGTTGCTGTCTAAATTTCTTTGTCACAAGTTCATGAATTCAGTGTTCCCTTGCAATATTTTCTTATGAAAAGCTGAACACGCACAGTGCACTTAGTCTCGCGTCTCCCATCGTAGACCGATTCCAAGTCTTGATGTGCTGTAATGTACTGAATGAACATTCAATACCACAATTTGTTACTGGAAGAATCAGGCTAATATTGATTGCCTCAGCTACAGCTGGGTATAACAGTGTTGCTTGACAAATTAAATCTGCATACCCAACGGATTCATTAGGGTTTGCTTCACTTTTCCACATCTCACACCATGTGGCAGCCTTCACGATAAAATTTGGTAAAATATTTCATTAGCACTATTTATGTCTTCTGCAACAGCAAGAAATGATGATTTATCTAAATTTTTCATAGCATGTGGACAGAGCTGCATAAGCGATGATGCTTTTTCGTGCGCAGGTGAGAAACGATCTCTCAGAGAAGAAAGAAGTCCACGTAAGGGATGAAAATAGACCTTCTGAAGAAATCTTTTACATTTGCAGAAGGTTTATTCGATCTAAAAGTTTGTCTTTCACTTGCAGCCACCCGATGACGTTTGAATTAAATATCTAATTCTTCAAAAATTTGTTGAGCTTTCTCGAAGATGGCAATGAACTCTGTCAAGGCATTATTGCTATGAGATTTAAGCACATTTGTTAATTTAGCTACGTGATCATTTACCCCCTTTAATGTTTATGTTTACTTGCTGGAATTGGTTGTACACAGGTTCAAGCTTGCTGGAATAAATAGCAAGCATTAGGCGCGTCAAAATGTAGGTTGGAGTTAGGGCAGTCGTCAATCTTTGATCTTTGTTCGTGAGTTTGGTGCGTTCTCTGAAAGTTCCTTCAAAGCTTGTACAATAGTCAGAAAGTTCTCAGAAAATATTCTCATAATCTTATATTTTGACGACCAGCGCATTTCAGAAAATAGAGGATATTGGGAATACAGTTCCACCGTAAAGTAATCTCTCTAAAAAAAATTATGATTTCCTTGGTCGTCCCAGCGGTATTTCTCACTTCATTAACATTGTTCAGGTCATTGATGACAAGATTCAATATATTGATAACTGCTCTATACCACCAATACCTGCGGTATCATCAGACAACACCCAAAAAAACCAGATGCATGCCTCACCTCCTCAATTGTTTTGCCTTTGAGTACATAAGAACAAGTTTGAATTATTTTATTTTGGATTTGATGTGATATATATTAGGATTCTTTTGCTTCCAATTCCAAGTGGTCCTTCAAAATTCTACAGAACCCTAATCTATTTTTCCATGAAGTGGAAGATCATGCTGTCCACAAAACCAAATTGTTGATATAATTGATCAAAGTTTCTCTCTGTTTTCTTCAACTTTCTTGTGATTGACAGAATCTAAAAGCTTCATGAACAATCAATTGCGGTCTATTTATAATTTTCTCAAACTTTTTTTGTAGAACCATTCGCATCACAATGCAATTAGGTTCTCGCAAGAGACTGTGCAGCTTCATGTAACTTGTGATATTCAAGGCAAGGGGAGACGTTAAATTGTCCTTGTAGACTGCGCTAAGCGGGAGGCCGAAACAGGACGCAGACTTGACATAGAGGTCCTTTCGTGATAGCTGAGTAGGCCAACCAAGGGTAGGTTGTAGGACATGCAGATCTAAATGTTCTTTTAGCATCAAGGTTTACGTCATTTTTAAAATTGTATGTTTGACTAGGAGGAGCCTGTTGAAGTTCAATTATTACCGTCAAAACGTTCATGTATGTTTACATTTGTAGTTCACTATAACGCCGACAGATGTCTTGTGAATTTAGTCTTAAAAGCTTTTTCAAATAATAGACCGTTAGTCATGTTCCAGTAAAACGCTGTACCGGTCGTGCAATAAATTGTGTTAGCAATAGTTTATACATATTGTGTATTTCGATCACTACTCTGCCCAACAGGTTATGGTCCCAGGTTACGCGAGTTACGCAATCGGAAACGAAACAATAATTTGATTAAACGAAAAGTTCTAAATCAAAAAGGTGCAGAAGTGAACGATTCGTTAGCCTAACAACATGGCGCACGCGAACTCGACGCATTCAACACGACTCGAAATGTTTTCACGCGACAACTACGATACGTGGAAAATACAAGCCGAAGCCTTGCTAATAAAAAATGATACTTGGGGATATGTATCAGGAGAAATACCACAACCCGAAGTGGTCGGCGAAAACGCGGTGCTTGTTGCCGCGCAAGCCGCACACAAAGCTTGGCTAGCGGCCGATCTGAAGGCAAAAGCTGATTTGATCCTGTCCATAAATCCATCTGAATTAAAACAGATTCGGGGATGCGCTACTTCACGTGATGTATGGGTCAAACTAGAATCAATCTACGCATCAAAGGGGCCCGCTCGCAAGGCAACAATGCTCAAACGTCTCACACAACACAAAATGCAAGATGGCGACGATGTGACTGAACATCTCGCTGGATTTTTTGACGCTGTGGATAATTTGCAAGCAATGGAAGTGGACATAAACGGCGACCTGTTGACGATCATGCTGTTATATAGTCTCCCCAGCAGTTACGACAACTTTCGATGTGCAATCGAATCCGTGATAATTTACCGGACGCTGAATCATTGAAAGTGAAAGTCTTGGAAGAACATAACGCGCTGTGCTCAGGAAAACGAAGTGCCCATGTTTGTCAAGTCAGGAAAACAGTTCGTAAACAGACCGAAAGGTGGCACGAGCAAGTAGTGCTGGATCAGAACAGAAACGAAACAAAAACCAAAATTAAACTACAAATGCGGCTTTTGCAAAAAGAAAGGACACAGGGAGACCGATTGTTTCCTTAAAAAGAAGTTGAGCGAACAAACGGCAAACAAAGTTGACGAGGCTCATTGTTGTTTTTCGTCGACAAAGAAATTACAAAATCAAGCAACATAAACAACCTTTGGTGCATTGATAGTGGTTGCATATCTCACTTATGCAACAATGAACATGCATTCACGAGCGTGAAGAACCTGCATGGGGAATCTTAAACTTGCCGATGACAGTACCACGCAAGTAAAAATGAAAGGTGACGTGCAAATCACCACCACGAACAGTGTGACAGACGCTACCACATTGAAGGACACCTTATATGTACCTGACCTCTGAACGAACCTCATCTCTGTGGCAAAAATTGTTGATAACAACAAGGTGAAATTTGAGAAAGATCGCGCGACCATAAAAGACATAAACGGTGACATTAAAGTTGTTGCGAATAGAATTGGTGACTTATTCTACTTATGTAAAAGCGATCAGCAAGCGTGCATGGTCACAGGATCAAAAGTTCCAAAAAATGAATTAGAAGTTTGGCACGCTCGACTTGGTCATTTGAATTCGAGGGACATGGTCAAAATGCTCAAGAACCAATGTGTGATCGGTTTGAAATTCAATGACTCAACTGACTTAAAAAACTGTAACACCTGTCTAGAAGGAAAAATAACATCAACTCCATTCACCAAGCGAGAAGTAACCTCAAAAGAGCTTTTGGAGTTAATCCATTCCGACGTCTGCGGTCAGATGAGGGAAGCATCTCAAGGTGGCGCACGTTATTTTGTAACCTTCATAGACGACTACAGTCGATGGTGTCAAGTCTACTTCCTACGTCACGAGGGAGAGGTCACTGAGAAGTTCTTCGAGTTCAAGAATCTAGCCGAAATTCAGACAGGGCATAAGATCAAAGCTCTTCAATTGGATAATGGCAAAGAATATTGCAACGATAAAATGGATTCCATCCTCAAACGTGTAGGCATCCAACGACGTCTAACAACTCTGCACACCCACAACAGAATGGTTTTGCGGAAAGGAAGAACAGCACTCTGGTTGAGGCTGCTAGGTGCATGCTACTCGAGTCCGGAATGCCACTGTCTTTTTGGGCCGAAGCCATAGTGACAGACAATCACGTTCGAAATCGATGCACAACAAAAGGGTTGTCTGAAGGAACTCCGTACGAAAGATGGTTGGGAAGATGGCCGAATATCTCGCATCTTCGTATATTCGGGAGAAAGCCATCATCCTCGACAAGTCTCCCAATAAAGGAAAGTTCGAGCCCAAAGGCAAGAAAGGGATCTTCGTGGGTTACTCTGACTGTTCCAAGGCCTACCGGGTATGGCTACCAAGTGAACAAAAGATCCATGTCTCTAAGATTCTGCGCTGAACCTGGGCCCGGACGCACATCTGCAGACTTTCTTGAAGAAGAAGAGACATCCTGTCAACGTGAAGGAGGGGGTTCAATGAAGAAGAGTCCTTGCACAAGGACGCCGAGATTAGTCCGAACGCTTTGGAAGATGATGAACCATTTCTTGGATTCGAAGTGAATGAGGACCCCATGCTCGACATTGGAAAGCGACAAGATCAAGGTGCCACAAGCACCGAATCTGACATGCTGGCGGAGCGAGGACCCAGCAGACCAAAGTTAATGCGTACCGGAAGAAGATGTCGCCCCACAAAAATATACCAGCCTGCGGCCAACCTAGCCGATCAGAACCTTGCTTTCAACAATGATCTGCCATCGGTAATACTAGGCATTCAAACACCACATCATCTCAACAAACTATGGAGCACATCAACGTTCAAAGTAACAGGGAAGATGGATCATTTCATAATGCCCCAGTTGCAATGAATGCCTCAGAGATTCACATTGACAGTGCCATGAAGGGGCCAGATCGCGAGGAATGGTTCGATGCAATCTATTCCGAAATCAGATGCTTGGTTACCAACGACACTTGATTAATCGTTGTTAGACCGACCAACGATAGAGTGATCAACTGTAGAGCGGTTCTCCGAAACAAGTACAATCCTGATGGAAAGTTACTTCGAAAGAAGGCCAAGGTGGTCGCAAGAGGCATCGCCCAAAGACCAGGAATCGAATTTGTGGACACTTTCGCTCCGGTTGACAGGATAGAATCATTTCGGCTGCTCATGGCATTGTCAGCCAAACTCAACTTGCAAGTCTCTCAGCTCGACATTACAACGGCCTATCTGAATGGTGACATCGACACACTAACATTCATGGAACAACCGGACTTGCTTGTTGAAGCACTTCAAAGGATGATTAGGACTGAAAAGGATGACAGCATTGTTGGGAAAGCAAAAGACATGCTACAGAAACTGGAATCCGGTAACAAAGTTTGCAAACTTCGAAAGGCCATTTACGGACTCCATCAAGCTGATCGACTGTGGCACGCTATATTAAGTGCAACCTTAGAATTCATCGGGTTACAGCCCACAAACTCCGACCCATGTGTGTACGTTGACAATCGAAGTAAACACCCAGTTTACGTGCTCATCTATGTTGATGACATCGTGATCGCTTCTGGAAACCCGGAGCAAACCAGACACATTAAAGTTGAACTGTCAAATAAATTTGACGTAAAGGGCCTTGGAGCTATAAATCATTGTTTAGGAATTGAAGTGAATCAATCCAAGGACAAAGTCACGTTATGTCAGAATGGCTACATCAGGAATGTTTTACTTAAGTTTGGGATGTATGACTGCAAACCAGCGAATACACCCATATCAACCGGGGTCAAGTATGATTCTTCCTCCACTACGACAGAAGAAAAAAAGCAATATACATTCAGAGAGTTGATTGGAGCCCTCATGTACATCACCATTGGTACCCGTCCCGACATCGCTTACGCAGTCAACATGCTGAATCAATATAACAATTGTCACACCTCAACTCACTGGCAAGCTGCCAAGCGTGTCCTAAGATACCTACAAGGAACCATCAACAAGAGGTTGGTCTATGCCGGTTTCGCAGACGCCGACTGGGGAAACTGTGACACTGACAGAAAGTCCTATACGGGTTACACTTTCGCCTTGTCTGTAGTGGTGGTATCATGGTGCTCACGAAAGCAGAGAACCGTTGCTTTATCCTCAACCGAGGCAGAGTATATGAGTCTCACCGAAGCTGCGAAGGAAGCAATCTTCCTGATGACCTTCGTGCGAGAACTTGGTTTTAAAGGAGTTGTCGAACATCATTATTTTCAATGACAATCAATTAGCTGGAAAATTGGCACATAACCCCGTCTTCCACTCAAGATCGAAACATATAAACATAAAGTTTCATTTTATTCGTCAAGCTCTCCAAGATTACCCACTAAGGCTTGAATATCTATCCACTGAGGATATGGTAGCTGACATATTAACAAAACCTCTTCCTGGAGCCAAACACGAGAAATGTATCAACGAATTGGGTTTACGTGCTTGATTGTTACCTATTGACCTTTTGAACTCAAAATTGAAGGGGGGGTTTGGAGTTTAATTATTACCGTCAAAACGTTCATGTTTGTTTACATTTGTAGTTCACTATAACGCCGACAGATGTCTTATGAATTTAGTCTTAAAAGCTTTTTCAAATAATAGACCGTTAGTCATGTTCCAGTAAAACGCTGTACCGGTCGTGCAATAAATTGTGTTAGCAATAGTTTATACATATTGTGTATTTCAATCACT
The DNA here is from genome assembly GCA_033556935.1 of Timema podura. Taxonomy (NCBI): domain Eukaryota; kingdom Metazoa; phylum Arthropoda; class Insecta; order Phasmatodea; family Timematidae; genus Timema; species Timema podura. Next base: position 12,528,844 of record JAVRXN010000010.1, read on the forward strand.
ACTCCGCCTAACAAAGCCCAAGGCTTTTTAATTATTTAAGACATTTTTCATCATCGGCATAAAAATTATAATCTAAATGTAACCCAATACCCAATCGATTAGTACTAGAATCAAGCGTGAGCAGAAATTCTTCGATTTTAGTGACTGTACCTGGATTGGGTGTCGTAGTTTTCTTACACGATAAAGTCTTAAGTTACTCAGCATGCGATTATTTTCTTTTTCACACAATATACAGTACACAAGAACACTTTCCGTGAAAACCCAATACGTAAATTAATAATTAACTACGCACTCAGCCAGCATCGGCTGCACAGCACAACGAATGCAGGGAGAATGAAGTGAAAGCAACAATGACGGGGTGTGAAAAAAAGGGGGGGGCGGAGGATTGGGACATACAATAGCCAATCCTCGCTCTCCCCATATAAACACTGAACTTCTCATTTACCGACGATAGACAGCACCATCTGTTGAACATTCTAGTTAATATTTCTTACAAATCATCCATAGAATACTATGTTTAAATGTTAAATGGAAAATGTTACATGTTAATTGGAATTTTTCCTGGGTGAACCCAACTGCAAGTAATTCTGCCAGCGCTCATGGATGGAATTAGTCCTGATGTTACTGGGGTCCAAGCTCTTCAGGACATCGAAGTACTTGCTTCAAAGCAGGATCTGCAGCGTATTTTGGGAACAGTTACTTAACTAAGATAATTTGTGCCCCACCTGTCAGATATTTGCAACCCATTTTGTGAACTTCTGAAAAAGATTGAGTGGTCTTGGAACTATACCCACAGTAGGCAATTAGAACTTTTGAAATAAATGGTACGGCGCACCGCACAGACTTTCTCTCTCTTTCTATAAACTCTTAAGATTTCTGAACGGAATAATGTACATTTTATCATCACCACTCCACATAAGAACACACAAAAAATAATCTACAATGATATATAATCAATGAGAAAAGTCCACCTAAGAACATTTCAAACAGTTTAAAGTCTTCCACAAGGATCAACACTTCTTATTAAAATTTCGATTTCTGGTTAAAATTTTAACATTTTATAAGGTGTTGCAGATCTTCAAGTCATCGCATTGATATTTAATTATTCATTTATACATTTTGACCAATAAAAAAATGTAAATTTGACTATTGAGTCTAAAATGGAGATAGAGCATTGCTATGCAAACATTTCTCCTAAGAGCTTTAAGGAAAAATAACATACTTTTTTTAGATACTTACTTATATTTAATTACTCTATGGCATTGGAGAATTATTGCGTTAAGACTTAAGTAGTATATGTTTACAACTAAAGCTCACAAAATTGTATTAATATATTTGCAAATATCTCAGAAACTGTTGCTTTTATAAAAATATTTGTCAAACAAAAGTTTTTTATTTCTAATAGTCCTACAATTTTGCAATGATAAGTTGTTTAGTTTCTCAAATAGTTGTGGAGATACGGAAATTAACGCTTCTGTAAAGTAACCTTAAAATCATTTTCATAGGAAATTAAAAATAGCCAGTTTATTTATAATCTTAATCAACGCCTAGATACGAATTTTAATCAAAATCGTTTGAGCAGATTTTGAGAAAGCCAATTTTTTCTCTTTTCGCCCTTCAGTAAACTACCCTTAATTTTAAGTTTTTATAGACACACAGACAGACGGCATTGCAAAGACTATTTTTTAGGGTTGTGGGGGTCATGAGACGTCGACATCCATCAACATTTCAGGTTAGTTTTTTTTTTACGGTCGTAATACTTAAACTTTAATGTCCAAAAAGTTTTAAAAAAATCATATAATTGCGTATAGATTGAAAGTTATTGATTTTATAAAAATATGTTTCGGATAAATTATTTGTATTATAAATATATATACATATTTGTAATGCTAAGTGATTTAATATCTCAAATAGTTTCAGAGCTATTATAAAAAATGTTAATTAACGCATCAGACCGGAGCCCTTAAAGCCATTTTGCCGAAATATTGAGGGTAGCCATTTTGTTTGGAATATTTATTAATGTTTATAAATGAAATTTAATCAAAATCGTTAGTGCCGATTTTTAGAAAATCGACTTTTTCTCTTTTTGCCCTTCAGTAAACTACCCTTAATTTTAAGTTTTAATAGACACATAGACAGACGGCATTGCAAAGACTATTTTTTAGGGTACGAGGGGTCATGAGACGTCGACATCCATCACCATTTCAGGTCATTTTTTTTATGATCGCAATACTTAAGCTTTAATGTCCAAAAAGTTAAAAATATATATATAATTGCGTATAGATTGAAAATTATTGATTTTATAAAAATATGTTTCCAATAAAATATTTAAATTATAAATATATATACATATTTGTAATGCTAAGTAATTTCATATCTCAAATAGTTTCGGAGCTATTATAAAAAATGTTAATTTACGCATCAGACCGGAGCTTTTAAAGCCATTTTGCCGAAATATTGAGGGTAGCCATTTTGTTTGGAATATTTATTTATGTTTATAAATGAAATTTAATCAAAATCGTTATAGCTGATTTTTAGAAAATCGACTTTTTCTTTTTTTGCCCTTCAGTAAACTACCCTTAATTTTAAGTTTTAATAGACACATAGACAGACGGCATTGCAAAGACTATTTTTTAGGGTTCGGGGGGTCATGAGACGTCGACATCCATCACCATTTCAGGTTATTTTTTTTACGATCGCAATACTTAAGCTTTAATGTCCAAAAAGTTAAAAATATATATATATAATTGCGTATAGATTGAAAATTATTGATTTAAAAAAAATGTTTCGAATAAAATATTTGTATTATAAATATATATACATATTTGTATTGCTAAGTAATTTCATATCTCAAATAGTTTCGGAGCTATTATAAAAAATGTTAATTAACGCATCAGACCGGAGCTTTTAAAGCCATTTTGCCGAAATATTGAGAGTAGCCATTTTGTTTGGAATATTTATTATTGTTCATAAATGAAATTTAATCAAAATCGTTAGAGCCGATTTTGAGAAAATCGCCTTTTTCTACTTTTTCCCTTCAGTAAACTACCCTTAATTTTAGGGGTAGATATCCAATTCCAAAAATCCCTCGGGGCAACCCTATGAAAACCCTAGATATCAAATTTCAGCTCAATCGATAAAATAGTTTAGGCTCTAGTTGGAGGTACAGACAGACAGATAGACAGACAGACGGAAATTCAAAAACCACTTTTTCGGATTCAGGGAGTCATGAAATGTCAAGATTCATCAAAATCTCGAGTTCGATTTTTTTGACGATCACCATACTTTCTCTACCTGTAAGATAGAGAAAAAGTAAAAATTATAGTAGAACATGCTTTGCTAATCCCTTTTGATTCCTCCAAGCCCATTGACATACATGCTGACAGTAGTATGCCCTAGGTACCACTTAATGCAATAACAAGATCATATTATGCTTCCCGATCTTTTACCACCACTGAAAAAATTATACTCGGTTAGAAAAAGAAATGCTCGCTGCTTCAGGTGCATCAAATAAGTTCCATAACTTTGTATATGGTCACAAGGCTGTAAATGTTCATTTAGATTTTAGATAATCAGCCACTCACTTTCATCATCATAAAACTCATTGGTAAAATTACCAACAACCACCTCCAGCTAAAACTATTGCCCTATTTATTCACTCTTAAATATGCATATAACGGATTTACTATCACGGAATTGTTACAATAGCCTTTAAGCTGTAGATGAACATATGCATGACATAGTACTTGTGTTTGTATGGTTAAACATCGGAGGTCACGCCTTACTTATAAAGTAGACGGAATATACAGCTGTAGATTCGGATTTGAGCAAGGTATTTTATTACTGCATTAAGGGTTGGCCTAAATCATTGTCATAAGATTGCTCAGAACTTAATAACTATTTTCCCCTGTTAAATGACATTACAGTGCATGATGGGCTTCTTTACTAGAGTGAGTATCTGTTAGATCCATTTAAACTTGTTGTGCGGCAATCTAGTGACCGTTCCGAAACCGAGTGAACCACCGAGTACCCCCAGTGCGCCCGCCAATAGTGTCAAATGTCCCCAAGAGATAGCACCAGGCCAAGGGGAGCGTTTAAGCCCAAAACTTTACAAAAAAAAAAAAATGGTACGGCACACCGCACAGACTTTCTCTCTCTTTCTATAAACTCCTAAGATTTCTGAACGAAATAATGTACATTGTATCATCACCACTCCACATAAGAACACACATAAAATAATCTACAATGTTATATAATCAATGAGAAAAGAGGCGCATCTTTGTCCACCTAAGAGCATTTCAAACAGTTTAAAGTCTTCCACAAGGATCAACACTTCTTATTAAAATTTCGATTTCTGGTTAAAATTTTAACATTTTATAAGGTGTTGCAGATCTTCAAGTCATCGCATTGATATTTAATTATTCATTTATACATTTTGACCAATAAAAAAATGTAAATATTGACTATTGAGTCTAAAATGGAGATAGAGCATTGCTATGCAAACATTTCTCCTAAGAGCTTTAAGGAAAAATACATTGATCTCTATAATATAACTGGATGGACATACACATGCACATTCCAAGGACAAAAGCGTGACGCTCAAATGTATCGTCTGCTACACTGAGGGGGGAGGGAGGGAGAGATTTAATGGTTTCTTTAAATGTTCTTATGCGAAAACATGTCTCTGATGAATAAAAGTGTTATTGTTTGAAAATAGTGAAGTATTATACCATACTTTCCTGAAGAAACATTTACATTAAAGGATATACAATCCAGTTTTACAGGTAATACTGTACAAATACGAATAAAACCTTAGATATTTCAATTTTTATGTAGTTATCATCCATGTTGTTTACAGTCTGCCACGACAACACTTATATTTAAAGTTGGTTATTAGCTTGTATATTGGTTTAAGAAACCATATTATATTGAAAGTTCGGTAAATATAATAAACAAGGTATCTTAAAACTTGATTATATATGTTTGAATGACAAACTTTGAATAGTTGCCATGCATTCAAACTATCACTTAGGTTATAAGGCTTGTTGAAAGTATTATCATATCTTTCAGAAACCATATTATGTTGAAATTTCGATAACTATAATGAAACAAGTTAGCTAAAAACTGTATTACATTTGTTTGAATGACACACTTTGTGTAGAAGTCTTACGTTCAAATGATAATTTAGGTTATTGGCTTGTAGGAAGTACAGTATCTACTAAACTCTGATTTTAGTTATAATTCCAATCTGTAAGGCTTTATTTTGTACCAGAATACTATTATATATATAATATTTTGGTAGGATGAACGGCAATTTAGAACAGAAGTATAAATTTCCTTCTGGAAGGTCTTTTATCCTAACTAAACACCACTATAGGGTAGGATTATGGTACGAGATAAAGCCTTAAAAGTAAGCTTCCTTCAAAAATCATCGTACATATTAGGCTACATCAACTTATTTAAAGAAAAAACTAACCAGTTTTTAACTTTTATATGCTCTTCAAAGCTTTAACTAAAATATTTATTTAATTTAACCACTCTCACATTGATGTATCTCATATATTCAGTGAAATTAATGAACGACGTCAAAATGCCACATTTCCTTGTATGGGTGAAAGAGTGAAAGAGATACCCAAAAGTTTCTTTCTTTCTTACCCAATGGTATGCAGACGATAGCTCGAAAATTTCAGCCACAGATGTCCATTCAGTTATAGTCATTGATCTCTATAATATAACTGGATGGACATCTGTGGCTGAAATTTTCGAGCTGTCGTCTGCATACTATTGTGTAAGAGAGAAGAAAACTTTCGGGTATCTCTTTCTCTCCTACACACATACAAGGCAATGTGGCAATTTGACATCGTTCAATAATTTGTTTGAGTATATGAAAATCATCAATGTGTGAATGGTTAAATTAAATAAATATGTTAGTTAAAGCTTTGAAGAGCATATAAAAGTTCAAAACTGGTTCATTTTTTCTTTAAATAAGTTGATGTAGCCTTATATATACGATGATTTTTGAAGGAAGCTCGCTTGTAAGGCTTTATCTTGTACCAGAATCCTACCCTATAGGTGTATTTAGTTAGTTTAAAAGACCTTCCAGAAGGAATTTTCTACTTCCGTTCTAAATGGCCGTTCATCCAACCAAAATATTATATATATGATAGTATTCTGGTAAGAAATAAGGCCTTACAGATTGGGATTATTACTAAAATCAGGGTTTAGCAAATACTGTACTTCCTACAAGCCAATAACCTAAATGATCATTTGAACGCAAGACTTCTACACAAAGTGTGTCATTCAAACAAATGTAATACAGTTTTTAGCTAACTTGTTTCATTATATTTATCGAACTTTCAATATAATATGGTTTCAGAATCCAATATACAAGCTAATAACCAAATTTAAATATAAGTGTAGTATTGGCAGACTGTAAACAATATAGATGATAACTACATACTTAAATATATTAAAGATTTTATTCGTATTTGTACAGTATTACCTGTAAAACTGGATTGTATATCCTTTAATGTAAATGTTTCTTCAGTAAAGTGTGGTATAATACTTCATTATTTTCAAACAATAACACTTTTATTCATCAGAGACATGTTTTCGTATAAGAACATTTAAAGAAACCGTTTAATCTGTCCCCCTCTCAGTGTAGCAGACGATACACTTGAGCGTCACGCCTTTGTCCTTGGAATGTGCATGTGTATGTCCATCCAGTTATATTATAGAGATCAATGGTAAAGCTACTATCACACGACACTTGTTTGTACTAGAAATCAAGTGTGCTAGCTAGCGCCTAGATATCTGTATACTAGCTAGTACAATAGATACGGGACTAGAGTATTCACACGCTGCTAGTTTGGTACTAGGTTCTAGTGCAAATATTTATGGAACGTCAACTATTAATTTTGGATGAAGCAGCTGAATTAATTATTAATAATGATATTGAAAATTATGAGAGGGAGCGTAGGAAAAGAATATGGACACGGAACTGGCTGGAAAGACGAAATAATGATCGCGGGATACTGAAAATGATACATTCGGAGGTTAGGTAGGATACATTCAGGGTGACTCTAACGTTTAGTATTTCCCCAAATTTGTATTCATTTATTTACGATGTGGTCAGAGGCACCTAAGACTATGGGTGTCCAAGTACAGTATCCTTAACACACACATGTTCTTTTTTTAGGCCTACGCACACTTTATATTCTAAAAAAGCAACCACCCAAGTTGGCATGCTATCAAGTTTATTTAGATTAAATTTGGGCCTGGAACACAGTTTGTTATTTTTAGATGACATGTTTTTAATTAAATATATATTTAATATATTGTCATATTGTGGAAATTTGGTATTATATAAACAAGGATATTTAGAATAATTTTCTGCCAACAACAAAATAACATCCGATGACCATAACGGCGCCATTTCTATTATTTCTCCACACAAACTCACAAAGTCTCAGCGCGCTTTGATTGGTCGAATTACACAGACTAGTGTCAGAACTAGTACGAAAATAGCGCCTGTTCTATCCTCAAAACTAGTATGGTAGCCAGTACCAAGTGGCAGAACCAGTATACTTTTTCTGATTCACACGACGCTAGATGATGACGTGCTAGCTAGCGCTAGCTAGCACACTGGATTTCAAGTACGAGCTAGTGTCGTGTGATACGGGCTTTATAGTATAGAGATCAATGGGAAAAATAACATACTTTTTTTTAGATACTTACTTATATTTAATTACTCTATGGCATTGGAGAATTATTTCGTTAAGACTTAAGTAGCATATGTTTACAACTAAAGTTCACAAAATTGTATTAATATATTTGCAAATATCTCAGAAACTGTTGCTTTTATAAAAATACATGTCAAATAAAAGTTTTTTTATTTCTAATAGTCCTACAATTTTGCAATGATAAGTTGTTTAGTTTCTCAAATAGTTGTGGAGATACGGAAATTAACGCTTCTGTAAAGTACCCTAAAAATCATTTTCATAGGAAATTGAAAATAGCCAGTTTATTTATAATCTTAATCAACACTTAGATACGAATTTTAATCAAAATCGTTTGAGCAGATTTTGAGAAAACCAAATTTTTCTCTTTTCGCCCTTCAGTAAACTACCCTTAATTTTAAGTTTTTATAGACACACAGACAGACGGCATTGCAAAGACTATTTTTTAGGGTTGTGGGGGTCATGAGACGTCGACATCCATCAACATTTCAGGTTTTTTTTTTACGGTCGCAATACTTAAACTTTAATGTCCAAAAAGTTAAAAAATTCATATAATTGCGTATAGATTGAAAGTTATTGATTTTATAAAAATATGTTTCGGATAAAATATTTGTATTATAAATATATATACATATTTGTAATGCTAAGTAATTTCATATCTCAAATAGTTTCGGAGCTATTATAAAAAATGTTAATTAACGCATCAGACCGGAGCCCTTAAAGCCATTTTGCCGAAATATTGAGGGTAGCCATTTTGTTTGGAATATTTATTAATGTTTATAAATGAAATTTAATCAAAATCGTTAGAGCCGATTTTGAGAAAATCGCCTTTTTCTCTTTTTGCCCTTCAGTAAACTACCCTTAATTTTAAGTTTTAATAGACACACAGACAGACGGCATTGCAAAGACTATTTATTAGGGTTCGGGGGGTCATGAGACGTCGACATCCATCACCATTTCAGGTTAGTTTTTTTTACGGTCGCAATACTTATGCTTTAATGTCCAAAAAGTTAAAATATATATATAATTGCGTATAGATTGAAAATTGTTGATTTTATAAAAATATGTTTCGAATAAAATATTTATATTATAAATATATATACATATTTGTAATGCTAAGTAATTTCATATCTCAAATAGTTTCGGAGATATTATAAAAATTGTTAATTTACGCATCAGACCGGAGCCCTTAAAGCCATTTTGCCGAAATATTGAGAGTAGCCATTTTGTTTGGAATATTTATTAATTTTCATAAATGAAATTTAATCAAAATCGTTAGAGCCGATTTTGAGAAAATCGACTTTTTCTCTTTTTTCCCTTCAGTAAACTACCCCTAATTTTAGGGGTAGATATCCAATTCCAAAAACCCCTCGGGGCAACCCTATGAAAACCCAAGATATCAAGTTTTAGCTCAATCGGTAAAATAGTTTAGGCTCTAGTTGGAGGTACAGACAGACAGACGGAAATTCAAAAACCACTTTTTCGGATTCAGGGAGTCATGAAACGTCAATATTCATCAAAATCTCGAGTTCGATTTTTTTGACGATCACCATACTTTCTCTACCTGTAAGATAGAGAGAAAGTAAAAAGGACCAAAAGACAAACCAGCGGTAATAATGTGACAATGATGTATATAGGATTAGTAAAAATAATTATAAGAGGGTATATATAATATATATATATATATATATATATATATATATATATATATATATATATATATATATATATATGTTTAGTATAAGTTTATAGATGTAAGACTTGGGAGGAGGATTGGGCCCAACCTCCTCCAAACTGATAAAGATGGGATGTATGGATATAAGGAAAAATGTAACCCAGTAATAAAGCACCAAAACTTCGGATACACTAATTGGTCTATGTGTAAATTTATTTTCTTAAAAACAGTCTTCCTATTCTGTCAACCTACCCTAGCGCTCAGAACCATTCGGGCTGCCATCCTTCCTATTCCAGCGCTCAGAAACATCCGGACTGCCAAATCCTTCCCAAATCCAGACATCCTCTCACCGCCACTCCCTTCTTCATGATCCCTCCTCCACCGTATCGCCGCAGCAAGGGAGGGCAACATCGTAAAGCTCGAGCAGAACAGTACAAAAATTTTAAAGCCCTTCTCACACCTGCCCCTTCCCTCTATCCAGTTACATCACCACCCCACCCCACCCCACCCCACAACCTGCCTATCAGCTTCGATCCCTCTCTCCTCCCCTTCCCCCTTACCACCTTTCTAACTACAAATCCCTTACCCTCAAGGACCCACGGCGGACACATATTAAATGTCTAAAAAATAAAAAATTGCAGCAACGACTCCGCGACCTGAGCCTGGACAGTTCACCGCCACCTCCCCTGAAGGAAGAACAACACGCTTAGGCGCTTAACCCTAGAGATCCTTTATGCAACTCAACTCAGTTTTGAGAAAGTCAAGGCTCAAGCGTCTCGTACCGTCAATGACATCCCTAAATTAGCCTTTGTTAAAGTTGCTGCTGATTTTGCAGAGTATAATGGTGATAGTTATGTAGTTCTTGTGGGCTACCATTCACGTTGGATTGAAACTGAGGAGGTCTATAGTAAGTCTGCCTACTCTGCCTGCGCATTTTGGGATTCCTAAACAATTCATGGCTGACAACCAACCTTTTGACTCACTCAAATTCAAAATGTTTCCTCGATCATGGAACATTGAATTAAAAACTTCTAGTCCTCACTATCCCTGCAGCAATGATTTGGCTGAGTAAGCGGTTGGAATTTTCAAATTGATGTTTAAAAATGATTGTGGTGACCTCCCACTTTTCCTTCTTGATTATAGAAATAGTCTACTCGCAGGATTGCCACTTGAGGTCAGAAATAGTTATTGATAATGCAGTGAATGCAAAAGTAGAACACTCATTTCATCATGACAAAAATGCTAGAGTGCATGAACAATTTTTTTAGCCTGATCAGTATGTTTATGTTTGGAACACCAAACTGCAAAGTTGGGAAGAAATACTAAAAAATAGTTCATATCTAGTATGTATAAAAGGAAAACTTTATAGACAAAATTCATAACACATCAGGCCTTTTTACTCTGGTAATGGCAGTTCTGGTGAGTATGCTGAGGCTTTTTTTTAATGCATGAGTGATCCTGAAGGATTTGAGGTAGCATAACCACCATATCCAAATGACAATCCAGAGGACATAATAACCTCGACTTCTCAGTCTTCTAATTCAGAAACCGTTCCTGTGCTGCTTGGTACTGGTAGGCCTGATATGTTATGAGGTTGGGTGGAATTGTCCACTAACCAAAACACCTTGAATTAAAAAAAAAAAAAGTTTAGTAAGTTGCAGTTCTTTAGTGGTGCCACACTTAACTAAGGCTTTTATTTGTTGATTCATCTGCCGCAGTGTAAGAGACTTCAATGCTTTGTGATTTTTGACATGTCATTTGCAAGTCATTCTTTGATTTAATGAAAGTCTACTTGTCATGAGTGTAGCATATCTGTATAAACCACATAATACAAAAATTCGTGTTATATCATATATTTCTTAGTAAGGCACAGTCATATTTATGTATGCATTTCAACCACCAAAAATACTATAAACATGCTAGAAGGTCAATTTCAAAACAAAGACATTGTCTATTTTTTAAAGTTTCAATTTAATTAGGCTGTTTTCAAGAAAAAGTTCCATTTTTTGCTATGTCTTTTTAGTAAAAATATCAAATTTGTCCTAGTTTTGAATAAATCCTATCATAGTTATCTCGTTTTTGAAATCTAAGTTTCTCTTTACTCACACAGAAAAAGACAGCAAATGCTAAAAATAAACCAATAATGTTAATAGCCGAAGGTGAGTAAAGTGAAGTCAAGTTTTTAAAAAAGTATTTAAGAACTTTTATGAAACTGTCCTAGACACAAGTATAAATGTAGCTTGGGAAATGCAGGGTAGTTTCCATGAGGGGCTTGTTACATCAATGGGAACAAATTAAACTCACATATTTGTTCAGTGGTCATTTATTAAACAATGGTATTCATGCACTTGGACACATGGAATAAAGAAAACATTGTATCTTGTGGATGGGTTTCATGAAATGAGTGAAAAATGTCTAGTTAGCATTCCAGAATGTTAGTAAAGTAGTAGAATTTATTCTTTGCCTGCCTAAAAATACAGCTTTCACAGAGAAAATATTTTCCATAATGAATAGCCTGTGGTCAAAAGAGAAACCAGATTAATTGTTGAAACTATGTGAGCTATGTTGATTTTAAATCAAAACTACATTATTGAGTGTGATTAGTTTTTCAACATATCTTAAAAGACAAACAGTTGTATGGAACATAGGTTCATCCAAAAATATTCTTGGTCTCAGCGTGATGAATTGCAATTCCCCTATACTTCAACCTAACAAGTTCTATATTATCATATTTATGTTCAATATTTTTATTCAATAAAGTTTTTTGTCATTCTATTTTCTTATACTCTTTCTGAACAACATTACCTCGTTCTACTTTAGCCTATGTCACGAGCCTATATCTAAGAACTAAAAATTATCTAAAGGTATGCATTTCAGAATAGGATTTTTAAAACCACATTAAAATAAGAATCCCTTCCAAATGAAATACATGTTACATGCTTGGTAATGTCAATAACTCCATAAGGAGAGTAAACATATCCAAACAGTTGGATTATGAAAGAACCTTAACTTGGTTTCCTTGGAAAAAAATTAGGTTTCTCTTTACACGTTTCAAACAAATAAAATATAAGTCCTTATGTTTTATACATTTGCATACCTTCAATATCTACTTTAGTAGTCTAGGAATTTTAATTATATAGTTACATGAACATTCACATATAAAACACTAAATACAATATTTAGAAATAGATATTTAGTTAGTCAGAGTTTTCAACTTAGGACAATAAAAGTGTCTGAAGACCCGCTTAAATTATTTGCTTTATTTAATACACTTTGACCTTCAGATTTATCTGCAATCTTCTTAACTAATAACCAAAAGTTAGCAAAGTTATTGTCATCTAAAATGATAAATCTAACTATATTCCTCGCCATTTCAAAATAATTCACTAGCCAATTCTTGTCAGACTATGAAACAAAGTTGTTGTTTAATTAATTGAAATTTAAAACTATAAAATACTTTTTGTACTCATGTGGTACAAAGCAAGGGCGAATCCATGATTTTTATGCTATCACAGGTCCGGGCTGGGAGGTTCCTCCTCTGGAAATTCTGATAGAAAAATCCTTCTAAATTCGAGAGTAATTTAAAAATAATTAGAAAATTTAAACAAGAGCTTAAAAATTCACCGTTAATTTTTGTTTGTTAAATTGTGTGTTAAAAATGTAAATCAACTATTGACAATAATTGACACGTGAAGCAACTGGCTAGTGAGATATTACGTGACAATACAACTTATAGTGAATATTACTTTTCTTTAATTGATTTAATTTATTAATTATTATTGTTTATACCAACTAAAAATGTCTTGAGGGGGGCGCACCCCTCACTCTCCCCCCCTTCAGGGTCCCCCCTGGTTCAAAGTAAAAAATTATTCTGCTAAACAAAGATATTGCCTCCTGTATGAAATTAGCTAAATCTGAGAGAACATTACTCCATATTAACAGGTATGCCTTTACTTTTCTTCCATCACCCACAATATGTCTTAGAAAAGATTTTTTTTTTCTATTGTGAACACTTTGTCTGAATGTAATGACAACATCTAACAGTATAAATATTAATTGTATCTGTTAAATAGCATTGTGGAGCCTTACAATTAATGTAAAAAAAGTTGGCATTTTTCAGATTATATTATATAGGATTGAAAAGTGGGAAATTTTGTTTAAAGTAGGTATCTACAAGTTTATTTTTAAGATATGGGATTCCAAAATGTCCGACACCTTAGCTCAGTCAGAAGCATATCTCTCTACTGAGCTAAGGAAGGGTCCCTGGTTAAATTCTTGGTATGGCTGAAAATATATATCATTGGTGAAATGTGGGCTTGTCTTTTCATAATGATGAATTAATGGCCAGGGGCTGGGTGTTGTGTCTGTCCTAGATTTAAGTTAATTTATAAGTCGTGTGCTGATATAATCAGTCGATTCAGAAAGCTCACATTAAATACCTCAAATAAATGAAAAACATAGAAATTAAAAATGACTCCAAAATATATTCAAAATTGTTAATGTGTTCTGATACATTTGTGATCGGTTCACTCTCAAGTCTCAAAGGAGAGCAATAATGCCTGTGACAAATGCTTACAACTGTATTTTGGCTGCAAGCTGGTGACCAAGAAAAATCAAAGGCATCATATTTATTTTTTCAACATATGGTGTACATCTTTAAGTGTGGCTCAATGGGAAAAGATACAGTATACCATTTGCTGTGCCAATGGTTTGGAGGAAACCGAAAGATCATACCACAGAATGCTACTTTGACTAATGTTTCTGATCACACCTCTAAAACCAAACAGGTTAATATGTACCCAAATGTACCATTGACGTTGAGACCAGTGTCACTTAGTAAGGAGACTGAATTAAACGATTGCATAGTGTGAATGGATGGGTTCAGATGAAGATCAACAGAAAACATGGACCATGAAGAAGAATATGTGCAATTATACAATTGAATATAGAGAAAAAATAATTTACCACCCAGACAGAATTAAATGATCTGGTATATGAGACTTTAATATCTCTAAAGCAGGTCTGGCCAACACGCGGGCCACATACAATACATGCAATTAGTTCTTTGAGGCCCTCCAGATTATTTTTATACTCTACCGACTACATAAGTGGGAAATCATTCTCTAGCCACAATAGACCCAATAAATACTAGAAATATTATATTAGACAAGATGTACTTCTCTGATTCGCCGCCACTTTTTTCTTCGTAAAACCAGGTTGCATCCCCAAAACCCCAGGTGGGAGAGTGGGAGTGATCAATGTCAAGGAGGGGAGATTCGCTCGCTATCAATACTATCCTACTTCTGCTATCATCACATGACTATGATGTAACCACCTCATTTCTGTTGTTCTGTGTCTTTTCTTATTTTACAATTTGTTTGTATTCTCTCGCGCCAGTTGGGTAAGATTTTTAGTAGGCACCAGTGGCGAGAAGACTGGATGTCTCAAAAGATTAACCCTTTTTTGTTTTTTAAATAAGTTGAATAAGTTTAAATAAGTCAGTAGTTCAGATGCAATTAATCTCATTTAGTTTATATTTTTGTATGAACTTTCACAATTTAAGTTACAGAATAAAACAGTTCAGTAACCATTGGGAAGACTATTACTTCTTCATAGTACAGAGGTCCAAATTAACATGTTTGATTTGCAGAGAGACAGTCGCTGTTTTTAAGGAATACAATGATAGAAGACACCATGAAACAAAACATGGTATGTGAAAGTTAATAAAGAATTTAAAACATAAGTTTGCTGCGCTTAGATCTTAATAAAGGTTCAGCAAACAATATTTAGTTCATTGTTACAACAATCATCTAACAATGTAAAAGCAAGCTTCTCTGTCATACTGTTAATTGCAAGGAAAATGAAGCCATTTTCAGATGGGGAATTGGTGAAAGAGTGTTTGGAAGCTGTCATAAAAGAGGTTTTGCCCAATAAAAGTAAAATATTTTCAAGCTTAAGTCTTGTCACATCAAACAATATGCCGTTATATTAATGACATTTCAAATGAAATAGTGGTGACTTTGAGATATCGGATTCAAGAATTACACACTTTTTCTTTAGCGTTCGACGAACTTACGGATATTTAAAGCTTCTCAACTTTCAGTATTTATTCACTGAGTTAACAATTCTTTTCAATGGACAAAAGAAATGTTACATTTTTTTTAAGCTTGGAAAACACCACTAAGAGTGAATATATTTTCCAAGCCCTAAAAAAGTGTTTTTCCAACATTAGTTTGGATTTGAAGGTGCTTTCCAGATTAACAACAGATGGAGCATCGGATATGATGGTGGAAAATAAAGGAACTGTAAAGTTGTTTATGAATGAGTTGGAGGTGATAACCATTAAAACAAGTGTTATATTTGTCACACACTTTATGATACATCAGCAAAATGTATGCACTCAAGTGTTACCTATGAACCATATAATGGATGTGGTTAAAAGAACAGTAAACTACATTCAATAGCATGTGCTTCAACGCCACCAGTTCAAGGAATCCCTGATCTAATTATGTTCCGAATATAGTTACATCGTGTATTTCACCAATAATTCGGGCAAGTCGAGGAAAATGCTTAAAACGATTTTTGAGCTACATGAAAAAATTGAAATTTTTTTGAACAAGCACAGAGAACAAGTGTCTTAATTAAATTATGAAGAGTGGTTGTCAGAAGTTTTTTTTGGTAGAGTAACCAAAAAATTACCCAACTCAACAAGGAGTTGTAGGGGCAAGATAATTTAATTACTGATGCTTATAATCATATTAAAGCATTCAGAATAAAACTATTGCTGTTTGAGTGCCAACCTAGAATAACAAGTTATCAACTACCAATATTGAAGTAGATTTGAGTTGGCTAGATCTGCTTTAGAGTAAAGCAGAACTACTTTCCTATAGACGTGGAATCTTATGAAAAATAAACAAAATATGTTATTTATTGCAACCATGAGAAAGACTTTCCTTTATTTTCCTCAAATGGTGATACTTCATTTTGCGGTCATATGGATTGATTGATGAAGGAGTTGGATCAGGAGCATAATTCTTAAGAATGGAGAAAATGAATCTATTCATCCAAGTTTAAAAGCTGATTTACCATCAATCCCCATTTGCCATGTAATTCATATGAAAACAAGGAGCTTTTTATGAGCTATAGGCAATAAAAAAATATAATTTGAACTATTTGTGGAGATTTAAAAGTTGTAGCTACTGTTCTTGGCATGCAAATTGGCTTTTTTATTAATGGGGTAGTCATGCAACAAATAATAAATGTGATATACAAGAATGGCATTGTCTTGACCACTTTAACCCAGGAGAAAATATATATCAAACGAACCATATATAGATCCACATAAAATATCGTTGCCTGCATTAAACATCAAACTTGGACTGCTGAAGAATTTTGTCAAGGCAATCGACTGGAATGGGGAAAGTTTTAGTAATATACAGCACAAGTTTCCAAGAATCAGTGCCGCAAAATTCAAAGAAGGAATTTTTGTAGATCCTCAGATCTTATGAAGAAGAACATTTTTGATAAAGCCCTTGCACAAACTGAAAAAGTGGGATGGAAATCATTTAAATTAGTTGTTGGCAGCTCTATGTGGAACTTGAAAGCACCCAAATAAAGTCATCTAGTATAGAAAATGCTTGATGCCTACAGAATGATGGGATGTAACATATCACTAAAACGCACTTCCTTCATTCTTATTTGAATTTCTTTCCAAACACCCTGGAAACATCAGTGACAAGCATGGTGAAAGGTTTCCCCAGAATATCTCACACGGAGAAGCGCTTTCAGGTCAAATGGACTCCCAACATGTTGACTGACTACTCCTGGTAGCTTGAAAGAGAGATTCCCGATAACTACAAGAGGAAATCAAGTGGAAAATATTTTTTAAGTGAACAGTATACTTTTTGATTAACTAGTTGGTTTTATTCTGCAAAGCTTGATTAATAAAATAACTAGTAGAAATAGCTGATTCTACTGTTAGTTATTAAAATATGAATTGTAATGTAAACATATTTAATTTTCTACCTAATTTTTTATAATACTAATAATGAAACCAAAACAAAACTCTATTTTCTTTAAAACCCTCTTATAAACCTTAAGGAATGAGGTATTTTCAAAAGCGGGTTCAGACTCGGTGACACACACTCTATAAAGAACAGCCAATTTAATTCAGGGAAAAAAAAGTCAACTTTGTTGACCAGTGATTATTGAAATTTCACGCATTTTTTGTAAGAAAATATTTTAAATTGGTATCCTAAAGTGAGAGGTAGTACTTATTTTGATATAGTTTACCTTTTGGTCTTGATAATGCATTGAATTAAGAAACATCAACTAGAACATTTTAAAACACATTGAACTCCAAATATACTAATTATGGACTAAAATGTATTTTCATTGAAGAAGGGTTAAAACAAAAAAAAACTTTTCACAGCCTTGACCTATTTTTATCTTCAATATACATATCTGTATCATTACTGAGTACAGAGTCCATCGAAGATACAGTATCGTTATATCTTCTATCATTCATTAGAGGCCTTTCAACCTTGTTGCTAAGAGGAATGCTCATTGTCTGGGGTGTGGGAATATTGCCAGCATTAGAGTCCTCTATAGCTTTGCGCAGCTGAAATCAAAGTAAAATATTAATAATTCACAAAAAATATGTTTCACTAGATCATTTCAGAAATTCTTTGATTTAATTTTTACCCCAGTGTGGATTGATGAGCTTCCCACACATAACGGGATCAAGCCAGCTCCTCCCTGTAAGATTATTTCACTGCGTCCAGTCGTCCTTGCTACACTTCTGTTGCAGGGAGGAAATATGTTTCTAAATCAAGCTAGCTACAGCCATAATTCTTGGATCCAGCCGCACTAACGTTTAAATGCTCTAGCATCTAATTTAGTCATATGTTACTATACTCATAACAAAACTATATCGTGTCTAAAATCTACTCTTGTATATTTATAATCAACCTTTATTTAAACTACACATTATTAGTTTTTATTGCCTTTACTTTCGAGTGATGAGATTTAATAATATAACCAGCAAAACTTTATAGAGTGCCTAAGGATACCAATTGTGCTGTGAAGTTAACAGCCAAACACTGAAATCATATCTGACAACAGTGTTATATAATCTATATATTTAAGTTAGAGTAGTATCTGTTATACAAAATGATATAGTGACTGTACGTTTATTATCTATTGGGAAAACTATATCATTTTACTACCACAAAAACAAAAACTGCTATAAACAATCTTACTGCTATAAACAATCTTGCCACAAGCGAACATTGGAACTGTTAAAGCAGCAAGTGCCGTTGTAAGATGAGGTCAAAAAAAAAAAGGTCTAGCAGCAGACCCGAGAAAATCATATTGAGAGTTTTGTCATCGTACCAATTCTAACATTGCAATCCTTATTCAAGACTGCCTATGTATGATATACATCTGCAAATCCCAACATGGTGTATATGATTAGGATTTTTAAATATTTCAATGCAGAATGTTTTCTCTTATCAACTATTCTTTTGAATTAAGTTATTTCTTCAAACTATGACTAATAGGCTGTGTCAAGTGTTATTGGCTCTTCTCTTATCTGTTAATGATGACTGCAAATAAATGTACATCCAATGCTATGATTCTGCACGCTGAGAAAATGAGAAAACATTAATTTTTGAAGGAGAACTTGATCCAAGGTCTATGATTTGATGTTGAGCTATATTCTCGACATAGTAAAATATAAAACCATTCTCAAAAAGTAAAATTCACCAAGCTTCACTTTCTAGGCCAATTTAGGCAAGCAAGCCTTTCATGTTTTTCTCATCTATGCTACAGCTGAAGAAATCACTAAAGTAGTTAGAAGTTACATTCCCATCAGAGTATATGCCAATATTCTTAGACAATGATACAAATAACAAATTATGAGATATGTTTGAGTTAGAATATTAATGCATTAATACAACCATTCAAAAATAACGTGTTCTATTATATGTAGCTTTGTCCAACAATGATCCAATAAATGTGTACCATTTATGAAAAATGTAGAAGTTTGATTAGAAGTTTTAATAATCTAAGATTAAGTGTAAGGTGTGAGTATTCACTTGGTTAGAGGAGCAATATTGTTCCTTTTCCCGGTCATTTTATATCTGACATTTTTACAATCGGAACATTTGATAACTTTGACTTTGATGAATATACTCTTTCTGGATTTGGTAATAGCCATAAATAAAACACTCCTTAAAGAAATGGAAGGCTTTTTTTCTTGGAGAAATCCAAGATAGTATATTCATCATTGACATAATTAACTTTTTGGGAAGGGTAGCAATGTTTTAATACTGTGCATGGATATAAAACATCACAACCATGGCTGCAAGGATCGATCACATTTTTTGATAGTTAACAAGACGTAACCTCAATCAAAGACTCTGAACATGGATGAAGGCAGGCAAATTCTGTTAGTGAAATAGCATACATCTTCCTATTAAGAAGTCTTTCTTCTAGTCATAATCTAAAAACAGATTAATGCTCAGCAGCTATTTACTAGACCTATTGCGGAATTAAAAAAAAAACAACCCAATAACATAATATGTGTATAATTCAAATGGGTACTAAGACACAGTGAAAAAAATAATAATTTGTAAACACATTAAGGCTTAAGAGTTTTTTTAATTTGATGGGATGATAATTGACATTTCAATACATAAGTGTCCAAACATTTAATATTATGCTAGATTGTGACTAATTAGTCGAGGACGAACACTATTGGTTGATCACCCGCATGCACCAGAGTCTTTAGAAGATAGTATTTGTTTCTACTTGATATGGATATTGCATTGTTAGTTATATTTAAATGAAATAATCTTTATGGTTTGGATGTCTAGGAAATATGCTATGAATTGCTTGTGCTTGACTACACAAGACTTGTGCCAATTCATATTGTATCAGAGACTCTGGAACAAGATTCATGCTCTAGGCTTCCTGCAATTCATGCCTTATAAAGTGCTTATTATTTTATTTAATTTGGTATCAAGGAACCAGCCATCAGTTTTAATATTTCTATATATTTGAATAATTTCTGTAATTTATCTATTATGTGGGCCATTCAGACCATCTTCATGGTGTTAATGTCGAAAATTATCTAGTTCAGTTCAAATCTAAGGATCTTCATGCTAGACACTGGAGGAATTGAGATCATGGCTTAACCAACATAGTAAAAAGAACTGTGTTGTTGTTGTTGGTCATCTGCTTCAAACTATCCAAAATGCAAAATGATATAACTAATGTTATATACACTGCTTTGATAAACCTAAATTTCTACCTGCCATATAGGAGGGCAGAAAGTCCTTGCTGCTCAATTGTAAATTCACAGTGTTGATCAAAACAAAGTATTGCGTGAACCATTTTTAGTACTTTTATGTTACCACTTGCAAATTGTAACATTATATATTGTATCTGAGATGAATTAATAATATTATGACCTGCCTCAGTGGCGTAGTTAGCTAACGCGTTAGTTTAGTGTTGAGCCAGGCTACCGAGGACAGGGAGATTGAGGTTCGAATCTTGCTCAGGTGAACAGGGGGTGGTTTTTCCTAAATGGTTTTCCACTCTCCCTCCACATTAATTTGGGTTCACTTCCTCTAAATTCAACCCTCCCAATTCCTAACCCATTAGAGTAATTAGTACTGAAGTGTATAACCTGAACGGGTAGTAAGATTCGGTGCTAAGTATAATAATCTTATGATATTTCTAATAGTTTGTTCTAATTATAATTAATATTATTTTACTGTGGAATATATACTTTCTATAAATATAATACAATAATTCAATTAACTACAGTTTGGAAAAATGAAGCATGTATATGGGAGTTTTGTTTTCCTTCCGGTTAGCTATTCAATTACATGGTTTATTTCAGTGGTGAATTTCTAAAATCAATTATATATAACTTTTAAATTAGTGGGCTAAGATCCAAAATGTCTGATCGTCACAGGTTTGGTTTGGTTGCTTGGCTATAAGAGAATTTATTCTTTAAATGGGTCCATTTTTAATGACATAGTTTTACAGAAAACTTGTGGGGGGAAGGCGGATGGAAGGCAAACACTTGAGTTGATTATGAATCACGCTGTAAATCCATGAATCATTTCCTCCCTGCAACGATTTATGTATAGAAGTGTGGTTCGACTCTGGGCTAGGTACTCATTCATTTTTATGGGACTTTGTCAGTTACAGGTTCACAAAAATAGGTGAAGGTTAGCTAATTTTACTTTGTAACAAATATAAGTGACATTAATGCATTACAATTAATGAAACACAGCTATGATTAAATTAGATACGAATTTTACTTGTTTTCAATCTTTCACTGTCAAAACTAATATTATGTTGGCCTTTAATGGCTTGATATCTTTCTCACAAAACAAATCATGGGCAAGAGATACTTTTTTTAATCATAAATAAAAATTATGAAATTAGGTGGTGGATGGAATGGCCATTCTTATAAAAGTCAATATAACTTATCTTAATATATAGTGAGTTTAAATCAAGAGATAGGTGCAATTTTACCAGGAAATAATTTTAAAAACTCAATATATCATCATCATGAACAGCTTCCAGCCAATGACTGGGTCTGTTTGGAACATGAGCCGCTCCACCACCTCCTTTCCTCCACCTTGGCCCAGTCCTCTCCCTCTCCTCCACACCCCTCCTTACTCCCTTCAGCCATCTATCCCTTGGTCCTCCTCTCTGACTCCTACCCCCCACCTCCATTTCCAACATCCTCCTGTGTATCCTTTCCCTGCTCCATTATTCTCATATGGCCATACTACCTTAGTGGTACCTTCTCTATCCTGTCCTGGACTGGCTCTTCCTCTACTACTACTAATATAGGAGATAACAAAGTAAATTAATAATCTGATGAAATAGATTAACCTAAAGTCAGAACATGTAAAGTTTGTTATAGCTATATAATGTTGTATATATTTATGTGTATCACAAAATTCAATTAAGTGAATAATGACAACCTGGACACAGGAACTGAACCCAAGATCTTTGACATTGCGTGCCAATGATCTACCACTTATCCATCCTGTACCACATATAGACTCAATACACAAACAACTAGTGAAAGATGGGCCTTGACACGACATGAACCAGAATGGTTCAGTGGTAGAGCATTGGTATACAAATCCAATTGAATATATAATGTTGGTTTAATATTGTTGGATGATGGTTTGAATGTTTTATTAATTGAAATTATTATGGTGGTAGCGGTTGATTTTGAAAACACTTTTTTTTTTGTGTAGCTTTATGGCAAGGTCTATCCCTTAGTGTCCTTCTTGTGGATCCTAATGGCATTATTATAGGGCGTCAACATTATATTCCCATAGTCAAAATTTAAGCCATTTATATTAAAGTAATGTAAATCTTTTATTGAAGATTTCAGACAAGGATATGACTAAGCATCTAAATACTAAAATTTCAACACAAGCCCCAATATAGTGAACATGAGTCAAATCTCCCAAATTGGTGTTTAAATCAAGTGGCTTATTTAAGAACTTGTGTCAAATCTTAGGAAAGTCTCAAATTACAAGATACTTTAAAAAATGGTGTAACCCCCTAAAACTAGTCTTCTATGTTTTATGTTACGTCTTGTTGGTCTAATTTGAGCTTGTTGTTGTTTGTTGTTGTTGTTGTTGGTGGTGGTGGTGGTTAATGCATCCAGGACATTACTATCGGAAAAGAATGTTGGTTGGACTCAAATTTGCTCAAATGTGAATACACTCCCTCAATATGCTACTTTCCACATTCCTTTCTCATTTGTGTAAATATGTGAATAATCCAGACGAATATTATAAAGCAAAACACTCAACTCTTTTAAATATATATTATTTTTTCCCCACGTTGTACTAACCGGCTATTCTTTTCGCACTTTAATGGGGTGTGGAGGAGAATCTTATATTAAATGTACCCTTATTTGTGATACAAGCTTATACATATAATTTCAACAGCTAAAACAACTTATAAACGAAATAAAAAGAACTAAAATAATATTTAAAAAAATTTAATGTAAAAACAATTAGAATTTGTAATGTTGCGAAAACAATTGGTTTTCTCTAAAAAGTTCTAATGCACCAATGCCCTCAAGGAAGAGTTTAGGAAAAATTACAATGGTAAACTTTGATGGGATTCGAACCCCAACCTCCCCATCATGAGTCAACCAGATGACTAGACATGCGCTGTTGCCCTGGTGACTACTGATAAAAGTCCCAGTATATCTTGAGGAAGGCTACAAAGAACTCTTAGATGTTGAGAGGGTTAGGCTACTAAAGAATCAAGGAGAGAAATTTAATCAACGTGTGTAAGTGTACAAAACAACCCTAAATAAAAAGCAATTAAATGAGGATAAAATATTATTACAGTAAAACAAATATGAGCTATTGGATCAACTGAGACTATGTCTTAATTAAATATAAATACACATAATAAGTATTTATGAATTCGAAATATAATTTAATCCTTATTTAAAATTAATTTCAATTATAAGAGAAGTAATAAATAAATAGTTACCTCTTTAAGGGCGACTACTCCTACAAGTCGCCCAATGGCGGTGACGTAAGCATGATTTACACCCACCATAGAAAATAAAGAATGCACTTTAAGAAGTGACGTCCTCTCTACTAGCTGGAATGGAGCAGGGTCAATATGGCATTTATCGAAATTTACAGCTTTCCTCATTTCTTCCTCCTCCCAATGTTTCTGGTCTTCTGGAGACATATCAATTACTCTTTCTTTGGGCTACAACCAAAATAAAGATTGATAATTTTGGTGAATTAGTTTGATTACTGCTCACACTGACACTATTAATACTGCTATTTCTACTGATGTTGTTACAACCACTGCTATGTCAATAATATCCAGACCCTTTGTCTTATTTTGTCATATAGAAATATAAACTTGAAATCACCAACTTAATTTATACTTTAAGATAATGCAATTTAAGATTTAATTTAGAAACCAAATGGAAACCACAGCTTATGAGCACTTCTATTAAAAAACATATAAAAATAGCACATTTTCAAATAAACTAATGACCCGTAATAAACATGTTATTTGAATATTTAGGGAAAGGACATTCTAAAAGAATTTACGCATAAGATTTGTGATATTTTATATCTAGTTTATTTAGTTTCACAGCATGATCTAAGTACTATTTGACATAACTAACAGACAAAATATCTGTCTTTTGTTTAAAATGCCCAAATTTCTAACCTTTCTAGATTGTGCAGTGGTGCTTGTGTAGCCTACACCCTCTGATACAATTTTGGACACAATTTAACTGCTATTCATTTTGTCCCTGAATTCACTCTTGGTCATTCATCCCTACTTGAAATTGCCTTTGTACAGAATATAAGGCATTGTCCTTACACAAGAATATCATTGAGAGCTAGGCAGTTATCATTTTACTCCTGGCTAACGACACTATCTGTTAACAAATGACCAAACTGTCGATACAAGAAGGGTTTGAAAGAGATCCAATGCTGAAATTACGTGAAAACACAGAGACCAAATATCCCAAATGGAAGGCATAATTTCAAAGTTAAAAATACGGTTTTACTCTAACCGTGCAAAGGCTTAAGCTTTACCATGACCTTAAGAGTCCAAAAATACTAGATCCATATAACATGAATTCCATGACCAAAAATAATAAATTTAATATTCAGAGATTCTGAAACGATAATTTTGAAAATGGTTAAATCAACTAAGCCAGAAGGGAATAGATATTTATCGAACTATAACAGTGTCGCTCACCTTAATGAAGCCAGCATTGCAATAAGTGACAACATTACAGAGTCCTATCTGTATATAGTCCTTGAATCTATCACATGTTCTCAAGGAGTGGGAATGACAGGAGGGGAGAGGGGTAGGGGTAGCATCCTTCGAGAATATGCTGGAAAGTACGACGCCCGCCTGGACGTCATTGGAAAGGACCAGACTACGGGCTTGTCAAACACAGATGGTAGAGCACAGTGAACACTCATGCATTTCGCTCTTCTATTTTTTCTTGGGCGTGGCTTAACAGCGATGAGGAATGATTTACGGGCCTCAGCTCATTCAGGTAATAGACAGTGCCGCGAGCTATCATAGGGCTGTGGTCTTGCTGAGACGAGTCAACTGGGGCCAGGGTGGTAAGTGATGTAACCTCAATTGTTTAGGTCGTTGTAACGAGGTTAAACTGGAAAGCTTTGACCAGGTCCCATTAATAATAAAGATCACGCTCTGCCACTGGATACAATATGACTCATGTTTAGTGTTAAAAAGGCTTAATAAGTGGAAAACTATAAAACAATACTAAAGAAAGAGATAAAATATCTTTAAACTAAATGAATATATGGGTGATATTTACCGATATTCAAATAAAAAAAAAGCACAAAGTTGATTGAAAGATAAAGAAAACGAAACATTTATGAAAAATTAATTTTGCCATCAATAAATTAAAATGATTGACACTGATAGGTACTCTAAGATTTATTTTTAAATAATATATGGTAAAGTATAGAACTGCAAGATAAATTAGTAGTATGATGGCGAGCATAAACACAATCAATTTCCATAGTTATGTAAATGTTATTTTCTTTTCTCTGACGATAAAAAAAATGTAAAATAATTATAGTAGGCCTAATCCAAACCAGTTTAACATGTCAAAAGGCTCTAAAAAACATAATCACTCCACCTCACCCCCACCCAACTATACTCCCATGTTCAGAATAAATACAGGCAATATAGGTTCTTATTTCCACAGATAAGAAATAATGTATGTTATTGCGCTGCTCTTGAACTCGAGCTTTGTTTGGAGCTATGCAATCTTTATTTCAATGCAATAGGATATGTTATCTATTCAATATATCTCCTGGTTATTATTCTACAATGGCTAAGCACTACAATTGAGCGATGGATTTTAAAATGGAGAGATAATTAATCTTAAATGAACTTCTGTATCAATCTCAGTGATTCGGAATAGTTATTTTGATAGCTTTCAGGTATTTTACATAACATTCCAGGATTTGGTAAACTTTTGAGAATAGAACCAAGAGCTAATGGGGAGCGTAGCTATATGTTTCATTATGATTATTATATTTTAGATGTCTGCATGAATAATTGAGAAAATAATTTAGTTAAATTCAAAATTAGTAATAGAATTATTTACCTGGGCAGAGATACAAGAAATCACAAATCAGCAAGAAAGACGTTAATGGAAAAACTTTGGTTTTGATAATTAAAAGATAATCATTTATAATAGATGTTAAACTCTTACTAAAGACATTTTGTTAAGTGTGTGTTTTCTCTGTTATTATATGTGTGTAGTCTACTTTAACCTACAAGAGGGTGCAGCGTCTAATATTGTGTGTATTGTTCAAGTTGATATGTTCTGTAGTTACGAATTCAGAAGTGGAACAAAATTTAATAATTAGTCTTTAGTTATAAATATATGTAATTAATCATAATCATCTTACCAGCTGAACTTTTTTAAATAATCTAGGGCTCATTGAAATTGAAGTTGTTTTATTGTCTTCATCTCTAACAAGCATTTCCATTGCAGCTTCAGGATCAGGATTCACATCTTGAAGAGTTGCTGATTTCTTGAAAATTGCTTCAAAAGCCAGCCTTATTCTGGAACCATTATAGCCGAATTTATATCGAGAACATATTAAGCCAGATTAAATTTAAAGAAGACCACCTCTTTCAAAACAAGCATATTCTGTAAAGAAATAGAACAATCTCATATCAGTGGATTTTTAAAAAGAAATTAAAACAGTAAATTGGATTCAAGGCAAATTTAATTGCTTACTCCTTTACTTTATTCTTTTAATTTTATCTTATACGATAATAGAGATTGAAATAAATGTTATGTGTATTAATCACAACTTGTGAATGTGTGGAATGTGTGGAATGCCAGGCCTCCACCGTGGCTCGGATTCCACGTTAAACTGTAGGGCCTTCATTTCAACTCACAATCACTCTACCATTACACATTAGTGCGTGTATAACCCAAACAAGTAGTAGACGTGGTGATGATGATGACAATAATAATAATAATAATAATAATAATAATAATAATAATAATAATAATAATAAATAATAATAAATTAGTAATAAATAATAAATTAGTAATAAATAATAATAATAAATTAGTAATAAATAATAATAATAAATTAGTAATAAATAATAATAATAATAATAAATATTAATAATAAAATAAATTTTGCAATTGAAATTTGAGCAATACATTTATTGATTTATCACATTTTAGGGTAAACTTTTAATCTAATTTTAAAATATATATAAAATTTATTTTTAAAATAGCTAATGCTAATAATGATTATTGTATTACTCTTTAAAATTCATATGATATAAATTTGTGGCCTTTTAATATACTTTACATATTTTATAACAATATAATAAATCAAAACTAGTACATTTTATCAAAGATTTATTTTTACCACTGAAATAACCAGGTGAATTTCAACTTGTATTAAATTATTATTATTGTTTAAAGGCCCATTAACAGAATGAGGTCATTAGGGCATAACTTGTATTAAAGATATCCTTTATTATTTAAGACATTAGTCTATGTAGACATGTAACTGTTTTGATTAGTCTAAGAACTAGCTTCACATTGTTGTTTTTAGCACTGGGTCTTACTACCTGTCCAGGTTATATACTTATGTACTAAATACACTAATAGTCTAGGGATGGGGAAGGTTGAATTTGGATCAAGTGTATCCACATTTGTGTAGATAGAGTGGGAAACTGTTTAGGAAAAACCACCCTCAGTACACCTGATCGAGATCGAACCACGATCTCCCCGTTTTCGGACAGTCAAGTCTATTGTGAGAGTGACGCCTTAGACCAGGGATGGTGAAACTTTTCCGACCAATGTGCCATTTTAGGATTAGCTGAATATTTTATTAGTTTAGTATACCACTTCTTATGCTTATTAATGAGTGTTAAAAATAAAAAATGTTTAATATCATTAAATGTAATGAATGACAAATCAAATTGTAAATTTTTTAATAATGCCAACATTTTAAAGAAGGACCTTTATTTATTAGATTGTTAACGTGAGTGTTTTAGACAAGATTAATTTGAATAGCTTATAGTAAAAACTTGAAAGGAACACTTTCAGTGAAAAAAAAAAGGCAATAAATTGTCATATTTGTTAAAATCAGAAACTTGCATTTAATTGACCAGATTACTTTGAAACATGTTTGCTATCCAAGATATTTACTCGGTTCATAGCGTGTTGTTTTCACTTAAGTATGAGCCAAGACAATTTCTAACTGTTGATTTTACAAAGCTCAATGTGACATTACATTGAATAACATGGCTGTCAAAATATTATTGACTTCAATAATGTATACCATGTCGGAAAAAGTTTTATTTAATGTTTATTTTTTCATATTAGTGTGCCTCCCAAATAGTGTTTGTAGGCCACCTAATGGCATGCATGCCATAGATTTACCATCCCTGCCTTAGACAATGCTGCCATCAAAGCAGTTAGCTTCATGTTAATTTATTTAAAAATCCATGTTCAATCTACTCATTGTGTTTGTGTATTAAGTACTCAATGTGTTTATTTAACCCGTGTTTACTAATAGATTACAACCTAGTTGGAAAGTCAATTCTAGACAGTGAAGATGAAAGTCTAGTACAGACAGTCACATAAGGTTGAAGGTAAATATACTCCTTTAAGATGTTCCCTTTCTCCTACTCCATGGGTACTATTAACCTCAAGCAGAAGCTAGTATCACTGAGCTAGAAAATTGAATTGGTGTTTAGATGCAGGGTTAACATATTATTTGATATTGATTACTTGTAATATTATGCATACAAACAGTTATATCTTAAGCAATAGTACACTAGTTATCTTCAACTTAGAGATATAAATTTACTAATTTATATTTATTATTCTGTGAACAGCTTTGATTTATGTTGTTTGTGCATGTTGCATGTTGCATGTTGCATATGAATTGCTGTCAAGAGGTGTGACATGTGTGAAGAAAGTGGGGCATTTGGTGAGTAACAAGGGGTGAGGCACTAGATAAAATATTTTGAAAGTTATTTAGGGCTAAAAATGTTTATATACTTTAATTACAAATTCATCAGAAAATATTTTAAACTAAGTCAAATATTAAATTAAGTCCTCTATTTGAGTCAAATATAAATAATACATTTCAGTTGTATAGATTTTCAGTAAGAATTATTTGATGTACAAAGAACACAGTATAACCCGCTTCGGTGACTGCATGGTCTAAGGCGCTACTATTGCAATAGACTTGACTGCTGAGGGTGGTAAGATCATGGTTTGGTGTACTGAGGGTGGTTTGGAACTATTGTAGAATGACTCTAAATAAAATGACTAGTAACTAACTATTCTATTTTTTGAGGGATATTTTGAATTCCGGTGCTATAAAATCAACCCAACAGAATGGGGGAGTTGATAATATGTAAACTATTTTTGAAAGATCAGGTATTGGATTAATTCTAGATTAAATGATTCCATAGCTCGAGGGATCATTAGTTCGAGAGTTCCAGTACAGTATTATGTACAAGGCCGTAGCCAGCCTAACATTTTGGGGGGTTTAGGGGGGGGCACAACCCCCAACCCCCAGCTGCTGGAGGCTATAAACAATTATAAAACAATAAACACCTCTAGAATCTGTTTGGACTGTTTTATGGTAACTTAGAGCAGGGATTTCCATAGCGCCCTCTCACTGAAAGTACGAAAGTTTGCATTGAGTACTTGTTAAGGTATGTATAGTCTGGGTAGCTCTAGAGCTGATTTAATGTTTCTCCAAGAGATGGACGTTTAAAAATTAATGCTTGGAAAAAAAGTAAGACTACCCCAGCCAACAAAGTCAAAAATTGTACCCCAGTCACATTACAAAAATGCATTTTCAACCTGATAAAATGTATTGAAGACTGAGTTTATTTATCTATGATATACAAATACTGTATAGTATTGAAAGAGGTGGCCAATGGCCTTGAGAGTGAAACGGGGGTTGTTTGTACCCTCAGTAGTTGACCAGCTCTTCCGACGATCCTGTCTATTGTCAGATTCAGATAGGAAGATTTTTTTTTACAGTTACAGAAGGTACTAAAACAATTTTTATATAATCATATGTCAAGTTATTTCATCTGTAGATATCACTTTTGATATACACTCAATACCAATAAAATATGTTTGTGTTTTCTAAAAAGGTTTTTTCTTCCAAAAAGGAACGTAGACTAGATGGTTTTGTTTGGCTACTGGAATTCATAGCTATAACCTGGCAATCAAAATTTAGTATTTGGGTTAAGTATACAATTATTAACTAATCATCACTAGTCTACACTACACATTAAATTACAAAACTTTGAATTTACCCTTCACATTATTGGAAAAATAGGTCCTTAATTATTTCAATCAAGAAACTTTAGTTCTATACCAGGGGCTAGGACAAATCATATTTATGTCTTTAAATAAATTCCTGTTGATGAGAATTGTAAAACAACCCTCAATTTCAGAGACCAAGAACTAGACGACCCAAACATCACATTAATGACCTTAATTAAAAGGGTACCTGAATAGTTATTTGGTCTAAAAACACATGGAACAACATGTGCTTATCACATATTTTGTCATAGCCCGTGACTTTTGTGTATTCCTAATTAGCTCCATGTAAAATAACATGCACTTATCATATGATTAAAGGTGTCATGGCATGTGCTTAAATATAGACACCTAACCCTACTGAGCCATGGGTGTCATGCTTATACAATATCACATACTCATACATGTTTATCAAATTATCTCCAATGTGTGTTGAAAGTAGTTAGATAAAAATACTAGGCTCTAACTGGAGACTCATTAATGACTCCACAACAATCCAGCATACTTTATGAGTCTTTTATGAGGAATGATACTTATCATTAATCTAGTTATATTTGTAAGAAGGCACAGGAAAGGTGGATAGAAACAGAAACATATTTCTATCCACCTTTCCTGTGCCTTCTTCCAAATATAGCACGATGCTTCAGGGGGTGAAGGGAGGTTTTCCTTGGAGAGATTTATCATGAATATAGTGGTGTCTAGGCACTCCCGTTTTTACATCTATAAAATAATTAAGAAAAAAAAAATTGATACAAGGTATGGTGAATCTAAATAGGGAAAGTGAAGGAGAAACATAATATTTACTACGTGCAAGAAGCATTTATATCAGTTCTATCACTTTGGGAGTTATTTATAATTTACAATAAATATATTTTCCACTTTTGCTATTCATTTTTCAACTTTTCAGCGGAGGGTTTGAAGAAACTTATTCTCATAATCCCCCTGACGCTATACCCCTGGATCCTATGAGATTTAAATAAGTTGAATAGAGCAAAATAATTTCTTTCACTCACCTACTTTCTGCTCCAGTTACTGTTGTATAAGGAGTTACATTAGGAGTCAATAAAGGACTAAATCCACGTAGAGTAAATGAATTTGTTTTCTTTAGGATGGACTTCTTGGGTTGACTTCCGAACACTGGATGATAGTGAGGCTATAATTGAAATATATCATTCAATAAATTATTTGTATGTTATCATTTAAGTTGAAATAATAAAACTAAAATGACTTTAGTCTTGATACATTTGCGGAATAACTATAATCTAGTGTTTTGCTGACTCAAGAGGCCGTGGTTAATATAGCTGTCAGGTGCAATTGGGATTATTTTCAAATTGTGGTTTTCCATACTTTCTCTAGTCAAATGTAGGTACAGTTTCTTAAGTTAATAACTCTGGAAAGAAAGCAGTAATGAGTTAGCATTATTCCCTTCCCCCACTTTACCAAGATGTGATTTGGAAAAAAACAATAACAAAATTAATGAAGGCCTCTGATCCTGGTGTCACAAGAAATATACATAGTTTAGCCTATCTTAATGGTTTTCTTGGGTTGTGACAGCTGACATTCTTTCTCTTCATTTCATTAAAAAAGGTACTTGAGATTTTTATTTAAATGATAACTATCTGAACTCAGAGGCATAACATAAAATTAATTTTAAATAATTGATTTTTTAGCACAAAAATGGCTATTTTGATTTTAAAAAAACTACAAATAAGTAAATTAGAAAACTATATATATACAATTATTAACAACTTTTTATTCTAAAATCTGTCCCACTTTAAAGTAATACAGTATTATGAGGTGCAAGATAAATAAACGGTACAGTTATAAGAGAGTTTGAGCTTATTTGTAAGATAGTTACAAATTGATTTATTATTTAAGGATCATTTCTAAATAATTTCATATTGTACAACTATACATCTCTAAACCATTTTATAACTTTATTGTCTACTATTTGGAATAGAGCACTAGGCTAAATCATGGTTTAAATTAGGGGGGATAGCCAGCACACTTACCTTGGTGATACTGGAGTAGAAATTGTTAAGATAGAACACTAAAAAAAACACATGGAAAAATGTGTTTGTGTGTTTTTAGTGTTCTCTCTAAACAATTTCTACTCCATTATCACCAAGGTAAGTGTGCTGGCTATCCCTCATAATTTAAGCCATATATGGTTTACTAGTAATAATAATATGATATTAACATATTTTGGTTATATTTTATTGGATATGATTCTCTTTGTTAAAGGGACTGTCTGTAAGATCAGAGCTTAGTATGCTAGCCGATAGCCTAGTTTTTAGAAAGTGCTATCAAATACCTACACTGTAAAAACCCCCTTCCTCACAATTTGTAAACATGAATACTATCTAAACATTTTATTTTCAAACACACTATCATTTGCCTCTTTAAATATAATAACGGACAAAAATTTACTCAAATAAAAACATAGTAAGAAGTGATCATTCTTTTTGTTAATAAAGGAATAAATAAACTACACCAAATTAATATTAATAGGAATTAATACCGAGTGAGGCGAAATAGTTTTAAACCTACCCTCCCTTCCTAACCTTGACACTAAGGGATTATGAAGCTCATTCGAATGACAACAGTTCACACCTTGCATGTTAATCTCTATGTATCTAATATGTAATAACAGTTTTCATTCAAAAAAGCGTTATAGTCTCGGCCATAAGTGACTTGCAGAAATGGAAGAAATGGCTTTATTGTGATTGATGGCTCAGACATACAAATGTAGCTTTTGTTTACCCTGAAATACCTTATCTTTTTTGGCTCCATTATGGTGTAGCTCATAAGATTGGGCTATAGTCTAATGAGTCAAGGTAAGGTAAGGATAAACAGGGTGTATCTGTACAATGTAACCAAATATGAGACTGGTGAGAGAATCCTTCTGCTTTCACATCTCATTGGGTGTTGTGAAATGTCACACATGTGCAATCCAACATTCACAACATATTCTTTACATAGTCTTGTTTACAGAAACGCTTGCCCAACCTTATGCTTTCCATTTTGATATTGGCATTGTGAGTCCAGGGGACATAACAATTATATTTATCAACTGCCTGGTGTTTAAAACAATATTCATCATATTTTAAACTGTTAACAGAGGTTAGAGTAGATACTAGCATGCTTTACACCTGATAATCATGTTTACTACTATTAAAAACCACAAATAATCAATTATCTACCCATCAGTGGCGTTTTCTCCAGGTATGCTAGTCCTGCGCCACATACCCATAATGATATGGTTAGTTTTTTCTAAATTCAATGTCTATGCTAACTGTGTAAATACTAGTGTTTAAATTGTTAATAAATATACATGTAATGTTATTAATTTTAAAACTAATATTGGTTCATATTCCAAGAATTCGGTGCTTTAAATAATTCTTCTTCCAAAAGGCTCTACTTAACACAATAGGAAACCCAAGGCCTGCTGCTTGAAAACCGCAAGGCAAGCTAGGGAGGCTCTAATGACCTTGCCCAACGTCTAGGGGGTTGCAACACATTCCTTTCCAATCACCCACAAGTAATTGGTCAATGAGTTCGGGTTTTATACACCCCAGGTCATGCTGTTTGTGTGTAGCAAGCGAAGCATTTTGCCACCCAGCCCTTTACTTTAGGGGAGACATTCAATCAAGGCTGTAGCAAGAATGAAATTTTGATGAAGAGAGCGGGTTTGGGGTTGAACAGCCCCCTTACCCCTGAAGGTCGAGAATATTTATGAATATTAAAAGATTTTAGATATTATTTGGATTAGTTTTATAGTAATCAAGAGATTTAAATAATGTAAATGGTATTGAAGCTATTATTTATGTGTTTTTTCAATTTTTAATTTTGTGTGTAACTATAAACCTTTTGAATATTAGGCTTAAGTCAGAAGCCTGGTCTTAAAATGTAGCCTATACATTCGACACATCTTCAATGCTAAATATTTTAGTTATACTTCATATTATTTAAATTTCTATTAATATTATTTGTGGTGTTGGGGAAAGGGGAGGGTCAAATACCCTGTTTGCCCCTCTCCCCCTTGGGTGCACCACTGCTTACAGCAAAAGATATGTGTAAATATCTTAGCAATAAACCAATGATGTAGCGATATAGTATTAATAGGAGATAATATCCCCTATGCTAATCAGTGTTTACACATCTAAATAGCTTCTGGAGCATAAATTCTCAAGTTGGGAGACTCATTTGCTTCTAAGCAGCATTGTGTGAAATAAGTTAGGCTTTAAGAAATAGTTTTAATTGCAACGTGAGTTGGACAATCCATCTGATTCCCTCTCACCAAGATCTGATGGACTCTTGGTACCACTTCATTTTACTCTTATTATGATTGTTTGCTTTGAGTATTGCTAACTGTGTGCTTTTATTTACACTAGGCTGATTGAATAGGATCTGTCTCTCTTAAACATTCAGAAATGTGTCCATACCACTCTTAGCCCCGACATTAATATTTACTTAGATTTCTAACCATGTAGATATCATTACAATTTGAGGACCACCTTTGTGGTCTAGTGGTCAGAGGTTCCGGCTACGGACCCAGAGGTCCCGGGTTTGATTCCGGCGCGTCCAGATTTTCTGGGAAGCAATGGGTCTGGAACAGGGTAGACTCAGCTTCATGTGGATAAATAAGGTGCTACTCGAATAAATTAGTAGTGGCTCCAGTATAGAAAGCCAAGTTGAATGGCTGGAGCCTTCGTTATGCTGATAATTTACACCCTCTATCTGTAAGAGCTGGCATTAATTTGCCAAACAGTTTGGTAAGTAGCCACTCGGTAGGTATAGCCTGAATGTGGGCTGACACCATGGCGTTACTTTTATTACAGTTTGAGTGGATGGTAATTATTGTTATGGATAAATAAAAAAGATAGAATGTAGAAGTAAGGGGGGGAGCCTCAAAACTTCCTAAGATAGCATACGTTTAAGGGGAAATAATAAATGTACGAGAACCACTGTTCTATAGGGACACATCTTCAAATATATCCCTTGACATAATCCCATAACGTTCTTGGACAACTGTGGTTGAGGGTCCTTGGCCCCCAAATCTCCCCTGCAACTTTTAGAGTACAGCATACCTATTAATTTTCTCAGAATACGCCACTGCTACCCATTATGCACATACTGGGTATTCAACTTGAATTACTGCTACTGCTACTGCCACTGCCACTGCCACTGCCACCGCCACCGCCACCGCCCGCCACCGCCACCACCACTACCACTACCACTACTACTACTACTACTACTACTACTACTACTACTACTACCACTACTACTACTACTACTACTACTACTACTACTACTACTACTACTACTACTACTACTACTACTACCTACTACTACTACTACTACTACTTACTACTACCACCACCACCACCACCACCACCACTAGGACCGCGTCTTACTACCCATACGGGCTATACACACTTACGCTAATGTTTAATGGTAGGGTGATTGTGAGATGAAATGGAGGACCTACAGTTTAACATGGAATCCGAACCACGGTGGAGGCCTGGCACTACTCACATTCACAAGTTGTGATCAAAACATCTTGTCAGAGGTGAAGGAAGGGTTTGGCAATCAGATAAATCTGAGCTGAGGACCAAGGATTGAACCCCGGACCCCCAGCACAGAAGTGCAACACCTTACCCCTAGACCACCAGGTCACCTGTTTCACTTAAAAAGTTCAATATATTGTGGTTTTTATTTTATACAAATAAAATACTTATTGATATTTTATTGTCTCTTAATGAATGAATATAAAACCAAATACAATTAGGTTTGTTTACCTCATTATTGTGATTATTAACTATGGTATCTGGGGAGAGGAGATTTGCAGCGGAGTGTTGACGAAGTTTCAAAATATCTGGTGCAGGGATTACTTCAAATCTGGATGGTCTACGCTGTTTTTGCTGAGCAGCTTCCATTAATTTGCGTTCCAACTTTTCCTTGGCTCTGTAAACAATACAATTAGTTTAATTCTTTGATATGTAATTAAATATACTTGCACACTCATCCTTTCCCCCTACTATAAAAAACACAGTAGGACGACTGATGTAAAAATGTGTTTATAATGTTTTTCTTACTTTTTTTTTGCCCTTATGATGGTTCTTAGGGACATAATAA